>JZKD02S1913434.1:509496-528891 GCA_000966675.3 Picea glauca
TACAGTGAAAAATGATTAGGTTCATTGACTTAAAAAATGATACTATGCAAGTTGATTTGATGCATTAATTTCAACACTAAAACAATGCCAACCATCAATTATAGTGACTTTGACAACAATATAATGCAAAACAATTTTAGAATAGGTATTATAATGTTGCAAAAGAGGTTATATGTTATAAGTTCAAGACAAACTCTTCATTTTGTTGGGCGTGATTTCATATTCATCTTTTAGTATTTTCATATTAAAACCATTATATTCATCCTATTTCGTTGTTATAATGTTAAGATATATATGATGTTTTGATTTAAACAATGATCTAAAGTAAATGTATTAGTGTTCAATTTATAAACACAAGGGCTCAAGGTGAATGGAAATTAATTACATATATGAATAGAATGAGAACAAAGAGCATGCAATATAACATAAATAGAATTATAAAAAACAAAATGCATAAAACTACGACAAAATAATGCAAATAGGAAAATAGTAGAAATATAATGCAAACATATATTATGAAATTCAATTTATAATTTCTCTACATTTGAGCGCGATTAAAATCAATTGAGATCCATCTCAACCCCAGATCCATTAAGAACCAAGAGGGATATAATCCCTCAATGTTCAAACATTTCCTCAAGTTTTCAATCTATAAAAGGTTTGCACCTCAAGAAATTTGATCACTCTCGGTGCTTGATAGATCCAGGGTTAAGATGGATCTAGGTTGATGAATAGAGGAATTGACTTCTTGTTAGCATGTCATCAAATAAATGTCAGTAGTGGCATATATATTTTCTTAGATTAGGTTTCTTATGTGTGTGAGTTTGTCTCTTACTTATACATATGTGAATGTGTTGTTTACATGTGTGTGAGTGTATTGTTTATGCGGGTGTGTGAGTGTATTGCTTATGTGGGTGTGTGAGTGTATTACTTATAAAGGTATTCATGGTCATCTACCTCGAAGTATACTCTTGACCACTTGGTTCCGACGATCGCTTTGACCAGATATGATAGTGATCGCAACTTCCCCGTCAACAATCCGGATATACCCTCTAGGTTATAGTTGGGTGATGGTTAACATTCTTGGTCCCCCTCTTCGTATCCAGTCAATTAAGAACCAATGACTATGATCAGCCTAGAACCCTTCTGACAGATCAACAAATCCCATGTATTTCATTGTTGTCGACCCATTGCTCTAGCCTTCTCCTTAAGATTGTCGACTACTCCTCTCCTAATGAAACTAATCTTATCTTTAATGACCCAGATTATTCCCTTGACAATATGGATCTCACAGATCCAACGGTGAAGGTGGATCCACCTACAGTTCTAAGGAATATGGCCTCTTTTCATCATCGTCGAAGTTCCCCACTCCCACTCTAGATTGCTTCAAGGACCTTATTCCTAATGAATGGTTTAGATTCACTCACCGCACTGAATCAACAGTTAAGAGTCGTTTCGACTCGAAATACAAGGTTTTTCACTGGAATAAAGTTTGACTAGGGACTTAGTCAAATTATGGGTTCTAACAGGCCAAGACTCTAAGCTTTGCTAGGTCCTCAGGGTTAATAAATTTCTTTAAGGACTTTATGGTCCTTACGAATTCATTGTAAGTGAAGTTCTTGCATATCTTGCAAGATTTCCACTTAACGATAAGAGGTTCTAACATGACTTGGGGTTACTCACTCTACCCAGAACTTCTCAGAGACTAGGATTCTCACATCACCTCCCAAACAAAGTTTTTATTCATACCGTTTAAACTTTCCTCTCCAGGTTTCGAAACTTCTAGGAATACACAACACTAGACAATGTTCATTTGACTTCATGAATTCAACAAATTAATGGTGGAAATAAAAGAATACAATCCATTTTATTCATATCTTTCATACATTCACATGCATTTATGTTTTCCCATTAAATTGGAAACCACACATTTACAATATTCTAAAACAATAAACAAGCCAAATTAAACACTTATTTGTTGAGGGAAAATGTCAACAACCAATTGACTGAGAGAGGACGCCTTTCCTCCCAAACTTAGGCCATACTATAGAGTGTCTTCCCACAATATGCCACCCCCGTTCCAAACCATGATATCACAAGGGAATTATTCAGTTGGTCTTCAAATTTAGATGACCGAGGAAGGTTACACTCCTTCCTCCTATGAAACAAATAGAAGTTACCCCCTTCCCACTGAGCTCATGACTTCCAAACGTTTATAAGGTAGTTTATCAATTGTATTTCCTCTGCACAAGTTATCTGATTCTCTACTATACAATCATGACCTCCCCTTACCAGTGCCAGTTTCTATCTAGTAAGTACCAGATTTGGGTCATTTTTGTTTCAAGGTGATCTTCATCAAATTGGTCTCTTCCTCCTCCAATCCTTGGGATTCCCATGGATTTTTTTAGACACAACTTGCCGTCTGAAGTCTGAATTATTTTGAAGGTGAAAATTCATGGTGTCCTATTCGTCAGGATGTTCAATTGATCCCTTTCCTTCTTCAAGAGACCAAACAATCAACAATTATTAACTGGTTCAACCACCTATCTGTCTTCCATTAATAGTCACATGGCTCCATATCTATATGGGCATTGATGGCATGTGTATGCTTCATGTTTATAAGTATAGGAAATATTTCTAACCAAGCTTCCTATTTTCTTTGCTAAAACATATCAGCTACGCCTCATCTATCCACTTCATCAAGTCCACATGTGATATCATGGCTAGTACTCTCAAGATTTTTTCCCTCCTCAGTCAGCTGTTTAGATTTTTTATTAATAAAAACATGATTACAAGCTTCATAAACATAATCATATGAAGTCTTAAGCATAATTAAAACTGTGGGGGAAAGCAAGGTGTTACGTTCCCCTCCCCCTTAAAGAAACACCATCCTCAGTGTTTAAAACACCATGTATATACAATTATATAGAAAAAAAATGGGTATGCCATTCTCATGGCATCTTCTAGTTCCCATGTAGCCTCATCTACTCCAAAGTGCTTCCATTGCACCTTGACCTGCACGATGGCTTGTTTTCAGAGCATTCCTTTTCTCCTATCCAAGAGACATTGTGGCATGGGATGGAACTCACCCTCTGGTTTCATCTGTATCACAGTCCAATCAATAACATGATTAGGTTCATGAACATATTTCTTTAATAAATACACATGGAACACATTATGAGCTTTAATTGAGGGTGGTAATGCAAGTCTGTATGCTACAAGCCCCACTCTCTCCAAGACTTTGAAAGGTCCACAATAGTGGGGTGCAAATTTAGCACATGTTACCATCCTTAAGGAACTTCTCTTGGGATTCACCTAGAGATACACATGATCTCTTACCTGGAACTCTTTGTGAGTCCTCTTGTTGTCTGCATAACTCTTTTACCTGTCTTGAGCTATCTTTAGATTTTTCCTTAACTTGATCAATGCTTGTTCCATTTCCCTCAAAGAATTTGGTCCAAGTGAGATTCTATCCATTGGACCATCCCAATGGATTGGAAATCTGCACTTCTTGCAATATAGAACCTCAAAAGGACTCATCTTCAATGACTCTTGATAACCATTGTTGTAAGTGAACTCTGCTAGGGGTAAATATTCTTCCCATTGCTTGGGATGATGCATAACATGCATCCTCAACATGTCTTCTAGCACTATGTTCACTCTTTCAGTCTGACCATATGTTTGAGAATGGTAGTCTATGCTAAATGCCAATTGTGTTCCCAAGCCTGCAAATAAGATTTTCCAAAAACTTGAGATGAACATGGCATCCCTGTGCTAGATTATGGTCTTGGGTAGACCATGCAATTTGAAAATTTCTTTTATAAAAACATTAACAACATCTATGGACTTAAAAGTAGACTCAATAGGAATAAAATGGGTCTCCTTGCTCAACTTATCTACTAAAACCACGATTACGTCATGTTGCTTCACTGTGATATGTAAACATGAGGCTTATAGCCCACTCGCTTGACCAACACAGATACTACGCGGAAATATAATTATGATCTCTTTCTTAGTCTTATATATAGAGTTTTTTCTACACAAAAGCCACTAGGCCTCTATTCCTATTTGCTTCTCTATAATCACTCTTCTCTGTTTGTTGTAAGGACTTTCCCTACTTGTACCCTGCACACTAAAACTAGCTGGTGATACAATAGAAACCCAATCAATATATATCAATTCTCTGCAATTATTCTATAGCCAATGACCCGATTCTAAAGCTATGGGAGTTCTCTGTCCACAATGTAGCCTCTACCCTTTTAATCGCTACAAGTTCTTCTTTGTGCAACCAATGGAAACCACTGAGGCACTCCCATCAGTTCTCAAACTTGTATTGTTGTCCAATGGCTTGTACCTCTACTCATTAATCCATTACCAGGTCCATGTTTTCCAAAGAAGACAAATTGACTAAAAGACAGCCCGATCAATCACTGTGAAATTCCAATCGATGAGAAAGTGAAGTACCCCAACCAGAGGAGGGAAAAAGAAGCCCAATGGAATGAGTCGATGACCATTAGTGATAAAAAATTCTTAACAAACAAGTGGATCGACTAACAACGGTGAGAAATGCTAAGAGGGATAATTGGGTAAACCAACGATGAATAAAAATTTCTAAAGGCGAATTGGGTAACTGATGATGAGGGAAGACATCCAAGCATCATCTAAACATGTCTGGCATCTGCTGGAATTGACCAACGACATATAGAAACTCCCTTGCAAGTAGGAATCCGCCCAACATATTTTAAAAATGCCTAATAACTTCTAATTATGCCCAGGTGAGGAGGAATTCTCCAACAACATTTAAAAAATGTATGATGCAATCTAAAAATTCCCAAGAAAAGTGTATCTCATCCCAACAAAAATGAATTCGATCATCGAGTAAATTCGACCAACAATGAGGATAATCTGACCTGTTGGAAGTCGAGTCAACTGACAGAAAAGAGGTAAGTCGACCAAG
This sequence comes from Picea glauca, assembly GCA_000966675.3. Taxonomy (NCBI): domain Eukaryota; kingdom Viridiplantae; phylum Streptophyta; class Pinopsida; order Pinales; family Pinaceae; genus Picea; species Picea glauca. Next base: position 514,454 of record JZKD02S1913434.1, read on the forward strand.
TAAGGAAATCGAATGACTAATAAACTAATTTAACCCGGGCAATGTTAAATCGACTTGGAAAAAGAGATTCAAATGTGGGGATGAAATTGCAATTCAGAGGAGTATGATAATTTACCCAACAAGTAGAAATTCTCCTAGCAAGTTTTTTCAAATGCCCAGACAATGTAAATTCGACTCAACATTCAATTTAGACGTCTAAGGGAAATGTAAGCTTGCCCATTAGTTTCAAACTCGACTTGGGAATTCATTTAGACTCCACAACACTATATAATTCAACTCAATGGTATTCAATTCGACTGACAAATGAAGTTAATCAACCAACACACAATTCAACTGCCCAATGAGAGAGAATTATAACACATATAGATAAAAAAAAAATCCTTGGCAATTAATTTATATTCCTAGGTAATGTAAACTCGTCCAAAAAAATTATTTCAATATCCATCGGTCCTCGACTTTGTCGAGAAATGGACGATGGATAGATGGGAGTAGTTGTGGTTCTTCATTTTCATTAAAACCCAATTATAGGAAGCAATAAAACACATGGGAATCCATACCTCAGCTTAGAAATGAAATAACCAATAAATTAATGCTCAACATAATGAAATCAAATGCAACCAATAATCAATGAACTAAAAAGTTTTTCACTGGAAACCAAAATGGGAAAAACCAACTTCGAATGGGCCTCAGTCTTTTCATTATGGAAATATCTGATTACACTGCCTTCATGGCAGTGTAGTCATTTCTTTGGTTCCTCTACTCTTTCTCTTGCTTGCTCTACTGGCTTATTTCCACTTTGAGATGGAAAATTCTGTCGGTGCATACTTATGTCTGGCTGACCAAACTGTCTTTCTCTTGGTATTCCGATGCCTTTTCTTGGAATAACTTCTCCCCACATTGCTATGACTTAATCCATGCCTTTGAGCATCTAATGAGGTCTTCAAATTTTCTGACTGTTGCAATTCTGCGTTACTAGGGCCTTGCTGTACATGCTTCTGGATTTCAGACAAACTCTACAGTAATACTGCATTCAACTCTTCCTGCTCGGCCTGAGCTTTCATGAGCCTCTCATTATCTGTCTTCAAGATTCTAACAATGGCCATCAAATTTGGAGGGGTTTCTCTATCCCTCCGGCCATAAAATTCCTTGTCTCTGAAATGCGATGTATTTCCCATGCTGCGCTACACCATTCACCTTTTCTTTCCCTTTCAGTATGTCCTACGTGCTGAAATAATAATCCTTGTTAGAAATTACATCAACATTTTAAAACATGCTTTCTAGGCATCACCAAATTTTTCTAAAACAATTTTAAGCGGCCTAGGTGGTGCATTCAAGCCTAGAGTTTGAATGTCGCTCTGATACCTCTTTGCAACACACCCAATCCCATAATTCTTACTTAGAATGGTGTGATGTAACATTTTCCTCTTCTTCTTCTTTCCTTGTTTCGAGCAATACACCCTATAACTGGATTTGGATGATCAAGATCTTTCCAACGACTATAATCTTGCCCAAATACGAACTCAATACCCAGATTAATGGTCTCTCGATGTTTTACAACTTACCTCCACATGGCTACCTATCACTCGTGCCACCCAATGTGTCAATGACGTGGCACCTTCCACCTGGCTCATCAATTCAACAATTCCGATCTCTCAGGACGTTTCCTCGTCATTGTCGGGTTGTCTCTCTCTCATGCAGACATAAGTCACCCTCGTTCTAGTGTTTCGATGACAAACTTTGATGAGTCTAGCCTCCAGATTTGACAGCTCTCAGACTTTGACACCCAAACACTTTGATCATGTCGGTGCCTTCAACTTGCACGATGATTAACGCCTGTGCTTGAAACTCTTATAAGGAAATCAGGTGGAACCTACAATAATCTACGACAGAGGTTTCATCTCTTCCGTCTGCCGATCAATGGCCCTCGTCTAACCTTGTAAAGGTCTTTGTCGTCGTTGAAGTGCACTAACTTCAACTTTGAAGTATAATCTCGACTGCTTGGTCCCGACGATCACTTCAACCAGATCTGATGGTGATTGCAACATCCCTCTGAACGATCAAGATACACCCTCCGAGTTATAGGTTGGTGATAATTAACATTTTTGGTCCACATCTTCGTAGCTAGTCAATTAAGAACCAACGACTATGATCTGCACATACCCCTTCTGATAGATCAACGACTCCCATTTATATAGATTTCTCCTCAAGACTGTTGACGACTCCTCTCCCGACAAAACTAATCTTATCATCAATGAATTAGATTCTTCCCTCTCCAATATAGATCTCGCAGATCCAATTGTGAAGGTGGATCCTCCTATAGTTTTAAGGCCTATGGCCTCTTTTCATCATCGTCGGAGTTCCCCACTCCAACTCTTGATTTCTTCAAGGACCTTATTCCCCATGAATGACTCAGATTCACTTGTCACACTGAATCAAAGGTTAAGAGTCGTTCCAACTCGAAACATAGGGTTTTTCACTAGAAGATAGTCTGACTCAGGACTTAGTCAAATTTTGGGTTCTAACAAGCTAACATTCTAAGGTTTGCTAGGTCCTCAGGGTTCATAAATCCCTCTAAGGCCCTTATGGTCCTTCTGACTTCATCGTAAGTGAAGTTATTGCATATATTACAACATTTCCACTTAAGGATAAGAGGTTCTAGCAGGACTTCGGGTTCCTCACTCTAACTAGATCTTCTCAGAGATCGAGATTCTCCTGTCACCTCCCAAACAAATTTTTTATTCATATCCTGTAAAATTTCCTCTCAAGGCTTCAAGATTTATAGGAATACAAAACACCACATAATTTTCATTTGAATTCATGAATTCAACAAATTAACAGTGGAAATAAAAGCATACAATCCATTTTATTCAGATCTTTCATACATTCACATGAATTCATATTTTTCCATTAAATTGGAAACCACACATTTACAGTATTATAAAACAATAAACAAGCCGTATTAAACACTTATATGTTCAGGGAAAATATTAGCATCCAACTGACTGAGAGAGGATGCCTTTCCTCCCAACCTTAGGCCATACCAAAGAGTGCCTTCCTGCAATACACCACCTCTATGCCAAGCCATGATATCACAAGGGAATAATTCAATTGGTCTTCAAATTAAAATGATCTAGGAAGGTTACTCTCCTAGCTCCTATGACAATCGAAGAAGTTACCCCCTTTCCACTGAGCTCATGACTTCCAAAAGTTTATCAGGTATTTTATCAACTATATTTCCTCTGCACAAGGTAGTACCTTCTCTATTATACAGTCCCTTGATGACCTCCCCTTACCAATGCCAATTTTTTTCTAGTAAGTACGAAGTTGTGGCCCTTTATTGCTCCAGTTCGGATTCGTGTCTTCTCTGTTTCAGGGTGATCATCATCAAATTAGAAAATCTTCCTATTCTCTCCAAGGAAATCTCTCCACTTCTTCTTCTCTTCTACCTATGCCAATGAACGTCTCTGTTCATTGTTCCCTTAGCTTATGATCTCATCGCTCCAACTCTTCCTCAAAGCATATCCTCTTAGCGTTGCGTGATTTTCCTTTTGCTCTGTCCATGTCTCTGCTTCTTGCTACCTTCAACCTTTGGTCTCTACCTCCTCCAATACTTTGGATTCTCGTGGCTTCTATCGGACATGACTTTCTTTCTGAAGTCCAAATTCTTTTGAAGGGGAAAATCCATGGTGTCCTATTCATTAGGTTCAATCGACCCCATGCCTTCTTCAAGAGACCAAATGATTAACAATTATTAACTGCTTCAACCATCGATATTGTTATCACTCTGTAAATTTGTTCGAATGATAAAAAAAATGACATAGGTAACCTACAAACCAACTTTAGGTTGGATTCCGACCCTTCCAACCAGAGAGGGCTCTCTCAAACATGTAAAGACTGAAAATACTCGAAAAAGATTTGGCAATGAGCACAGAAAGGCCATATTTTGCAATAGGATAGGTTTGTTTAGGTTTTTAAAAGGGTTGGTAGGAAAAACAAGAGGAATAAAACATTGGGCAATGGGGTCAAATCCTGAAATATACTATGAATATTAATACATCAAATGTACTCCCGAGGGAATGAAGGAAAAGTAAGCATATCCTTCAACAATAAATAGTAATTCAGATGATGGCAAGACAAAAAAGAGAAAATCCCATTACAAATGAGAGCATCAAACAAAGATGAATTCTCAATTGTAACTTTAGAATAAATAACATAAGACTGACTACAATGAACAAAGCACTTAACAGAGAGTGAATTCTGGACCTGTAATCATTAAACACAACAATTGCATTAACCATATGAAAGGGGCATCTATCAAGGATGAATTCCAATCATGTACTCTTAGCTATGCTTAGAAGAAATAACATAAATGAAATAAATGTGAACTATAGGAAAACACACTAAATAATACACCGTGATGAATCTCTGCTATCAAAAGAACTGTACTATTGTATTAATTCATAAGTACATTCTGAGAAATTTACACACAGTCCCTTCGCCTTCCTGGCTGAAAGTCCCCCCCTTCTCTACTCTTTTACAATGAAATATATATAACTAAAGGCCCTTTCCAACTCACAATTTCAAACTCCAACCCCTTTCCCAAAATAGAATCAGTTACAAATAGAACATGACACGTTTTAATTGATCTCCTATTTTTTAGGAGAAAAAATAGGCTTCAAAACTCCACCTGTAATTCTCAAACCGTAATAGCTGTGTAAAATCCGAGAACGGTTTTTGTAGATGAGCTCGTTTTGAAGAAAAACCTCTCTCCGTTTCTTGAAATTCATCTCCAGCTATTCGGAATATGTGTCACAAAAACATGTCTCGAACAAGAAAATATATCTAAAAAATATGGCTTCAAGATTCCTTTGAATATCCCAATCCGTGACACCTATGTGAAAAATGAACAAGTATAATGTTCTTGGGTCCGTGCTTGACAATAAACTCCTTTTAATTTTGAAAATTCATTCTGGTTCATCCAGAAATCGTCCTGTAAGTCTCAACTGCTGTGGAAACTGACTGTCACATCCTCTTTGAAATGTCACTTGTGTTTTTTTTCAAATCTAATTTTATTTATCCATATTCTCCTTAAATATTTGGGAATAATATATTTGAATAAAAATAATTCCCAAATATTTTTTATCCTGTAAAATTAAATTTCCATATTTTAATTCACGCCTATGGTTTTAAAAAACCATTTATTGCTTGCTTTCCGTGGTTTTGAAAACCATGTCTTGTTTTGCCCAATTTACCATTTCACTGTGAAAACTATTTAGTGGTTTGTTTCCCGTGGTTTTGAAAACCATGTCTTCAACCATGTTTGGTAAAATATTTTTAATCCTCTTCTTTTACTTCTGTAAAAACTTTGGATAAACAATTATCCAAATCTTCTGTTCACGTGCATTTTCCCATTTAATTATTTTCCATAGCAACAAACATTATTCTCTCTGCTCTGTAAAATTTAATTTTTACCTCTGTGAAAAATTTCCACTGTGAGAACAATTTTATTTATTGGAAATTCCATGAAACGCACTCCTGGAAAATATGTCGCACATTTATGAAATCAAACCATATAGTAAATGCTTGCAATTAATATTGCGGGACTTGGGAAGAGTGGTTTTACTCCACACCACTCTTACCTCTGAAATGCATCACCTAAGAACACGTGTTCCAACACCAAAACAATGGTTTGGATTTCAGGACCACTTCAAAAAATTAACCTTCGTTTACTTTCAACCCCCGAAATGGATATGCGCCCTCCATCCACCTTTTGACTTTTCAATATTAAAAATTGAGATTGGTGCCCATGACTTGAAGTGAGGTCATGAATTAAATCTTGGATTTAAATATTAATATAAATATTTTAATATAAAAATATTATATAAATAATAATAAACCTTTTTCCATTTTCTAAGGACTTTGGGCATATGAGGCTCATCACATGACTTTGTGGATAGGATATGGGTGCTTAAGCTTAATAAAAGGAATATTTTTAACTGTCAACGGGAATATGATAATAAGGGTAAAAATGAATGAAGTGATGGGACCAAGGAATTTAGATATGCATTAAGGCTAGATATAGGTTTGGGATATTCGCCAAATTTGACTCATGGAGGACATGACTATTTTGGATGATCAATCGAGTGAAGGATTTAGGTGATGGGAACTTGACGAAGCTGGTGAAAAAGTTTTAAAATCTGAGTGGAAAGATAACACAAGGACAAGATGCTTTGGAAAAATGAATGCAAATTAGCATGTGATAACAGATATGACTTCCATTAATAGTCACATGGCTCCATACCGATCTGGGCATTGCTGGAAGGTGTATTCTTCATGTATACAAGTATAGGAAAACTTCCTATTTTCTACACTAAAACATCTCAACTCCGCCTCACCTGTCCACTTCATCAAGTCCACATGTGATATCTTCGCTAGTATGCTCAAAGATTTTTCCCTCCTTAGTTAGTTGTCCAGTGTTTTCATTAATCAAAACATGATTACAAGCTTCATAAACATAATCATATGAAGTCTTAAGAATAATTACAACTATGGGGGAAAACATGGTGTTACAGAGTGCATCGCTCATGTGTGAGAGTATTGCATCACTTATAGTGTGTGTGCTTTTTATGTGCATGAGCGTGTCTTTTATGTCAACGTGTTGCTTATGTTAGGTGCATTGCTTATGTGTGTGAATGCATCACTTATGTGTGTTTTTTCTTCACTAATGTGCATGAGTGTGTTGCTTATGTTATGCACTTCACTTATGTATGTGAATGTGTCGCTTATGTGGTTAGTGCATCACTTATGTGTGTTGGTGGTTCATCGCTAATGTGTGTTGATGCATTACTTATGTTAGGGGCATCACTTATGCACGAGAGTGTGTTGATTATAAACATAAGTACATCATTTATGTGCAAGAGAGTGTCACTTATGAGTGTAAGTGATTCGCTTATGTTAGGTGCATCACTTGTGCATGTGAGTGCATTTATTATATGCATGAACACATTGCTTATGTTAGGTACATTACATATGTGCATAAGTTCATCTCTTATGTACGTGAATGTGTCACTTATACTAGGTTCATTGCTTATGTGCATGAGTGTGTTGCTTATGTTAGGTGTGTCACTTATTTGCGTGAGTGTGCCACTTATGTGTATGAGCATGCCAATCATGTCAGTGCATCACTTGTGTGCATGATTTCTTCGCTTATGTGCATGCAGGCATTGCTTAGGTTAAGTGCATTGCTTATGTTAGGTGAGTATGTTGCTTATGTTAGGCACACCACTTATGTGTGTGAGTATGTCGTTTATGTGGTTGGAGCATCACTATACGTTATGGTGAATCACTTATGTGTGTTGTTGCATTGCTTATGTGCATTAATGCATCATTTATATTATGTATGTTGCAAATGCGTGAGAGAGTGTCATTTATGATTGTGAGTGCATCATTATGTTAGTTGAGTTCCTTTGTTTGTGAGTTTGTATCTTATGTGTGTCACTTATGTTTCTTAAGTGAAAATTCTCTATTTCACACATGTTGACATGCTAAAAGATTAGTCCGTTGAAATTTGGAAAACATATCAATTTTACGTTCTCTACGAGGTCCTATGGGTATGAGTCTATTACCGAAAATCATGAAATGAAGGTCCCACTTTCAAATATTAATGTTAAAAATATAAATTAATGTTCATATTTACCTTATAATTTCTATTTTACTTCCACTAACATTAAGAATTTAAAATTAAAAGTTAAATAAATAAATATGAGCTACATCATCATAAAAGTAACAATTACCTTACTACTTATGAATTGTAATTGTAGAAGATTTGGTTGGTCATTAGGCTAGTATCTATTAGGTTACAAGTTCAAATCATAGTTCAATAATATGATGCAAAAGGGATACATGACTTCAGAAATGTGGCACTTAATTTATTTTTGTAACCTATTTTGTGTCACAAGAGAAACATTGACAAGACACAGAAATAGATGTAAAAGAGTGTTGGAAATGTTGTTGTCAATGATGTCAAAGACAGGGGGATACTACAGATGTTCAAGATAAAAATTGTTGGAAATATTGTTTTTGGATTTTTGATGCTCAGTTTGGATACCCTATCTTTGAAGGCATTTTTTTTTTAATCTAAATAACTAGATCAAATGGGATCATATGTTATATGGTTGGAAATATTATTTCGAGAAATTTTCAACGATATATGGCACTCCCTCTAACTCCTTAGGAATGAGGAGATATGAATTTTTCTGTCAGACAACCCAACCATAAAGTTCAGGTCGACCCAACCAGTATTTATAGGTTGGCCCTAAAAGTGAGCATAGAAACACTATAAATATAGAATAGATGTGCACATTTGAAGAGTATCTAAGAAAGAAGATCAATTCTGAGGTGCACAAGAGAATCTGTAGAGTATTCTTGGGGTCTAAAGGTGCAAGATGAGTTTTCTTGGAGTTTTAAGGGTGTGCTATGAAGGACTAAGGTCTATGATGTTGCAAAATGCATTGTTTTTAGGTTGTGATGCTGTAGTCTGGGATCATATTATGGGAATGATGCTATGATGTTCACCAAGGCATGAAGGTTAAATCTAACTAGGGTTTGAATCTATGTCTAGGGTATCAACTAAAGATAGGTGTTTGAGCATGAAAGTTAAGGGTATCCTGATGCTATGAAATACACGAAGTAGGAAGCATGAAGGTGAATTCATAAGTACTCCGTGTATGAATATTTTAGGTTGGTGCCTATAGAGGACTTACTAAGTTGGTGTTCAACCGAGGAGATTGGTGTCTCCACTAGGTTGGTCCCTACACAATATCTTGTTAAGTTGGTGCTCAGTTGAGGAGATTTGTGTCTCTAGTTGGTTGGTGCCTACATAATGTCTTGTTGAGTTGGTGCTCATATAAGGATATTGGTGTCTCTAGTAGGTTGGTGCCTATAGACATTTATAAATACAAGTTTTTGTGGTTTTCTCCTGCAAGGGTTTCCAAGTTAAACTATGTGTACTATGATTTGAGTTTACATGCATTTACTACTTTAAAGTTAATGAATGATTGATGAATGCTCAATTAAAGTAAAAAGTATGTTATATTGATTCACCCCCCCTCTTTGTATAAGCATAAGTTCAACAAAGAGAAAAAATCAATGCACAATTGACATAAAATCGATTCAAACAATATGCATGTTGTGTATTTAAATGAATTAAAAAACGCTACTTATGGATGCAAAAAATGATGTCACCTATAATGTCACTCAATTTTCTTTTGCTTTTTGCTTCTTGAAACAATAGAACAAAAGTGATAATCAAGTGCAGCTTTGATACCAACTTGCAATGTTTCAATACCCAAAATGAAACTACTACTATAACAATAGAGAGTAACCCAAACATAAAACAAAAAGTAACCGAGAAAAGTAAGGAAACGAGTCGAGGCACATGCACATCCAAGTGTGAATTGCACTTGCAAATCCAGGTACTTGAGGAAGTATCTCCAATAATCACATCTAACTAGTTGGTTGTATAGTTAAATGATACAAAATACATATAAGAAGGGGGAAACCCTTATTTATAATAATTACATAGAGTAACTAGTTAGTTATATATTTAAACGATATGAAATACATATGAGAAGGCATAAACCATTATTTATAACAATAATGATGCAAAAACCCTAACTTAAGACTCAAGTCATTAATAAAGTCATTAATGCCTTATTATATGCCAAAACATTTTTTTTTTTTAATATAACGTTATGACAAAATCATGAGTTTATACACAAATTGATTCATGTACATAGATTCTAATGTCTAATAAGGACGTCGTGGTTATGTATATAACACTACTCCAAAGTGTTTTTTTTTTCCTTTTCCCTTTGTCTTTCTTTTATTTACTTGAGTTTGTCCCTTGTCTTTTAATGATATAAGGAATGGGTTCTTTATTAGGATCTATTCTCTCTCATCCTCTAAGTTTATAGGAAAAACCGATTCATTTTTCTTATCTATTTTGAAGTATCCCAGGCACGCACTAATCCTAATTGTCCCTCACATAAGTGATAACAGGAGATTCCCTTAATGAGAACCATTGATTCCCTTTGTTGATCCTCCCTTGGAGAAAGCAAAACACCAAATAGATTTGATTTAAAGAGTTTATTTGGTTTCCTCTTTTGTGTTAATGTTTAAGCCATTATTATAGTTCTTTGCATTTTAATAGATAACAATAGCATAATGCAAGATCACTGAGAAATACAAAATCACAAGAGACACAACATTTATCCTGGGAAACCCTCTAGGGGAAGAAAACCTAGCAAAACTTCCTTATTATATATAGCCAATACAATGCCAAGAGATAACTCAAACTAATACATAATATCCTCTCCCAACGATGCACCACTCTCTCTCCTTCTTCTCTAATTGCATTTCCAAAACTTGTCTCTCAATGAGCAGGTGAGTTGTGTGTCTAAGTGAGGCGCTAGCCTCTTTATTTATACAAGATTGACACGTGTGAAGTGTCTCTTCACTGGCAGGGCCGACTTCTCCAACTGGGTGGTTATAACCACCTTTATTATATTTCTGGGCCTCTTGATATATTCTGGGGCCGACTTCTTCTTTTTCCTTTTACAATTACACTATGACCAATCCACAAAAGGGGATTTGGTCCTTTTACAATAGATGACATGATCAATCCACAATGGGGATTGATCCAATGAATAATGTATCAAATAATAATAAGAATACACTTTGCAATTATATTATTTTAACACTCCCCCTTAACAAGAAGGGTACTCTTCAACAACATCAGGTGAGAGAGAGAGGACAACATCATCAACAACATCAAGTGGGTGAGAGGACAACATCATCAATATCATCTTGGAACACTGACTGGCGTATCTATAAATCATCAGAAGTTTTCTTCATCGACAACATCGTCATTGTCAAAGGAATGCAATCATCATCTGCATCAATATGTATTAGTATAAAACCGATACATCATCATCATCATCACAGCATGAAGCTGGCTCATCATAATAATACTAGACTGGATTTACGTCACAACTATCAAGCCGGAAGCACAGTTCTAGTCTCATATCATAGTCTTGCTTTATGTCACAACTGTCAAGCCGGAAACAAGATGCTCGTCCTGGTTTATGTCACAACCATTAGGTCGGAAGCAGGATACTAGACTGGCTTTACGTCACAACTATCCAGTTGGAAGATCAATGCTAGTCTCATCACATCATCTTGCTTTACGTCACAACCATCAGGTAGGAAGCAAGGTACTCGTCCTGCTTTACGTCACAACCATCAGGTCAAAAGCATGATACTAGCCTGGCTTTACGTCATAGCTATCTAGCTAGAAGCTCAGTGCTAGTCTCATCACATCATCTTGTTTTACGTCACAACCATCAGGTCGGAAGCAAGGTACTCATCCTACTTTACGTCACAACCATCAGGTCGAAAGAAGGATACTAGATTGGCTTTACGTCACAGCTATCCAGCCGGAAGCACAGTAATAGCCACATCACATCATCTTGCTTTACGTCACAATCGTTACGTCGGAAGCAAGAGATGTCTCATCACAACAACTACTCCCCCTTTTGAGGAAGGTCCTTTCGGACTATACCAAGATTATCTTGCTCAAAATTTATACGAGATAGAGGCTTGGTCAACACATCGGTAACATGTTCATCCATGCTAATGTATTGGAGCTTTAAGGCTCCTCTCTGCACCATGTCACAGATGTAATGATATCAGATCTCTATGTGCTTCGACCTGTCATGGAATACAGGATTCTCTGCCATCTTTATGCAGCTCTGGTTGTCACATAGGATCATGGTTTCTTTCATCTCTAAGTCAAATAGGTTGGTCAACAAATTTCGAAGCCATATAGCTTCGTAGCTGGTAGAACATGCAACAATGTGTTTTCCTTCCGCTGTGCTGAGAGAAATGCTAGATTGCTTCCTACTCTGCCATGAGATCATGGCTGATCCCAAACTAAAACAACATCCTAAAGTGCTTTTCCAGTCAGAAACACTTCTTGCCCAATTTGCATCAGTATATCCACTCAATGTGAAATCATGATCTCCATCATCGCTAAGACCACAATATATTGTACCCTTAAGGTACCTCATCACATGTTTTGCAACCACTAGGTGAACATGTCCGGGTTCTACCAGAAACTGACTCAAGGTGTTCACGGAAAAAAAAAATGTTTGGTCTGGTGTTTTTCAGGTACATCAACGATCCAATAATCTGTCTATACAGTGTGGCATCAATCAACTCTGGCGAAGTGTCGACCAACAGCTTCAGCTTCGCTTCCATGGGTGTATTCATGGACTTGCACTCCAACATGTCGAATATCTTCAGGATTTTGACTGTATACTTCCCTTGGTTAAGGAAGATGCTCTCAATACTCTGCCATACCTCAAGACCTAAGAAATAATGTATTAGGCCAAGGTCTTTCATTTCAAATTCTGAGGCAAGTCTCTTCTTACATTCAATGATGAGATTTTCTTCTCCAGTTAAGAATAAATCATCCACATATAGCAGTAATATTACTGGCTCATCGTTCATGACCTTGAAGTAGAGGTTAGAGTTTTCTTTAGTCTTGGTAAAGCCTAAGCTCGTCAAGAAACTGTCTATACGGCCATACCAAGCTCTAGGAGCTTGCTTCAATCCGTATAAGGATTTCTTCAATCTACAGACATGAGACTTCCTGTATTCAAATTCAAATCCTTGAGGTTGCTCTATATACACTTCCTCTTCGATGACACCATTTAGAAAAGATGTCTTTACGTCCATTTGGTGTAGATTCCACTTCATCTTAGTTGCAAGAGCTATGATGGTTCTGATCGAAGTGTATATGGCTACAAGAGCGAATGTCTCTTCATAGTCAATGCCTTCCTTTTGAGAAAAGCCACAAGTGAAAAATCTTTCTTTATACTTCTCAATACTTCCATCAACAGGATGTTTTATTTTGAAGAGCCATTTGGAGGATACCACATCTTTACTCTTCAGTCTGGGAACTATTTCCCATACTTCATTCTTCATTATGGATTGGTATTCCTCTGTCATGGCATCTGCCCATTCTTTCCTCTAAATGGATCTTTCAAAGCAGGTAGGCTCCGCTTCTAGAAGATCACACATCAAAGCCGTATAACTGGAGAATGGATTTGGTCTTTTCACCTGTCTCGTAGTTCCTTGGGGAACACCGTACTTATCTCCATCTTGAATAATATCTCTAGCCCAAGCTGACTTCCTTTTATGGAGGATCGTCATCTGAGGAGGTTCTTGGACTTCTGATATATCATGGTCTTCTAGAATTTCCTCATTAGGGGAAGTTATGACTTCCCTCATTGGTTCTGCGGCTCTGGGAACCTCCCTCATTGCAGTACTGGGGATTATGGGTTCCTCTTCATATACTTCTTCAAGCTGGCATCTTCCATATTTCTTGAGCACTGCATCTTCATCAAAGGTCACATCCCTACTAATATCAATGTGACAGTGACCTGGTATATAGATTCTGAAGGCCTTGGAGACCTCACAATATCCCACAAATATTCCCTTCTTTCCTGAGGGTTCCATTTTGTTTCTCTTCTCTTTCGGTATATGAATGAATATTGGGCAGCCAAATATTTTGAGATGGCTTACCTCTAGATTCTTTCCGGTGAACATCACTTCCAGGGTCTTGAGCCCAAGTGCACTATGGGATAATCGGTTCTGCACATATACAACTGCCATTGCTGCTTCTGCCCATAAGCACATCGGAAGATCTTGATCATGGATCATAGTCTTCACAACTTCCATTATTGTTCTGTTCTTTCGTTCAACTACACCATTTTGTTGGGGATTATAGGGAGTAGTGAGTTCCCTCTTGATCCCAACATATTTGCAGAAGTTCACAAACTCTTTTGAGGTATATTCTCCTCCATTATAAGACCTGAGTATGTTAATCTGTCTTTCAGAAAGATTCTCTATCAAGGCATTGAATTCCTTGAACTTGCTGAACACTTCATCTTTAGATTTCAAAAAATATATCCAGGTCTTACGAGAATAATCATCAATAAATGATACATAATATACATACCCACTAATGGAGGACGATGGCATTGGGCCAGATACATTTGAATGAATGAGCTCTAGGACTCCTTCTTCTTTGTTGTCTCTCTTCGGAAACAGGTTCTTGATGTTCTTCCCTTGTGCACATCCATTGCATACGCCTTCATGGTCACCTTTGAGTTCTGGTAAACCTATGAGCACTTTGCATATGTATGGTAGCGCCTTGTAGTTGATGTGAGCTAATCTTCTATGCCAAAGTTCACATGAATTTTCAATGGCGTGGGTCATGGAAACCTCTGAGTGACCCTTTAGTTTATACAAGCCATTTTCTTCACTTCCAATGATGATTGCTTCATTTAAGGTTTCTCCTTTAGCCCACATAA
>JZKD02S1913434.1:528941-540249 GCA_000966675.3 Picea glauca
ACGATTCGCTACTCTTGTTTCTTCTTGGATGCATTCTTCGCATAAACTATCAAACTTCAGTTTCTCCGTTCTGGCACATATAATTTGGATGAATGCATCCCAAGGTCTTGTGAGACCATTTAGGGCCGTCATTATGAGTTCTTCTTCGTCTATGGTATCTCCAATCGCTTCTAAATGTTCTTTGAATTTTGAGATTCTGGAGAAATATTTCTGAATTGTTTCTCCTTTTTTCATCCTTGTATTCTTCAGTTGAGTTCTTAGATTCATCTTCCGGTTTATGTTCTTTCCTTCATACAGTCTGGTCAAGGCATAAAAAATTTCTTTCGGAGTCTTCTTAGATGACACATAAGGAATCAGGTGGTCTTTGATTGAATCTACAATGATTCTTTTGGCCCTGATTGTGTCCTTTTGATGCTTGGCTTTTTCTGCAGCATCATCGGGTTCCAGAATTTCTCCTTTGGCGAATTTTGCTAGGTCATTCTCTTCAAGAACGAGTCCAATACTATACTTCCAGGCACATGAGTTTTCCACACCTTCCATATTGTCAACAAGCTTAGTGCTTGCAGACATCTTTTACCTGGAGCTAGGAAAATGACCAAAAAATGAAAGTGCTCATAATCAAAATCTGAACTTACCAGGAGGTACGCTTGGCTGAGGTGAGTATCTCGGTGTGTTTGGATCTGAGAAAATCCAACTTTTGCTCCTCCAAACTTGATCTGCGGATTTCAGGACTGGTGCTTCTGGTTTTCTGGTACCTCTGGTACTCTGGTACTTCTGGTACACTGGTTTTCTGGTACTTCTGGTACTTTGTGAAACTAGGGTTTCACTTTCTAGGAGATCTAGCCACTGAAAAGGTGCGCTAAGAGTGCCAAAGTAATCCTTGGGGGAGGGCGCACTTTTCTAGATAGTTTTAGGGCTGAAAAGTTTCACCATAAAAAATCCCTAATTTGCATGTACGACAATAGTGACGTTTTTCACTCTTGTGAAAGATGCTCTCTTCAGCTTGGCTCTGATACCATGTTAATGTTTAAACCATTATTATAGTTCTTTTCATTTCAATAGATAACAATAGCATAATGCAAGATCACTGAGAAATACACAATCACAAGAGACACAACATTTATCCTGGGAAACCCTCTAGGGGAAGAAAACCCAACAAAACTTCCTTATTATAGATAGCCAATACAATGCCACAAGACAACTCAAACTAATACATAAGATCATCTCCCAAAGATGCACCACTCTCTCTCCTTCTTCTCTAACTGCAGTTCTGAAACTTGTCTCTCACTATGACCAACCTGCAAAAGGGGATTTGTTCCTTTTACAATAGCTGACATGATCAATCCACAATGGGGATTGATCCAATGAATAATATATCAAATAATAATAAGAATACACTTTGCAGTTATATTAGTTTAACATTTTGTGCATTGTTTGTTGATAGTCAAACTTTTTCATTTCTAGGATCTACTTTTTCTATCTGATTTACATCTTTCATTAGATGATGGTGTTCCTCAACACTTAGTTACTATGTGTTAGCGATCAAAATGCACTGGTATTTTGATGAATGTCCTCATTACTCACTACTTAATTTATCTTTCCCCTAGGTTTTTGGGCCAGTATCATACTCTCAATTTCCCAATAATCCTTGATAAGTTTCTAATGATCTTTTTGCCCAAGATTGTTTTAACTATGCCTTCTGACCTGCATTCCAAAATTGCCAGCTATTAGAGCCTAAAATTCTAAGATTTATGTCTCTTTACATATTTTAAATAAAACAAAAAAATATAATTTTTGTTTTGTTTTATCAAAAGTGGTGGGTGTTTTAGATTTCTAATCTTAAACTGTTTAATACCCACTATATGCTAATCCTACGAAACTAGCATCTCCAAACTATAGCAAACTCCATATCCACATATCGAGCATAAGCTACACATTAAACATCATAAACCTGGTACATGTGCCAAGCCATTTTTTGCTAGCCAAACCGAGTCAAAGTCATGCCATATGTCGATATAACCAACTCCAAGCGCATTCAACTAGTTGAATGACTAATCGACACTCAAAGCCAAGCTATAAAAGTGAGCCACGAATTAAGCCATGAGTCTAGCTGCCAGTCAAGATTACATAGATTGAAATTTATTGTTCTGAGTAATAGAACGAATTGCTAGCTCCTCCAGGTTCAAAATGTTTCAATGTTTCATCTCCAGCTTTGAAGAAAGATTCAGGGTTTAGTTAGCTACCTATGACTTTATTCACCCACTGTGATTAATTGGTAGTGGCGTTGCAAAGAAATAAGACAAAAAAGAAATAAAATCGCTGCTTGTATATCCTGGATACTTTGAACTTCTCATACATATATTGACAAAAGTAGAATTGCCAAGATACAAGGAAGAACCTGTTCAAAACTGGGGGTTGAGTGGTTTTCTTCCACACATCTGAGAAGAAAATGCAAAGAAGTGAAGACGACGGTGGCTCAATCGCCTGAGATCACCATAACGACAGAGCTTCCAAGCCTTCAACCAATGCTAAGAAAAAATCTCATTCTCACTCCAAGTCTCATGTTTCTGCTGCTGACAAGGGGCGACGTCAACACCCTCTGGATCTGAATATGCTGAAGGGACACGATGATGCAGTCAGATGGATTTGTACATTAGATGGCCGAAGTTTGGCAACAACTTGTGCAGACAGGGTAGTGAGGGTCTTCGGGTCTTATTGGTGGGTTATCGGTAGCATTGTTCTTCGCTTTCAAAAACGCAGGAAACAAGCACTTATCACAAGACAACGCATAACCAACAGATAAATCACCCAAGCACCAAGCTAATGGAAATATTTGCTAGATGCTTGATTTACAGGATGGGAGCTTTATATCCGGGATTTAATTTTTCCAGAATGTTAGATCAAGCATTCTATGCCTGCGACCAGAAAGGTGTCAAGTCATGCTTCACGCTGGAAATTTGATGGACGGATTACAAAATGTTGGAACGATGAAAGCGCAAGAGATCACAAGTTTTGTTGGAAGGCTCGAGGAGGAAGTAACAAAGGCTTCATCCTTTCAATTTCAGTGTAACGTAAACATGTCCAAGTCATATCTTGATCGGGTTTTAGATGATGAACCCTTTTCCATATTTAGTTTAGACCTGATAGGGTACTAGACACCCCAATCACTGAGGTAGGGTTTCACTGGAATTGGTGTGGGCGCAACATATTATGGGTTACGACCAATTATAGAGTTCATGACCTTCATTTTGCCATTGATCAAATACTAAATTCTGCAGCCAAGACATATTATATGTCTACAGGTCAAATTTTTGTTCCCATCGTTTTTAAAGGACCAAATGGAGTTGCGACTGGTGTTGGTACTCAACATTCACAATGTTATGCTGCATGGTATGGTTCTTGTCCAGGGCTGAAAGTTTTGACCCCCTATTCTGCGGAAGATTCTCGTGGATTGATGAAAGATGCCATCTGTGATCTAGATCCTGACATTTTTATTTATCCCCGGATTATCATGGATTTCTGAAATGAGAAATTCCAGATCACGAGCTAGAAAGGTAACAATTAGGAGGGTATTGGTTTATGCAAACATAGAAGAATCTAACACTCTATGCAAGATCATTGCCACTCTGCATAATTTTCTTCTCAAAGATAAAACAAAACTTTCATCAGCATGGAAGGCGAAATTATAACCAGTTAGCTGATGAAAAGTAGAGCTTTCACCAACTAACTAGCAAATCTTATGGCAAAATAGCTGGTGAAACCTGAGATGGCCAAAGAAAGAGTAATTTTTCCCAGATCAAAGTTTTACTAATCCGAATCTCTTGAAAACTCTTTTAATGGATAGATGTTGAATTATAGAGTCAGATCTAAGATCCACTTTTGGTGTAAAAGGGTTAGAAAAGGTATTCAAGTTGGTTTTGACAACTATTTTGGAGACAACAAATCATGGTTTTTTCCAAAATTAGCAAATTCGAATTTCATCTTTCTCAAGAGTCATCAAACAGCCTTGGAAGGATTATTTGCACTGCACAAGGATTCTACATCATCTGAAGACCATGAAATGTGGAATTGACCTCATTTTGAGGATCATTCCTTATCTTTTGAAAATCAGTTTTGACTTTCTATCTTTAGCATATCTGATCCATTCTTTTAGGATATGAAAACTGTATTGTAGAGATATAAAGCTCAAGACATAAGAGGAACTAGGGGGTTCAATCTTGGATACTTTTTCCTACTATTCTAGACTCTTATCTTGATAATAGAATCACAATCTTCTTTTTGTTTCAATGTCAGATTTGTTCATGTACTTCATTATTCTATGCTTTACTTCAGTTTATCTCAGCTTCTAAGAACTGTTATCTTCTTATTAAGCTCATGAACTTGAAATAAAGGACTTCTTGCTATCTTGTATGACCCTGCACATTGTTGTATTTGGTTATCTAGACTAGTATTCTTCATACCCTGTTCCAATTACTTTATCTGATTATTGATTTCTAAAAGCACTGTCTTATTCGAATGCATGATAAGATCTCCTTTTCATTAGCTATTGAGCTATCCCATTGTTCCAAGCATACCAAATTTACTATATTCTTGAGTTACCAAGCATATTTGGCCTACAACCCCAAAGAGTTTCTTGGAGTGATAACAAATTGGTGCCGTTGCCGGGGAGAGGAGATTGAAGCTCAACTTCCTTGGGAGATGACATAAGTTCCAGCTTTGATGATAGACAAAGACTGGGCACATTTTCGGTTGTAATAATCTATCTGGCGACTCCATGAAGGACGAATTCAGTGGCGACTCCATTGTTCTGAAATCTGTTGGTGACTCCATTGGTATGACATGAATCCAGTGCCTAGTAGAGATGAATGGGAATGCAACCTTCCCAGATTTCTAGGAGAAGAATGGGAAGTGCCAGCTGAACACTTGCTGGATTTTCATGACTTTATTCATCAGCTTGAAATTGTACATGAAGATGTTCAAATTAATCTTTTCAGGTATTCATTAGAGGGGATTGCTCTTGAATGGTGCAGGTCTCTTCCAAATGCAAGTGTTAGTTCTTTGAGAGATTTCCATTCAGCCTTCAATTCCTTTTGTAAAGATTATTTTTCAGTTGAGTGTCTTTTTGAAGGATGTTGTGAAGAGTTTTCTTCGTTTCATAAAGTTTTTGCTTGTCACAAAGATCAAGTTTGTGATAAAGCTTTTATTGTTGAAGAAGACATTTACCATGTAGGTCAAGAGGTGTTGAAGGATAATAATGACGTATCTGACATCATATCAGATGTGTCTGTTGTTTTAAATATTGATAAAAGTCAACATGTCTCTTTTGGATGTGTTGATGTGAAAGAATCAAAGCATATATCAGCAGGAAAAATAAATGAATCTGAGTCAGCAGGAGAAAGTAATAGATCAACATATTTCAGATCTGTGGCAAATACTATGAGCAGTCCTCAG
The DNA here is from genome assembly GCA_000966675.3 of Picea glauca. Classification (NCBI taxonomy): domain Eukaryota; kingdom Viridiplantae; phylum Streptophyta; class Pinopsida; order Pinales; family Pinaceae; genus Picea; species Picea glauca. Next base: position 534,393 of record JZKD02S1913434.1, read on the forward strand.
CTTTCAGATTTGCAGCCAGAGGGAAATTGTAGTAGACATGAAGACTTGAAAGGTGATGGGCATATTGACCAATCAACAAGTGAAATTATTGAATTTACAGTAGATGATGAAGGCAACCCTCAGTTTTCAGTTCTGCAGACAAAGGGGAATTGCAGGAGATACAAAGAGGGAGATAGTGTGCTGAAAAGTTCAGATCAACAGTTGAGTTTGCATTCTCCTTCGACGGAAGAAGAACAGTTTACATTCAACATTGAGACCAGTGATGGCAATCCGTGGCTACAACACAGTCAGTTAGAACAACAACTTAAGGAGGTACTTCTTTATGATTTTGATGACCCTATCACAGATTATTTGGAGATTATGAGCAGCTTAAATATCAAAATATTTTTGTTAGGAGAAGGACAATTCTGTCATCTTTTTCAATTGCATTTATGCTTGTTATGGTTTCTTATATTTTTGGAGTCAAAATCAAGCATGATGTCAATAAATCAGTTTCTTACATGGCTTCATTGGAAGCATGATTTCACTTGATAAGAGGAAATACAATTGATTAGCGTAGGAAATAAGCTCGTTGTCCGAGCATTTCATTTCTTCCAGTTTGTAGCAAAAATATCAGTCAGCTTATGTGAATAAAGGCAGGTCTTGAGGATGGTAGTTTTTCAAGGAATTCTCAGAGATCATTTGTAAAGGCCAAATGACTCCATAGCCCAATGGACTAGACACAATACAAATTGAGGATGATTGCTGAGCAGGTTACATGCAGGCTACATGCAAGCTACAGGTAGGCTACATGCAAGCTACAGGCAAGCTGCAAGTTTGCAGAGGAACAATTGCATAGGCCAGATGACTCCATGCCCAATACTAAAGGCGACTGGAACTACTAGGTTCTTGGAAACCTTGCAGGGAGATCTCCATCCCAGTTGGAGCCAGTTGTTAGCGATCAAAATGCACTGGTATTTTGATGAATGTCCTCTTTACTCACTACTTAATTTATCTTTCCCCTGGGTTTTTGGGCCAGTATCATACTCTCAATTTCCTAATAATCCTTGATAAGTTTCTAATGATAGTTTTCCCCAAGATTGCTTTAACTATGCCTTCTTACTTGCATTCCAAAATTGCTAGCTATTAGAGCCTAAAATTCTAGGATTTATGTCTCTTTACACCTTTTAAATTAAAAAAAAAAATATAATTTCTGTTTTGTTTTATCAAAAGTGGTGGGTGTTTTAGATTTCTAATCTTAAACTATTTAATACCCACTATATGCTAATCCTATGAATCTAGCATCTCCAAACTATAACAAACTCCATATCCACATATCAAGCATAAGCTACACATTAACCATCATAAACCTGGTACATGTGCCAAGCCATTTTTTGCTAGCCAAACCGAGTCAAAGTCATGCCATATGTCGATATAACCAACTCCAAGCGCATTCAACTAGTTGAATGACTAATCGACACTCAAAGCCAAGCTATAAAAGTGAGCCACGAATTAAGCCATGAGTCTAGATGCCAGTCAAGATTACAGAGATTGAAATTTATTGTTCTGAGTAATAGAACGAATTGCCAGCTCCTCTAGGTTCAAAACGTTTCAATGTTTCATCTCCAGCTTTGAAGAAAGATTCAGGGTTTAGTTAGCTACCTATGAATTTATTCACCCACTGTGATTAATTGGTTGTAGCGTTGCAAATACATAAGACAAAAAAGAAATAAAACCGTTGCTTGTTTATCCTGGATACTTCGACCTTCTCATACATATATCRGAAGAAATAGAATTGCCAAGATACAAGGAAGAACCTGTTCAAAATTGGGGGTTGAGTGGTTTTCTTCCACACATCTGAGAAGCAAATGCAATGAAGTGAAGACGTCGGTGTTTCAATTGCCTGAGATCACCATAACGACAGAGCTTCCAAGCCTTCAACCCACGCTAAGAACAAATCTCATTCTCACTCCAAGTCTCATGTTTCTGTTGCTGACAAGGGGCGACGTCACCACCCTCTGGATCTGAAGACGCTGAAGGGACACAGTGATGCAGTCAAATGGCTTTGTACATCATATGGCTGAAGTTTGGCAACATCTTGTGCAGACAGGGTAGTGAGGGTCTTCGGGTCTTATTGGTGGGTTATCGGTAGCATTATTCTTCGCTTTCAAAAATGAAGGAAGAAAACACTTATCACAAGACAACGCATAACCAACAGATAAATCACCCAAGCACCAAGCTAATGGAAATATTTTCCAGATGCTTGATTTACAGGATGAGAGCTTTATATCCGGGATTTAATTTTGCCAGAATGTTAGATCAAGCATTCTATGCCTGCGACCAGGAAGGTGTCAAGTCATGCTTCACGCTGGAAATATGATGGACGGATTACAGAATGTTGGAATGATGAAAGCGCAAGAGATCACAAGTTTTGTTGGAAGGCTCTAGGAGGAAGTAACAGAGGCTTCATCCTTTCAATTTCAGTGTAACGTAAACACGTCCAAGTCATATCTTGATCAGGTTTTAGATGTTGAACCCTTTTCCATATTTAGTTTGGACCTGACAGGGTACTAGATACCCCAATCACTGAGGCAGGGTTTCACTGGAATTGGTGTGGGCACAACATATTATGGGTTACGACCAATTGTAGAGTTCATGACCTTCATTTTGCCATTGATCAAATACTAAATTCTGCAGCCACGACATATTATATGTCTACAGGTCAATTTTTTGTTCCCATCATTTTTAAAGGACCAAATGGAGCTGCCACTGGTGTTGGTACTCAACATTCACAGTGTTATGCTGCATGGTATGATCCAGGGTTGAAAGTTTTGATCCCCTATTCTGCGGAAGATTCTCGTGGATCGATGAAAGCTGCCATCCGTGATCTAGATCCTGACATTTTTCTTTATCCCCAGATTATCATGGATTTCTGAAATGAGAAATTTCAGATCATGAGCTAGAAAGGTAACAGTTAGGAGGGTATTGGTTAATGCAAACATAGAAGAATCTAACACTCTATGCAGGATCATTGCCACTCTGCATAATTTTCTTCTCAAAGATAAAACATAACTTTCACCAGCATAGAAGGCAAAATTATAACCAGTTAGCTGATGAAAAGCAAAGCTTTCACCAACCAACTAGCAAATCTTAAGGAAAAATAGCTGGTGAAACCTGAGATGGCCAGAGAAAGAGTAATTTTTCCCCACTATTAAATTTGAACGTTTTTGCGACGAAGTAGAGACGAATTTTCATCGGCATAGAGTCGTTTTTGCGACCAAGATAAATTTTTTTTCCGTTGGAATTCATTCGTCGGTCTAGTGACCACACATGGATCTTCGTCGGTCTAGCGACCGGAAAAAGAAGCCTATTCACAATAGGGAAATGTTCGGCTAGTGACGAATTTTAGTCGGTCAAATGACTAATATTAGTCGCAATAACGACCAAACCATCAGTTAAAAAGGTCAAAAGAAAGCGGATCAATTAGTCACTAACTGACTAACGACGAATAGGTTGGTCGCTCTAGCGACTAACAGGTTAGTCACTAAAGCGACCAACTTGTTGATGTTTGTGACCAATTTTCTATACTAGCGACAAACAGGTTGGTCGCTCTAGCGACGAACCTGTTAGTTGCTAGAACGACCAACCTGTTGATGTTTGCGACCAATTTTCTATACTAGCGACGAACAGGTTGGTCGCTAAAGCGACCATTATTGGGGTATTTAAAAAAAATAAAATTTGCCATTCACACAGGATCTATACAAATCTGACCATTCACATTTCCTTCATTGTGCTTATCCTTAAAGTTGAAAAGGCAAATTTCTTTGAGGATTTTCGTCTGATAACATCGTGCAACTTCATTTACAATATCGTTTCTAAAGTGATTGCTGCATGTTTGAAAATAATCTTATCAAAGGTTATATCAGTGGAACAATTTGGGTTCCTTGGAGGTCGATTCATACACAAGGGAGTGGGATATACACAGGAATAGCTACACACTAGTATTTGGTCTTCGTTTTTTTAGAGACATACATACGTACAAAGAACTTTTGGATCTATTATGTAAGGTGACGGGCATGGAGGTCAATCTCCTAAAATCCTCCATAAGTTTCAATGAATTGCAAGATGAAGTAACATACATGATCCACCATCTACAATATAGGGTGGTCTTGATGCAAAATGAACTAAAATATTTTGGTTTTATACTAAATCCCTATGGCTATGGTATCAAGGATTGGAGATGGCTTCTAGGGAAAATAGAAGGGAGGATACATTTTTGGTGCCACAAATGGTTGTTGAGGGGAAATTGATTGACATTAGTAAAAGAAGCGTTAGAGGCGATCTCCATGTATTGGATGCAATGCTTTTGGCCCATATACACAATGAGGTTTTAGATAAAATATGAAGGCTTTGCTTTGAGTTCATGTGGAAGGGAAATAAGGACAAAATGGGATATCACTTGGCTCATTGGAAAATAATTGCAAGGCCCCAAAAAAAGGAGGATGGGGATTAAAGAAGTTACCACCCTTCGAAAAAGCACTTGTTGCCTAGAGCCTTTGGAATTTGATGGTTTATGGAAGTGCATAATCTATCAGAAATATATGGCTTCGAGGATGGGCTGTGACAATAATTTATTTCTGCCAGAAGATTTGGTTGAACATCTTCGTCGTCAAGGTTTGAACAAACTAAACCAGATTGGATATGAGGGATGGACAAATATATGGCACCAGAGGTGGTTTTCTGCTATCAATATTGGCTTAGAAGGAGATGTTGTAGGTCATTTGTCCAATTTCATCTCTTCCTTGATCTACGACCATTGTTAACAATTCAAGTTTCCACACAGATTGTTGGAATAACACAACATTACATAGTATAAGGGGTGACTAAGAGGTCGTGGATCATTGGAAAGCTGGTTTGGGACAATTATTTCCCTTAGGGATTCTACGATGGTGCTTGTCAAGGGGAAGAATCATAGTGTGGCATAGGAGGAGTCTTACATATCCACGAGGGATACCAGCTAGAATTTTATGCCTGTGTGGGTAGTGGCACAAACAACAAAGTAGAACTTTTCACTTTGAAAGCCTTATTGAAGTTGGCACTAACAAAGCACATTTCAAGAATTCAGTTCTTCAGTGCTTCATCCTTTGTTGTAAATTGGATGAAGGGAGAACACATGATAAGAGGCATTTCCTTGCAGACTTTAGTTGATAATCTTAAGGTAATTCCTAGACAATTCAACCATATTATCTGCTCAAACATATTCTAAGAACTTAATAGGGAGGCAGATGCACTATCGAAGATCGGGTTGACTCAGCCAATGGGAACCTTAAATATAAAAAAATTCAAGTCAAGAAACATCATTGAATATTCCATGGATATGTGATATAGAAAACATCCCATGTGTTTTTTGTTTACAATTGTGAATTAGTTTCATTTATGGTGAAATTTTTGTTTTGATCTCTTAATGTTCTTCTATTTAGAATGTAATTGTAGGAAGCATGTGACCATTTAAGAATAGTTTTGTTTAGGAGAAGAATTATATGTGCTCTCTTTTCAAATCATTGAATACCCCTTGATCCCTCCTTCTTAAATATACTTACACTTCGACTACATGGGTAACACAACCTGCCTATCTTGTAGAATTCAAAAGAACCAGAAGAATGTACCTTTTATTCTCCTATGAATAAAAAGTATTATTTTTTCCTTGGAAAAAAATGATAAGGAAAACTACATTTTTATAAAGCAAGTTGCATTATACAACTCATTATTAATGAACGATGTTAATAGAACACTTCTCCTTCCACATAATGAAAGAAATCACTTAAAGAGAATAAAACATCTCCCACTTACACAAAATAAAAACATAAAATTCCATAGG
>JZKD02S1913434.1:540259-554705 GCA_000966675.3 Picea glauca
AAGAGCATGTTAAATAGTCCCTATAACATTAGCAAGAATTTTTTCTAGCATTGCAAGTTGAGTGGGCATTGGGAAGCAAAATGTTGGAGGATTCATCTCGAGCTTCAACCCAAGAAAAACACAATCAAGAGAAGAGTGTGAAGATTCAAGATTAAAGAGAATGAAGAGATGCTTGCATTTACACCCAAAGGAATAGAGATTGTTCAAGGATTGACAATAGTGAAAAAAGTTAGCACCGCCAATGAAATCGATAGTGGGTTGATGCTGACATCAAAGGCATCCCCAATCCAATTGTTGCCTTCAATATTTTAGCGGAAGGTTCCCTTCTTGAAGATGTGTCATAGATTGGTGCACCAAGGTCAATGACCTTGGGGGTTTCTTGGAACTCCACGATAGTTTCCAAAATAACCAGAATGAAAGATGATTCACGAATAAGATGTTTTGTTTGCAAACAAAGGTTTTCATCCATATGACATCGCTATAGAGATAGAGTGCTAGACAAGCACTTGCAAACATTAAAGTTGTTTTCATGTTGGAAAACAATTGATTCTAGAGGAAGAAGGCAAACCACACTTAATTTCGATGATTTGTTATGTGAAGGCATATAGCTTGTTGGGATCTCACTGAACAAGCAGGGACCAAAATTTGACTTTCTTTCCATTGGTTGTCAAGACAAACCTTTTCCAAGTCTAAGAATGAGACAAACTTTCACACTAAAGATGGAAATGAATTTTGATCAAAGAGAGTTTCAAATCTAAAGATTGGTCATAAAAAAGAATCAATGAGCATATTTTTGCACTGTCAAAACATGAGATCCATAAACCAAAGTCAGAGCCATAGCCAAATTCGAAGCCAAAGATAGAGCTAGAATAATAGTTGTAACCAAAAGAAAGAGTTGACAATTATTCTAGAGAAGTAGACAAAATGCACATTAATTCAAATCTTGGTTTTCTGTCAAGGATTTTGGAGACCAAAAAACCTCTCAATGGGGAGCTATGATCCAAAATGGATCTGAACAAAAAATGAATCATTGTAATGCTTAGTACCCACAAGCAATTCAAAAATTAATGACGTTTAAAGAAAAAAAAAGACAATGAAAGCATTAAAAACAAAATTAAATAAAAGAAAAAAAGGAAAAAATGAGAAAAAGAAAATGAAATAAAAGAGAATTAAGGAATGGAAAATGAAAGGACAAGGATGTTTGGCCTTCCCATTACCCCTAGCTCTGCCTATATATTTTTGTAGATCAAAACACAAAGGGTATTTTGGTTGAGAGAAGAGGATGAAAAACCAATTCTACAAATTGTTAAATGGCTCATAGAGCCATCAACTTGCATTCTAACTTGAAATTGTCAAAGTAAAGACTAAACAACCATTTGAAACCAATTTTTCCATTTTGAATTTTAAGATAAAATCTTTGTGTTAATTATGAGTTTTGTTTGATTTCTATCATGGCTGCATTTTAATGGATTCCTACGAAAATGTTTAATTATGTTGATTTTAATTCCTAACTAGAAGCAACTGTTATTATTCACTTTTTAATTACAACTAGTTTAATCATATTGTACATCTAATTGGTGGTCCCTTAACAAACCGTTAGCATTTGCTTGTTTTGTCTTATGTGAAAAGAAAGAGCTCCAAATAAATTAATGGAAAATCTGGTGAAGGAAAATATAATTGTCGGTCGAGTCTAGTGAGCAGCTACAACACTAGTTACTATCTCTTGAATGCTTTACTCATCCCATGGTGTGCACATTAAATTTTCACAATCATCAATGCTTCCCACAACCAAGCTATTGGTATCTCAAAAGAGATTAATGTGTTAGCAAATGGCACTTTGCAAATAGAATGAGTGGTTGGATTGGAGTTACTCTTTCTTTTCTTGGTAAACTAAAAAGTGATTTTTTTTTATTAATGTTGGTTTGCAATTGAAGTACATATGTTAAAAATGGGATTGTTTCCGTTGGGTAAATCATTTCTATACTTATTAATGTTGGAGAAATGTTCTTCTAAATCATTCTTGATCTTCATTTGTGTTGGAGCGCCTCACTCCTTGTTAATAACAAAGTGTAATCTTCCTTCTAATACTAGAGTATTATATTAGAGAAACCTCGATGTTACGTAGATTAATAATTCCATTGGTTGCTGGAGCATACACTTACCAATCACATATAAATTAGGTAAAGTTCTACGCACTTGGAGATCTGGATAGTGTTATGATTGGGCATTGGTGTGTAGTCATTCAAACTTAGAGAAATGCTTAGTAATTTCCTTGGCACTACAAAGACAACAAACAAAACCAAGCTTTGCACTAATAAGTATATCCATTTCATATATGTTTGCATGGTGATTAACAACAAAGGAACCTGAACTCAAAGTCTTGATTGTAGTTGCAAGTCAACTGGTTGTTTGTGTGGAAGTTACACTAGGAACATAAGACTTGGAGCCATTCTAAGGATAAATATATCTATAAAACTTCGAGACTAGAAACAAAATTACATTTCTATAGAGGATCTATGTTGGTGAGACATGTGGAATAAGTTTCATGTTTATGGATCAGAGACCAAACAAATTTTATTGTTTCCCACTTTCTTAGAGGTGAGTGGCATGGATAAAACTAATCCAGATCGAGATACTAATCCAAATCAAACTAATCTAGATTAATTTCCTTATTGATTGAATTATATTATCCTTAAAAAATTACGAGAATGTTAGTTTAATATGTGATTAATAATTTCATTACTATATTAAAACAAAAAATGAGAGATCCCATAAGGAACATTCATATCATAGATGAATATTTTAGTTAGATGAATATCATAATCCCTAATTATTGTAACCTGTAACCATTAAAACCCCTAACCAATAACTGATAATAATTATAATTAAATTACCCCTATTGCCTCTAAACCCTATCACTTTGAACCCATTAAACCCCAACACTTAATTAGTAACCCTTCTAACTCTTAACCAATACCCTTAACTAATAACCCTTCTAACCCCTAGATTTTATTACCCTTAATAATTGTCACTCTTAATCCTTAACATCTAAGTTCCAATCCCTAACCTCTAACAATTATAACCCATAACTAGTAACCACTACAATCACATAAATCTTATATGAAAACCATGTCAAAACATGGTGATCATGAGAACAATGATGATCACAATGGCAATGGTGATAATGACAATGACAAAGTTTAATACGATGAAGATGATGGTGACGACGACAACGATGACGATGAATGAGGACAATGATGATTTTGATGATGATGAGGAGGAGGACATGGATGATGACGATGATAGATTCAATAGCGAGGATGATGAGTACAATTGATTGAGAGGTATCAAGAATAAGGATAAATTTGTCAAAGTACGTTGATTATAACCCAATCCCTAAGATCCAATCCCTAACCTATAACACTTATAACCCATAGCTAGCAACCACTACAATCACATAAATCTTATGAAAATTGTGTCAAAGCATGATGCTTATGAGAACAATGATGATCATGATAACAATGACGAAGGTAAGATAATGACAATGATGATGATGAGGAAAATGGCGATTACGAGGACAAGGACGAGGACAATTGACTAAGAACAATGATAGATTCAACGATGAGGATGATGAGTATAGTTCACTAGGGTATCAGGAACGAGGATAATTTTTTTAAAGCATGATGATTATAACCTAATCTCTAAGCTATAGTCCCATAACTAGTAACCACTACAATCACATGAATCTTTTGAAAAATTCAAAGCATGACAATCATGATGACAATGATGAAGATGAGGATTATGAGAATGACAATGATGAAAATGAGGATGATACTAATTATGATGACAAGGACGAGGACAATGATATATTCAATGATGAGGATGATGAGTATAGTTTACTGAGAGGTATCAAGAATGAGGATAAATTTGTCAAATCATGACAATTATAACCCAATTCCCACCCTCTAATAATTATAAACCATAACTAGTAACCATTGTGATCATATGAATCTTATGAAAATCATGTCAAAGCATGATAATCATGATGATGAGGATGAAAATAATAATGACCAATTTTAATATGATGATAATTGTTACGTCCCCATAGTGTGCCTATCCAAATCTTGCGATCGTGCACCACTAGAGGGCATGTGGCACCACGACGTTTCTGACTTGGTTGATTGGAAACACCAAGGATACTTCATCTGGACTACACTTCTTCACGTAGAGAATACCCATACTTTGTTCTAGTCTATGGGCGAGTCACACTCCTACTCTAGTGAAACTCTTGTATACTTAGATAATTGTTAACATCTTAACACTTAGTCATATTTAAGCATAAATCCATGAACATGAGAAGCCAAGAGAAAAATTATGGAACAAATGAAATACATACATAAAAATAGTGCGAGTGACATGAACCATGCCTAACACGCGACTAAGTCTTTGTTATTGTGAAACAATTACAATATGAGCACTACCAGATCGATTTACAACTTGGGCAAAGTTAAATGACTCACCTCTCCTCATCAAGACACTCATACACAGATTCGTCACCAAGACTCTTTGTCGCAACTATCTCCGCAACCTCCTATGGTGCACCTCAGACGTTCCCTCAACCACATACTTGGTGTCTCTTTGTTTTCACAGACTTCATAAATTTCAGTTCTGCCTCACACATTCCTCCAACAGACCTTCATTTCTATACTTCGCTAAAATTGTCCCAAAAGAAGCTCGCCCAACTCTGTCCACCAAATCCACCTTAAGGTAGCACAATTTGTTCAATGTAGAGTGACTTAGCTCCTTGAGGGATCTCTCCCCTCTTCATCTAAGCCCTCCTTAGAATCAAAAAGCTCTTCTTCTCTCCTTGTATTCAAATCCACCTTCCTTGGTTGAGCGCCCTTATTCTCTTATAGGGACTCCAAAGGTCACCATCGCGAATTGTTGCATCCTTGGGGGTGTTGTGTCCCTTCACAAACCCATGTGTCCAAACAAATCGTCATGCACCTTCATGGACCTAGTCTCCCAAACAAATCATCACGCCCCTTGGCGGACCCAGTCACCCAAATGAACCCATGTGCTCATCGACCATCGTTCCCCTTGGGGCCAACATGCCCAACCTTAGTGCACCCCTCATGTCTATGCGCCCCAATCTCTTGGTCACATCATACTTGGGAAAGCCCCTTGGAGCATTTGCATGCCCAAGGAATCCACTTGCCCAACTTAGATGTCGGAGCAAGCCCAAGTTCTATCTCTTTAAGGAATTGGGTGAGGGTCTCTAGCCCCATCTAGCTGAAGACCTTACATCCTCCCCCACCTCAAGTTGTTGTTGTCCCAGACAACATCCAAAAAATCTACGATCTCTAAGTATTTTCTCGAATTCATGCCTCCTATACAACTAAGTCTGCTGGAAACCCCAAGTTTCGAGCCAATCAGAAACCCCAAATTTTGCTAAAGTGGAAACCAGAAGTTTCCTTGCGAAGTGGAAAAGTTTCCACAAACAAAATTATACTATATCCAACACCACACAATCTGTTGCCTGAGTCAATATGGTCAATTTATCCCACTCTAAGGATGAAATTCACCCAACTCTATTGTACTATATTGCTATGATGTTGTCGCCTTGCTACTATTCGATTCTGCTGTTATTGTCCCTGCCTGCTACAATTGATCGTTTTTCACTTCACTTCAAAATTTCACCTAAGTGTTGAACACCTCATGACTCACTGTTGCGATCATACTTCAACCAACTCTTCCATGTCTCTGCACATTGCATGTCTCAAGTTCTGTACTAGTCAAGTGATAAAACCAACTGTCACGCCCAAGTATTTAGATCTGCCTCTCCATGCCTGAACTTAAACTTTTATGTCGCATATTCATCACTCCATCCAACTCCAAAGACTAAGGAAAGTGCCCACCTCTGCCTCACTACTGCTGCCATTGTTCTATCTTCGTCAAGGACATCATCCACAATGTTTAAGTGTTGCAATTTGAACCTACTATCTTATGTACTCTTGACCCCCTTTTCATGCTATTGTTCTTTCCCAATCCGTGAACTAGTTGAATGACCATCCAACCATTACACTCCTTGAGACTACACACCCTCATGCACAAATTGGTCACTTCCTTTCAGAATTCAATCCATCCAAACAACCCTACAACCAAGGAAAGGTATCCCCTCACCTTGTTGCACTATGAAGTCACCCCAAAACAAAGTCATCCGTGACAAATTGACTCTACTTTCCACCTCATGGCACATTTATCCAATATTTGCACCAAGAAATGCACGTCTAGACTGCCTTCTCCCCACTACTTCATCACCCGACCATGCTACTAATTCTACCTCTCTATTCCTTGGAATGGTCATGCTTCACCCTCAACCATGTTGCTCCAGATCAAGAGAAACACCCATGTCCAAGTAATCTCTTCATGGTGTAGTCTTCTTGTCCGCACAATCCTCCAAACGAAGGAAAGTTCTCAACTCGTCTTCTTTCGTCAAGTCACCCTATGCAAATCAACATTTGTGATGAGTGTGGCCAACATTCCCTCACTCCTCAAATGTTCCAATGAACTGTCCAAAGTGATCAAAGTAGAATGAGTCACCTCAAATAAATCTCATGCATTAGGGACGTTCACACCAATACTTCTTTCAACTCCCACCAACAACCCTCCTCAAATCTTCGAGTCATCACACAATCATATACAAGTCACTAAGGTGTGCTCTGCGTCATCCAACATCCCATACCAAAGGTGAGAAAACACCACCCAAGTCACTTGGTCTGCTTTCTGCCCATTTAGGTTGACTGCCAATAATTCTTGGTCGACTTCCTTGCTGACTCCATCCATCTCCTAGAACAAAACTACCTTGCACCTCCTGCAAGTGTTCAAACTCTGGCACTATCATCATGATTGTCAAGTCATTGCATGACCCAAAAAATATGTCTAAGGCACTAAACACCAAGGCACCTATGTCAAGAAATGCAAGACACTTCCACACTAATCCTAGCAGAAGAGAAGAATAATTAAATCAAGAAAGAAAATGACACAAGCAATCACATAGTACACCAAGATTTTACCCTAGAAACCCTTAACCAAGAAAACCAACATTCCTTTGAGCTTTCTTCTCTCTTGTTGTCTTATTCATTCAAAATAAAAGGTTACATGTCTAACCTTGGTCCACACCTAAGAAACAATCGACATCATACCCTCTTGCACATGCAAGAACAACCCTGTAGCCAATTCAACTTACATATGTATGACCAACAACCTACACTTACACATACATTTACCTGCAAAAGTGCATTCTATGATCACCTTATAACAACAACCTTTATGACCTTACAACATGCCTCTTTATAGGATTTACAATAGGTAAAACCCTAAATATTGGTGCCCAAAAAGAGTTACAGATCCATGCATATCATTGGCTACAAATCCCACAAATCCCAAGATTCTGTTACACTTGACTCCAAGTCAGGTTTACCATTCGACTACCAATCGACCTTCGTTCGGTCTCTAGTCGGTTGTCTCATTCTCACACTTTGAACTCTTGTCGGTTGACTTATCATCAATATCTTTGATTTTGACTTTACTCAGTCGACTCCCTCGACCTTCGACTTGTTATCGATCTACCTCGACTTCGATCTGATGTCGATCCACCTCGACTTCAACTTGTAGTCAATGCTGTCGATCTACCTCGACTTCGACCATTAGTCGATTTACCTCAAATAGAATTTTACTGCAAAGGATATAACAACCCAACATTCTCCCACTTGTTGTCTTCTTTGCTGAAACATGAGATTCTTGAACTTTATCTCACAAACCTAGGGAAAGAATTCCCATTACCTCTCTGCACCAAGAGAGCTTCACAACACTCATAGACTTGGTCAACTAGTATGCTATGTTTTCCAACGTGTCTACTTTCTCCAGTAGAACCTTGTTACTTTCCACCATATATCTTATGAAATGGTATTGTGCATCAATGTTCTTAGTCTTTGAATGATAAGCATGGTTCTTTTCCATAAATATTGCGCTTTGACTGTCACAACTTACCTTCATAGATCTCTGCTCAAACCCGATTCCTGATTCCTGAACACAACCTTTGAATCCATACTGCTTCTTTGCTTCCATGAGTGGCCATCATGTATTCATGTTCTTTTGTCGGCAAGGCTACGACCTCCTATCGCTTACTCATCCAACTTATTGCTCCACCGAACATCTTGAAGACATATCCAATGGTCGACTCTGTCGATCCAAATCTCCAGTCTAGTCAACGTCGAAAAAGCCATGTACATCTAATTTACCACTGTCACTTTCAAGTTTTCCTTGATAACATATAACATAGTCCTTTGTGCCACACAAATACCCGAATACTCTCTTGACAACTGTCCAGTTCTCCTTTCCAGGTGTCGACATGTACCTTCTCAACACTCCCACTATATGGGAAATTTCTGGTCGAGTGCAGACCATCGCATACATTAGACTACTAAACACACTTGCATAGGGAACGTGTGCCATATCCTATATCTCTTCATGTGTCTTTGGACACTGGTCAATAGTAAGCTTTTCTCCCACTGGAATTGGAACCTTCATTGATTTGTAATTTTGCATGTTGAATCATTTCAGAACTGTTTCAATATACTTCGTCTGACTCAACTAGATATTTCTAGCGGATCGATCTCTATTAATATCCATTCCCAGAATGAAGTTAGATGCACCGAGATCCTTCATGCCGAACATTGAGGATAACTTATTCTTCACCTCCTTTATTGCATCCATGATGTTTCCAATTAACAACATGTCATCGATATACAAAGCTACATATATGAAACACCCACCTTTTTCCTTGGAATATATGCAGTGATCAAATTTTCTTATCACAAATCCCAAACTAAGGATGTATGTATCAAACTTTTGGTACCACATCCTTGGTGATTGCTTTAGACCATAAAGGGATCGTTTGATTTTTCACACCAACTCTTGATTTCCCTTTACTACAAATCCTTTAGGCTATTTCATGCATATTTCTTCTTCCATGTCCCCATGTAGGAACATTGTCTTCACATCCATCTGTTCTATCTCCAGATCAAATTCTATAGCTAGAGATATTAGTACTCTAATGGAAGTTAGTTTTGCAATAGGGTAAAATTATCACCGAAGTCAACTTCCTCGACTTGGGAATATCCTTTTTCTACCAGTCGAACTTTGAACTTCTCGACTTGTCCTATGACATTCATCTTATTCTTGAACAACCACTTTCTACCGAGATGATTCCTTCCACTAGGTAACTTGACTAAATCCCATGTCTCATTCTTCTACAAGGATTCCATCTCTTCGACCATGGCATCCTTCCAAAGTTTACCCTCTGTCGAGTCAACTGCCTCACCGACCAACTTGGGCTCATTGTCGATGGAAGTTAGCACGAATGAAAAACGTAATTCATGTGGAATATACCTCTCAACTATTTTTCTTATTCTTTCTAATCTCCTTACCACTAGAGTTAGTTGTTCCACCTCTTCCTAAGATTCAATCGACTCATGTGAATAATATTCTTCATTCCTCAATTCAAATTGCACCGTATCAGGATTATTCTTGGTCTGAACAACTTCTTTAGACTCATATTTATCTTTGACTTCTCTGAAGACCACATATCGACTGTATATTGTTCTCCTTGATGTAGGATCCCAAAGATTATATCCTTTCATCCCTTATTTATATCCAATGAAAATACATTTGATTGCCTTTTTGTCCAACTTACTCTTCTTTTCCTTGGGAACAGACATAAATGCATCACAACCAAATACTTTGATATGTGCCACCAAAGGCTTCTTACCGGACCATACCTTATTTGGAGTCGTGTCAAATAGCACCGACAAAGGAGACATATTCACCAGATATCTTGCAGTCTTGACTACCTCCGCCTAGAATTCTTGTGCGAGCCCAACACCACTGAGCATGCTTCTTTCCTTATCCATAAACATTCTGTTCATTCTCTCGAAAACTCCATTTTTCTGTGGGGTATATGGTGTGGTATTTTGGTGTGCTATTCCACACTGCTTACATAACTGATCAAATTCCCTTCCACATAATTTACCACCATTATTAGTCCTCAACACTTTAATCCTCTTCTCTGTATTGTTTTCCAAAAGAGATTTAAACTCCTTAAATCTCTCGAAAACCTCTAATTTATTCCTAAGGAAATATATCCATGTCTTCCTGGAAAAATGATCTATGAAGGAAACATAATATAGGGATACACCAAGTGAAGGCACTGTAACTGGGCTAAACACATCACTATGCACCAGTTCTAGAATCCCATTTTCCCTTGTTTCTCTAGATGTGAACCTCATCCGACTTTGTTTCCCATATATGAATGTTCACAAAAGTTGACTTCTAAACCACATTCAGGAAAACCTTAAACCATGCCTTTTATTTGCATAGCTTGAAGTCGTTTTTCTCCAATGTGTTCCATCCTCTCGTTCGATAACCTGGTCGAGTCGAGTTCATCATGTCTTGTCAAGTCGGTTTGAACCAACTTGGCTCAAGTCGAGTCGAGTTGTGTCGACATCAAGTCGATTCGATTTCAGGAGAAATGATGTTGTTGCATCCATTCGAGTTGACATTCCTTGACATCTTGTATAGGGTACCAATCTGACCTCCTTTCATTAAGACCATCGCAACTCTGACCATCTTACATGAATCCTTTTGAAACATAGTATGCAAACCTACATCACTCATATTAATGGCATATATCAAGTTTATTTCAACTTTCCAAACCCATAATGTGTAGCACAACCGAAAGGGTTCTTTTCCTCCCATACTGCAGTGTTAGTCAGACTCTTTCCCGTCCGACAATTTTGTTTGTTGAGTCATCCCCCAAGAAAACATCACCCCCATCATATTGTTCATATTCACAGAACCATTGTTTATGTGGTGTCATATGATAGGATACTCATGAGTCGATCAAGAAAACATATTGATCCTACTATGTATTGGTTGACGCCAGGTACACATCACCTCCCTTTTCTGAGGTTGTCTTTCTCTCAGTCGACTGCTTCTCATCGGATCCGACACTGCATTTTGTTGTCTTCGACTTACATTCCTTTTTTTAATGCCCATATTTACCTCATTTCCAACATCTTCGTGCTGACTGAACCAGGGATTTAGATCTACCCTTTGACTTGAAATTTCTACCAGAGAATCTGCCTTTATATATGTCTACCAGTCGACCTCTCACTACCAGAGCATATTTGGTCAATCCTTTGATGTTCTTTCTTCTCATTTCTTTCGACAACAGAGAAGCAACCATGTCCTCTAGAGCTAGTGCGGTTGTATTACTCCTAATAGCCATGACTAAGATATTCTGAGAGTCTGGAAAATAACATAATAGGATGATACATTTATCCTCATCAATGATCTTTATATCCATAGACGATAAATGGCTTAATACGTTGTTAAACACCTTTAAATGCTCAGTCATCGAACTGCCATCACTCATCCTCAGAAGATACATTTTCTTTCTGAGAAACGACTTATTTACCAGATATTTCAACTGGTATAATATTCCCAACTTGTCCCATAGTTTCTTGGCCGAATCTTCACCCGAGACTTTCAACAACACTAAACTGTAAGATAAATCCATATCATACTTCTTTCTTTTCTTTCAATTTTCTCCTATTCTTCCGTCGACATGATTGTCGGATGGGTACCTGGACAGAACAATGTCCATTGTTCTCGATTTATAGGAAGATATTCCATTTTAAGCTTCTAAAGATAAAAAAAATTGGCCATTGAATCTTTCCATATCTATTCTGGAACTGCTCGCCATTCTTTACCATGATCTTTAAAACAATTTTTGACTTACAACTCTTACTATACCTAGGGTTTAGTTCTCAGATTCATTATTAGAAAATCAAGATATGATGTACTCGCCAAATCATTACACCACTCTGATAACTCACTTGTCAGGGTAGACCTAAGATCTGATACCACATGTTAGGAATTGCAGGACACTTCCACACTAATCCTAGAAGAAGAGAAGAAGAATTTAATCAAGAAATAAAATTATACAAGCAATCACACAGTACACCAAGATTTTACCCTGGAAACCCTTAATCAGGAAAACCAACATTCCTTTGAGCGTTATGTTCTCTTGTTGTCTTATTCATTCAAAATAAAAGGTTACATGTCTAACCTTTTTCCACACCTAAGACACAATCAACATCATACCCTCTTGCACAGGAAACAAACCTGTAGCCAATTCAACTTACATATGCATGACTGACAACCTACACTTACACATGCATTTACCTACAAAAGTGCATTTTACGATCACGTTACAACAATATCCTTTACAACCTTACAACTTGCCTCTTTATAGGCTTTACAACAAGAAAACCCCTAAATATTGGCACCCAAAAATGATTACAGATCCATGCATATCATTGGCTACAAATCACGCAAATCCAGGGATTCTGTTACAATCGAATCCAAGACAGGTTTACTAGTCGACTACCAGTCAGACTTCATTCGATCTCTAGTCATTCGTCTCACACCCTCACTTCGACCTCTTGTCGATTGAATTACCGTCGATTTCTTCGACTTCGAATTTACTTGGTCGACTCCCTCGACGTTTGACTTGCTATCAATCTACCTAGAATTCAACATGTTGTTTATCCACCTGGAATTCTACTTGTTGTCGATTATGTCGATCTACCTCGACTTCAACCATCAATTGATTTACCTCGACTAGAATTTCACTGCAAATAATATAACAACCCAACAACCTCATCCATCCTCTCAACTCAACATGAACATACTTCACTGCATTGTCCAACATGCCCAACCTCTCTGCACATTCTCCCAACCAAGGCATCACAAAATTCTACAAGACTTCTTCAATTCTGCACCACTTGAGTCACCCTCAAGTTTTTCAGTTTTCACCGTGGAAATAGATTGCACTTGAACCAAGTCATCTGATTTCCCTTCAAAAAACTCACTACAACACTTATTAAATGCAATAACTTGAAACCAACCATACCCTTCCAATGACATCCTTCGTTGCAACCATGTTCTAAGTCTATTGTCTTGGACCTCCACTTACCTAAGCAACTGAATCTCCACATTAACTCCCCTCAATCACCGTCCATAACTCCAAAAATCTGCAAGAACTTCATTGTGATACAAGACTGATTCCATCCGTCCACTTCATAAATCCGTCTAAGTCCCAAATTTCGCATGCAACTGACTGAACTCATCTCCAATGTCTTTTCATCTCCGCACCTTGAATTATTTTGCTTCAAGGAACCATGCACACAACACTTGAATTTCAAGTCATGTTGTTGTTAACTAACTGTTGTAACTTTATGAAGATTCACCTCGTCCGAAGGCTGTGGTCAACCCACTCATTCCACAACCCAACTCAACTCAATTTTTGTTCTCATCGATGCATGATATGAATACATCATGATGGAAATGTCCCCAAACAACTTCCTGTTGTGAATATCCTCTAGGTCGCCCCAGGTCATCCAACACACCCAATTTCTTCACCTTCCTGGAACCCATAAATGCTCTCCTTCACAATCACTTCTATGAAAACCCTCTATGTTTCACTTCTATGAATACTTTTGCAATTAGATTTGCGACAAGTCATGTGAAAAATCTTGTGTTCATCTACCTTGCCCAAATGATCAATTCTCCCAATGAACTCTGTGCATGGTATATCAAGGTTCACACAATAGGTCCAACATTGAATTCTATCACACATCAAAACACTCGATTATGTACCCAAAATGTCTTTGTGATCAAGTCTGTGATAAGTTTTGTGATGAGTTTTGCGATCAAGTCTGCGACAAGTTCTGCGATGAGTTCTACGATCAAGTCTGTGACAAGTTCTATGATTATTTCTATGATCACCCACCTGTTGACAGGCGAAATTGACCGTCTGTCAACTGGAAGAGAGAGTCTGGTCCAGGGTTGTCTAAATAACCCAAGCTGTTTGGTGTAACTTGTTCTGACGGGTTTAATGGCTCCGTTAGCCAATCTAAGAATCCTAAAAGAAACGAATAAAAGAGAGAAATAACTAACTAATTACTAAACACTATATATATATGTACATATGTTCTAATGTAACTGTAGTAGTTGTATTTAAGCATAGGATATACAAGTCTCATTTATTTACATGATTTACAAGCTGCAAGTTTTAATCAAAACTTACGAAAATCGATGTGAAAAATGATTGCTTCTAGGAAGCATATAAAGAAAGCACATAAAAATATTTATTGTTTTTCTTTTATAAATTTAAAGAATCTTGCAAAAAACATTAATGAAGCATGAACATGTGGATAGTCAAAGCTGAACCATACATTCTAGTTTCAATGATATGTAAATGACAGAAAAATACAAAGAAGCTATCCTGTCAATGAATTAATGAGGTGTATCCAAGCAT
>JZKD02S1913434.1:557146-574832 GCA_000966675.3 Picea glauca
AAATCCTTATTAAGATGAGTGCATTCCTACTCGTGGCACCTTGGGTCAGGGTTGAATTGATAGTTCAAATTTACTTATCTCTTTACTTTCCATTTAAAATTTTCATGATGATACTGCATTTTCAAAAATAAATATTCAATGAAAAGAAGAGAGAAAAAGATTTAAAGTGGACTTCCCTGACAACATTCATATTATGGTTCTCTTGGTGTGCCCACTTGTGTTCATAACTTCATTATTTTTTTTTAACAGAAACAGTTATGGAGCTTTATTTAAAATCTGGCAGAGGGGGCTGCCTAACCCTTACATTTCAAAATCAGAGCTACTGCTCTATATCCCATCTTCTATCTTGCATGTTAATCCTTTCTTACAACCTGATTCTAAATTCCGGTGAATCCCAAACATCTGAGAGCTTAATCTACTAGATAACGAAACATTGTCTTCATGCTGGAGTTCCTCAAAACACTGTGGGCGATCAGACAAAGCCCACCACCGAGTGTCTTCCTTACCCGACTTTGGAGGTTGCCTCTGTTGTAGCTTCCGAAATATTTCTTAACGCCTTAGCGAGCTCTTCAACCTGTTGCTCCAGTTTGCAGAGTCGCTTCCCCAAATCGCCCATAAGGATGGCCGCGTCCTTCAACCCCGTCTGGATTTCTTCTGTTAGATCCTCCCTCAGTTCTTGCATTTCCATATTTAGCATTTCCCATTTCCTCTGGTTCGTGGACGCTCTGATGCTTTCCAACTCTGCTTTAATCAATTCAATTCTCTCCTTTGGGGTGAGATATGGCTTAGATGCCGACTCCATACCTTCTGCTCCTGAGATTCTTGTTTTCCCTTATGCACAGTGAAATCACGCGTCTGTCTGCGGGGATGAGGGTTTGCACCGAGAGGGCTTCCTTTAAAGTCTAATCCGCCTTCCTCGTCACTTGACCCCCCTTGGATTGAGCCTGACTCTGAATCTCTGTACTGAGATTTCTCCCATCCCACAGGAGCTATGTTGGATTTGATGTCCTTCCGGACTGACGCCTTTCCCACGTGAAGAGCCATGTCATGATTGTCTATAATCTTAGGGAATGGTATGATAAGATGTTCCCCCATTGACATTCAGATGGGCTTTGCTTAGATGAGTACCATGATTTTCTTCCTTGTCGGCCTGCCCGTTCAGAGATCTCAGCACATGATAAGATTTATATTCCTTGAGCTGCGCCAGAAGTAGGAGGATCTTCTTGTACAATTGAGCCAAATTTATATTCTTTGGGATATTTTTAGAGTTCAACGCATCAACAACCTGTTTTGAATCTCCAAAAATCATGATTTTCTGGATTCCCATTTTTAACACCTGAATGAGACCTTGCCAGTGTGCTAGGAATTCCACTTGATTGTTAGTGGCATAGCCTAAACCCCAAGCGTAAGACAAGTGAATTTTTCCAGAGGGTTCAAAAATTATTCCCCCTCCCCCTGCCTGATCAAGGTTACCCTTGGAGGCCCCATCGAAGAAGAGGCACCACTCGTCGAGCGACGATCTCCACTTCAAAAATTCATGTTCCTCCAACCGTATCTCCCAGTTCCTTTTTTGCAAAGGTTTGATTCGCTTGGTGTCAGGTTGGGATTGGCTGAATTCCTTGAGCCACCTTTCTTCTTCATCGGAGAGGGTGGTCGAGTTTTGGATAGAGTTCTTCGCATTTAAATCTTTTGAAATCATAGTCCTGGCTTTAATAGCCACCTGGGATGGCAGTCTTCTTTCATCTTTGAAAAATCTGTTATTCCTCTCCAACCAAATCTTCCAGCATAGAAATTTGGGGATCCACATCCAGACAGTTTTGAGGAGGTTCTTCTTGCTCAGATCAAACGGGGACAAAGACAACCAACTACTTAATAGGTCTGAGGCCGAGGTTGGAAGGTTGGAAGAGGCCGAACCTATTAGAAAGCCCCAAACTTCTTTAGAGAACTCACAAGTGATAAGAAGGTGCACAGTGATTTCTTCTTCCTGGTTACATAGGGGACAATGAGAAGGCCCTTCCCAACCTTTCCTCTTAAGATTATCAAAGGTTAAGATGATATTGTGGATCAGAGTCCAAACAAAGAGGTCTAGTTTAGGAATTGAGGGAAAGTTCCAAAGTGCTTTCCACGGACCTGGATTAGGAGGGACCCACGGTAAGTAAAAAACTGCCTTATAGCCAGCTACTGCTGTGTATGACCCTGATTCTGAACCCCATCCTAGCTTATCTTTGGACCTGGCACTAATTGGCGACTTCCCTTGAAGGAAATCTAGCAGAAGCGTTGCTTCCTCTTTGATCTCTTTCGAATAGCTCCCTAGATTCCAGCCTTTCCAGGATTGCTTGTCATCATTCTTCCATATGGAGATATCCCAAAGCGTTCTGCAGTTGTTGGCCAAGAGCCAATCCTCGATATTCCTTGTTTTTCTTAACCCTGTGAGGGGTTGTTCTCCAAGAATGGAGTCCTCCCAGATCCGGATTTTTGATCCGTTTCCCGGTATCCAGGTGAGTTTTGGATGAAAGAAAGGCAGGGCTCTCTGGCACAAGTTGAAGATCGGGGAGCCAATCTACACTTTTGCAGGTCTCTCTAGGCATCGTTCCCTATCGCTTGTGAAATATTTTTTCCTGAGGATTTTCTTACTCCAGATTCTTTTCTCGGTAATCATTCTCCAAAGCAGCTTGCCTCCCATAGCAAGATTATGAACAACCAAATCTCTTATACTAAGACCCCCTTCCAACTTTGGCTTCTTGACCTTGTCCCATTTGACTAAGTGGAGTTTCCTTTCACAATTCTTGCCTCCTTCCCACAAAAATCTCTGGAGAAATTCATCGATTTTGTTTGTTTTAGTTTTGGGGGTGAGAAGCACCGAAAACTGATAAATTGGGAGGCTGGTAATGACCGAGTTCATCAACACCACTTTACCTGCTTTGTTGAGCCAATTTGCTCCCCACACTTGAATCTTGTTTTTGAGTTTATCCACCATGGGAAGCCAGTGCGCAACCTTAGAGTGGGCTTTGAAGATCGAGATCCCCAGATAGATAAATTTGTCCCAGGTTTTTATGCCTTCCATCTCAAGGATACGGCCTATTTGCAACAATTCATGAGGATTACAGTTCCAACCAAAAATCTTACTCTTATGGTAATTTATTTCGCTGCCCAAGCAGGCTTTGTAGAGGTCGAGTTCTGTTTTGAAATTCCTTGTTGTCTTGAGGTTGGCATTACCCAATAAGAGGGTGTCATCAGCGAACTGAGCATGGCTAACCTCCTTGACTGAAGGGACTACACTATTGCCTGGAAGGATTCTGTTTTGGAGACAACTCTGCAGTTGGAAACTTAGCACCGAGGCTTGTAAGACATAGAGCACAGGGGAGAGCGGGCAGCCTTGCCTTAGCCCTCTTGAAGCTTGAAAAAACTTGGCAGGGCGTCCATTTATCAGAGGGGCGATCCAGGGTGCTGTAATACAGGACTTAACCCACCCAATGAACTTCTGATTGAACCCAAAATTCCTCATGACTGCAAACAGAAAGTCGTGTATGACCCTGTCGAAAGCATTGGCTAGATCCAACTTGACTACCATGCCTTTCTCTTTTTTCTTGCAGCTGGTATGGATGGATTCTTGAACTAGAATAATGTTATCTAGAATTTGTCTCCCTTTCACAAACCCTCCTTGGTTTTCCGGAATCAAATTTGGCAGAATTCTTTTGAGCATGTTAGCCATTATTTTGGTAATGATTTTGTAACCCGTGTTATAGAGGGATATCGGTCTGAATCTGTTGAAGCTTTTAGCCCCTTTTTCTTTTGGAATGAGGGCTAAGAAGGAAGAGTTTGTGCTGCCACCCAACTTGTTATAGTTCTGAGATTTCGTGACCATTCTGCATAAGTCCTTTTTTATGATATCCCAACAACGAGTATAGAAGCGAGTTGTAAAACCGTCCGGCCCAAGCGCCTTATTTGGATTCATACTGAAGACAAATTTTCTGATTTCGTTAATACTGACAGGTCTGTTCAACGTCCAATTCTCCTCTTCGGTGACCATAACTAGAATTTCTGATAACGGATAGGAGTTCGACTCCAAGACCTCCATATCGGGAGCTGAGTAAAGATTTTTGAAATAGGAATGAGCCGCCTCCTTTATGCCTTGGGAATCCTTGAAAACTTGGTCTTTCCATTGAATCTCACTGATGGAGTTGTAGTTTATCCTTGCTTGAGCTTGCTTGTGGAAGAAAGTTGTGTTCTTGTCTCCATCTTGAAGCCATAGCGCCCTTGATTTGATTCTCCAATAGGTTTCTTCTTCCCTGCAGCTTCTATGATACTTGCTTTGAATTTCGGATTCCCGGCTAAGGAGCTCCTAGGTGACTTGGGCTTCTTCCATAAACAATTGATGCATTTCCAAGGTCTTCTGGATTCTTTTCCTTTCGTCCATGGGTGAGATTAGATTTTTTTCCCACATTTTTAGGTTAACTTTGAGTCTTCTAAGCTTCTCTTCCCAAACGAAAAAGGGGGAACCAAAAATAGGAACATTCCAGGAGTTTTGAACCAGGTTGAGGAAGTCATCTTGACTTGTCCAAATAGGGTTAAATCTAAACGGAATGGGGCCTAGCACTGAAGCAGGAAGAAGGGATAGGGATATAGGTTTGTGGTCAGAGGTGTAATGAGGGAGAATCTTGGAGGTCGTCATAAGTCCAAGGGCAAGGAAGGAGGACTGGATGAGGAAATGGTCAAGCCTGGCTAGTATGTGACCTGGTCCTAATATTTTATTGGACCAAGTATATTTCCCATTGGTTGGTGAAATATCTTCCAACTCCCACTCCGATATCAGGTCTTCTACCCATTCTCTAGCAGGGTCCCGGACAATAGAACCCCCTTTATTCTCGGCCAGCGAAAGGGTGATATTTAGATCACCTGCCACTACTAAATTCTCGATATTTTGCCAATTAAGAAACTATTTTAAAGAGTCCCAACATTCTTTCTTCTCATTAAATGTAACAGGGACATACAAGTTAAATAGACTTACCAGATGTCCAGAGCCTTTATGGTACAGTTTGGTAAATAACCAATGGGTGGTTCCTGCTTCTTCAACTAGCTCAAGCTTTGCGGAATCCCAGAGTGTTGCCAACCCCCCGAAGGCTCCTCTAGCGCTTACTGCCCTTCCAAGGCCATTCTTCCAGAATACTTTGCTTACCCGAAGGAGTTCTTCCTCCTCCATTTTTGTCTCCTGGATTAGGAGGACTTCTGGTCTCACAAGCCTTACTAAATCCCTCAAGGCTTCTTCTTTCAGTTTGCTTCCTAGTCTTCTGCAATTCCAGAAGACGTATTGCATTATTTGCCTGGATGGAAAGGGAGCCCACCTTTCGGTGTCTTCCCTAGTTTTTCTCCCGATCTGGTGTTCACCATCTCTAGGATTGTGTACTGTGTGCCTTGAGCCACTTCCTTGTAGGTTTTCACTTCCCTTCTCTTCTTCTCAGTCTTCCTTCCCCTCTTTGGTTGCTCAGGTGTTCCTTTCGGGCTGCTTACTTCTGTATCTTCCTCTTCCGGGGTTTCCACATCTGTATTCATATCCAAGTTGATATTCTCCTTATTCGGGCTGGAACTCTTGGAGGGCGAGATTGGTTCAACTGGGGCCAAAGGTGTTTGGTTTTCCTCTCCTTCTGGTTCTTTTGTGGGGGTTTGCTTTTCTTTTGGGGCTTCTTGGGATTTTTGTTTTGGGTTACCGTCTTTTGGTGGTTCCTGGTTCATTTTGTCCTTTCTTTTAGCGTTACATGAGTTTTTCCCTTTCTTCACTTTCTGCCAGCCTTCTGCGTCTTCTTTCCCATTGGTTTGCATTTTGGGGCAGTTTCTTTGGAAGTGTCTGTGCTCCTGACAATTCCTACACTTGAATGGCAGGTGCTCATAGTCAAGTTTCTGATAATGAGTCCAAGATCCGACAGTTAACTTAACTGCTTCAGGGAGCCCCGCCTCCAGATCGACTTCCACGCAGATTCTGGCGCAGGTGTACTGTCCTTTGTTGTTAGCTCTGTCAATAAACCTGCCAACTCCATTCCCTATCCTTTGCAATGATTCGAAATCCCAGCAGTGCATAGGAAGGTTTGGTAATCTGACCCATACCGACACTTCCTTAGGCGTGTCCACCAATGGATCAAAATCGGGTGTCCATTTGTTCAAATATAGTCCCTGCGTCCCCATAAAGTAGGGGCCATTCCTGAAGATTAAATCCCGATCTTCTTCTAAGATGAACTCGAACACAAAGAACCCTCTTCCAACCGGGTAGCAGGTAACTCCGTGTTCCAGATTTGGCCTCCAATTTTGTTGGATCCAGTCATCCGTAGTTTTGGTAGACGGCCAAAGACCCATGAACTGACCCACAAGACCTTTTTGGGCCAGAGCTAAAGCAATTTTCATTGGATTCTCATCGGGTAAAACGATTTCCGGAATTTCCTCCAGCTTCTTAATGAATTTTGAAATCGTGGGAGGGGAGGACTTCTTCCCTCTGTTGTTGACAAGCCTGCGAAAGGCATCCTCGACCGTCCTCGTAGGAGGGGGGGTGGCCACCCCTCCCCCTAGCGCCACCATGGAACCTCTCTACACTCCGCACCAACACCGAACCCTAGCACTCGCACCGAACCCTAACACACTCTTCATAACTGCATTATTACAAAGAGAAAAACTGATAAATAAAACTAAAAGAAAACCTACTCCTAAACCTACTCTATATGCTTAAAGGAAATCACAACATGGACATGAATAGATGGTGCTGCTTAATATACACAAAAAACCATCAAGGTGGAAAAAGTAGATATATTCTATGCTCATAAGGGTATCACAACATGATATGAATAAATGGTACATAAAGCACTAGTACTCCAAACAAGATCTAAAGCTAAGCAAGATTTGAAGCATTTAATCTATTATATGCTCACGCCAACTTTACAACACTTCACTTTGGACATGAATTGATGATGCTCCCAATTATACAATTAATATCAACATGTAAGAAATATACCTATTCTATGCTCCCAAGGCATCATGATAACATGCTCACAAGAACATCACATCCCTTCAACTTTGGACATGAATAGATGGTGCTTTCAATTACATTATTAACATTAATGTATAAAAAATAGACCTACTCTATGCTTGTGAGGGAATCACAACATGATATGAATAGATGGTGCTCACATTATACAGAAAAACATCAAGGTGTAAACAAAAAAGCTAATTTATGCTCACAACATGGTATAAATAAATAGTTCTCCCATTATACAAAAAAAACATCGATGTGTAAAAAATAGAGCTATTCTATGCTCTCACAACATGATATGAATAAATGGTACTCTTGTTATACATAAAGCATCAATGTGTCCATCTAAATGCACCTAAATAAAGATTTGAAGCTCACAACACTTGAACTTTGGACATGAATATATGGTGCTCCTAATTATACAAAAAATGTGTCAAAATTAGACCTATTCTATGCTTGTTGGGTTTCACAACATGATATAAAGAGGATGGTACATAAAACACTAATGATTTAAGTGAGATTCAAAGCTAAACAAAATTTGAATCATTGAACCTATGCTCACAAGGATATTATAGAGCTTTAACTTTGGACATGAATAGATGATGCTCCCAATTATACAATTAATATCATGTGTCAAAAATAAACCTACTATATGCACCCATGGCATCACAACATGCTCACAAGAACATCACAACTCAACTCTTCAACTTTGAACATGAATAGATGATGTTTCCAATTATACAATTAACATCAATGTGTAAAAAATGGACCTTACATTAAGAGATGGTGCTTCCAAATATTAAAAAAGCATAAATGTCTTAAAAATAGACATAAAGCACCAAGTGCACCCAAATAGATGATGCATTGAGGTGCTTATTCTTTCTATGTTCCTTTCCATTAGACCATGTGTTCTTATCAATATGTGCATATTATCGATGAACTTAATGATTGTCAAATAACCAATGCACATTATTGACAATGATCCTTACCTTATAAAGCATGCGATGACCAAATATTTTCACCACCCTTCCATTTAGGTTCATACAAATAATTGATAGTGTCAATGTAGGTCATGCTTTTCATTTCATTTTGGATTTTCCTTGTATGGAGGTTGTGGAGACTTGTTGCTTGAAGATTGTGGAGAGCATATAAGTCTACTATAGATTTCTTGGATCTCCCGTTGTATCCAATGTGAGAATCTCCCACTATTTTTAGCTTTCCCCAAATCTTTTCTTCCAATTTGTATAGTTTATTATGTATGGTGTGATTCTTTTTCTTTTGACATTTGGGATTAATTGGAGGAATGGTATTTCAGGGCAAGTTGTGGGATTTTAGGAAACTAATTGTAAATCTATGGATTTATGGGTAGGGTTTGAGAATTTAGGGGAAGATTTTCCTTGGGTAGGGTTACTTGTAAAGAATTAGAACAAATTAGACATAAAATGAAAACAATGTAGGGGTTTAGGGGATTGGGCTTGTCTCTTTCTCTTCCTGACTCCCCTCCCCCCCTTCCTCTTCCTATTTTTTCCCAAATCTTCCTTCCTCTTACACTTTTTTCCACAAATCCTCCTCCTCCTTCCACTTTGTCTCCTCCTCCTCTTTTCCTCTTCTCATCCTCATCTTGTTTTCTCACTCATCCTTCCTCCTTATTTTACTCTTTTTCTTCCTATTCCTCCTCCTCCTCCCTCTTCCTCTATTTCCCCAAATCCTGATTGATCTCCCTCTTTTGACCAAACTACTTATTCATCTTGCACTTTGTCTCCTTCGTCTCCTCTCTTCTTCCTCCTCCTCCTCCTCCTCTTGTATTTCAAATCCTCATTCATCCTTTTCATCTTCTCCCCATATTATTCTTCCCCTCCTTCCTCTTCTTATTTTCCCTGAAATACTCCTTCCTTTCCCCCCCAAATCTTCCTCCCTCTTCCTCTTTTCCACAAAATCATCATTCCTCTTCAACTTTTTCTTCTTCTTTATCTTCATCTTCTTCTCCTCTCATGTTTTCCAACTCCTCCTTCCACATCCTCTTCTTCCCCCCCTCCTTGTTAGTCCTCCTCTTCTTTCCTCCTGCTCTTCCTCTTGATATCCTTCCACTCCTTCTTAATCTTCCTCTTTGTAAAGTACCAAGGGAGGTTATAAGGGATAGTGATTAATGTAATGTTAGGTACTTAAGGAGGATAATTAATTTAATGTATTCCTACTCATGGAATACGGCCCGCTAATTTGTGGACGTGTGAAATCATTAATTAATCTAATGGGCCATATGACATTTATTGTATGATAACTACTTTGTGGGCCTTATTATGATAATAACTAACATAGTGGACCTAGTCCACATTACATTAAATGACCACCATACCTATACTATTATTAAATCTAATGGGACCTTTTCCTTGCATTACATCACTAGGGAGGATCCCATTGACATTTTCCCCCTCCTCCTTTCAATATTCTTCACTTTATTCTTCCTCTTTCTCCTCTGCATATTCTCTTCCCTCTCTTCTATCCTCTCCCCCTTTTTTCTCCATTCCTTCTCTCCCCTTGTTTCATTGGAACTTTCATAATACCCAAGGCTATATTTTTTCATATGGAAGAGTTATGTTTTGAATGAAATAATGTTGGAAAATTTTCTATCCATAAAATATTTGTGTGTACTATGGATTGTGTTAATTTTCTACACTCTATTTTGGTTATTGTATTTATGGGTGAATTTATGAATATGTATCTCTCTTTTTGGCAAGAGGGGAGGGGAAAAATGGTGTGAACAAACCCTTGGTCCAAAAAAGTTTATAACCTTTGATTGAAATTTTAAGACCTTATTAAGATTTCAAGTAATCCCCTGATTGAGAGTTTGTGGTAAATACAATTGACCCTTGATTGAGGGTCTATGGAGAGTTATGTTAACACTTGGTCCTACACTATGTCGTATTTATGAATTAAGTCACCATCCAAGTATAGAAATTGAGGTTGTGGATGCAACCATGACATAGTTGGGGCACCATAGGCCCAAAATCCAAATACACATGCATCAAAAAAGCATCCAATGTAGCATGCATTGGAAATCTAAAGGACTCACAAACATGCTATCATGAAAGGAAATCATAGATGCAATCATATGTAAAACTACTCTTTTATTTAATTATGCTAGAGTAATTCAAGGACACATACACCGAATGCTTTATGGTTTAAAAAAAAATATCGTGCAACAAGATAGTGACCCTCTTACATGTGTATTTATGCACTGCCAAGGTTGGTTTTCTAGGCACCAACCCATTGGGTTTCTATTTGGAAATTTTTCCTACTCCTGCAAGATTTATAATTTGTCACACTTTTGAAACTTATATTTAGAAAATCATCATTTGACGCACCCTTGGGGAAGAAAAATGCATGATGGTTGGTACATATAACATAATTCAGGTGTGGAAAAACTAATAGAATTGTCTATTTGGCCGATGGAGGCTCCATTTATTTTTTATCGCAAGTAGCAACCTACTTTCTAGAGTAGCTCAAGGACATAGGTCTTGAAGGCTATGGGGGTTTACAAAGCATACCATGCAAAAAAATAGCAATATGTCATCACCTACACATGTACTTATGCATCAATGAGATGGAAATGCTCTCCACCAACCCCCGGGGTTTAAATTTTTGAATTGACCTACTCCTGCAACTTTTACAAGTTCTGTCACTATTGAATTTTACATTTAAAAAATAATCATTTTGCACTTTCTTGAGGAAGAAAAATGCATAGTGGTAGGTACACCTAGCAAATTTGAATGTGGAAAATACTACATAACTTCCCATTCAGCCAATGGAGATTCAATTTGTTTTTTTCATGAGTTGCATATTGCTTGCTAGAGCACTACAAGGACATGGGCCCAAAATTCTGCAGGGGCTTAAAAACATATTGTACAACAAAATGGAAATTTAGTGGTTCCTAGATGTGTACTTATGCATCACTAGGGTTGTTGTTCCAACCCACAAGGTTGATTTAGTGACTCACTTTGTCAACTTTTACAAGTTGTGACATTGTTGAAATTTTATGTTCGAAAAATCATCATTTGGTACACTCATGAGGCATAAAAATTTGAAATGGTTGCTACACCTAACATAATTTGAGCATGAATAACCCAACAAAACTTTAGTTCAACCAGCTAAGGATATGATTTATTTTGGTTGCGAGTTGTGACTCACTTGCAATATGAGCTTAGGGACATAAGTCTTGAACACTTTGAGGGTTAAGAAAACATATAATGTAGAAAAATAATGATGTTTCAGTGCATACATGTGTACTTATGCATCACTGAGATGCTCACGCTTGCCACTATCCCATGGGGATTTAATTTGTGAATTTGACCTACTCTCGAAACTTTTATTAGTCATCATACTATTGAAAATTTGCTTTCGAAAAATCATTATTTGGAACATTCTTAGGGAATAAACATGCATAAAGGTTGGTATAAAGCATAATTTGAGTGTGGAAAATCTATTGAAACTGTCTATTTGACCAATGAAGGATCCATTTGTTTTATTTCATGAGTTACATTTTTTTTTCAAAGAAAGTCAAGGACATAGGCACTTATCCCTCCAAGGGTTAAATAAAATACTATGCATAAAAGTAGTGAAATGTTAGCTATTACACATGTACTTATGCATTACAAGGGTTGGTCTTCTAGCCATCGACCCATGGGGTTTTTTATTTGGGAACATGACCTACTCTCAAAAATTTTATGAGTTTTCACACTATTGAAATTTTGTGTTCAAAAAATCATCATTTGGCATGTTATTGAGGAATCAAAATGTGCAGTGGTTGGTACACCTAACATAATTTGACCATGGAAAATACAACAAAAAAATATCCACTAAAATTACAGAGGCTTTGTTTGTTTTTTGTCATGAGTTTCTATTGTATTTCCATAGAAATTCAAGGACACAAGCCTTGAACAATTCAAGGGTAAATAAAAACACACCATGTAGGAAAATAACTATTCGTCAACTCCTAAATGTTAACTTATGCATAGTTGAGGTGGGTTTTCTATCCATTGACCCATGGGATTTTGAATTTTGAATTTGAACTATTCTCATAACTTTTCAAGTTGTCACATTTTTGAAATCTTATGTTTGGAAAATAATCATTTGGCACATTCTCAAGGAAATAAAATGTGTTGTGGTTGGTACACCTAGCATATTTCAGGCATGGTGAATCCAACATGAATAGTTGTTTTGCCATTGAAGGCTCCATTTTTTTTTTGTCTTAAGTTGCAACTCACTTCCCACAGTGGTTCAGGGACACAAGTCTTGAACACTCTTATGTACATATTTTTTAGTTAATAGTTGAAGGAGGATTTAATATAAAATAAAGCTAGATTGTTTATTATCTATTGAAAAATCATCTACATAACTTGAAGTTTATGCTATCAACCATACCCTTCACATCTTTTAGAGAGTGTTTTGGCATATGAGTTGGGGTGTTAGTTCTTAAACTTGATATAAGGGAACATAAAAACTCGAGTGTGTATTAACAAGGTTGTCCTTTATTATTAATTCTTAAGGAGCTTGTAGCTATGGAACTCCATATTAGGAGAGTTATCTCAAGCATAGTGGATTCGTGGATTCTAGGTAGGTTTTCTTGTGTTAGTTCTTAAACTCGATATGGGGGAACATAAAAACTTGAGTGTGTATTAACAAGATAGAATGCTATTAATTATTAAAGAGCTAGTAGCTATGAAACTCCATATTAGGAGAGCTATCTCAATCATATTGGATTCTAGGTAGGTTTTTTTATTATGATTTATACTACATTCTAATTATTATATTATTGATTGTTGTAGAGATAAAATACAATATTTTGAGGTCCATGTTGAGTGTAAGGGATTTTAAATAGGTTTTATTATTATTGTTTATGTAAAATAATGAATATTAAATGGTTATTTATATGTATAGTGATTATTTTTTAAAAATAAAAGTAATAATTAGTGAATTTTTATTAATTGTTTGAAAATGGT
This sequence comes from Picea glauca, assembly GCA_000966675.3. Taxonomy (NCBI): domain Eukaryota; kingdom Viridiplantae; phylum Streptophyta; class Pinopsida; order Pinales; family Pinaceae; genus Picea; species Picea glauca. The sequence goes on from JZKD02S1913434.1 coordinate 570,155, forward strand.
AGGAATAAAAAAGAAACTCTTAGTGAGATGTTGAAACTATTTTCATAGTTTTTTGAGTTTTTTTTGCTATAAATTATATTACAAAATGGTAATTAGAGTCATTTCTATGTTCAACTCTATGTGATCCCAAGGACATGTTAGAAATAGAAAATGGGTCCTATTGTTATTAAAATCCTTGATCAAAGAAAGATAGTGACATTATTTATCATGACTTTTCTTTGTGAAGGGTAATGAGATTTTGCTCCAGATAGATTTCAATGCCTATTTCCAATATATGTTACTATCAATACTTGATGTGAAACTAAAATGACAATATTTGGAATTAATGATTACCTAAAACAAATTCCAAGATGCACCTAATGGTTGCAAGATTTTATTGGTTTTCATTTAGCTTCTTTATATATTAAATCTTCACAATTACTAGCTCTATTTTCTTGTTTATCCAACAATTAGGAGATCCATATCCCTATTTGTATCGAGAAATTAAATATGATAATCTAAATTTTAGACCTAATGATAAAACGAAAAAAATGGTGTAATTTATAATTATAATACTATAAATCCTCTTGAAATTAAATAAGAATTAAGTAAAGTACATGTTAAAATATTTTGACAACATGTTAGAGTGATAACTGTTTTGAAATATTATTAAGTTTTAGCAAGTATTGTTCTCATGTGAGTCTTATCTTCAAGAAAATATGTTACTAAGACAAAATCTTCTATCTCAGGATTCAATCTCTCATCCAACAAAGTATTTCTTCTTTTGATATGTACTTATGCACTACAGAGATGGCCATGCTTCCCACTAGCCCAAGGGGTTCAATTTGTGAATTTGAACTACAATTGTAACTTTTATAATTAGTGGTCACGCTGTTAAAATTTAATGTTCGGAAAAATCATCTTTTGCATCCATTGTTATTGTAGAAATCGACACCATGACCGACACACACATGGTAAGTTCACCTTCTTCAGACCTTTCTCAAGAACATTTTGAAGATTTTAAAAAGCATAATAAAGGAATTGGTTCCAAGATACTAAGTAAAATGGGTTATAATGGTCAAGGGTTAGGCAAAAGAAGTCAATGCATCATAAGCCTCGTTGTAGTTGAACATAGGTCAAAGAACGAAGGCCAAAGTTTTAATGGAATAGAGGAAAAGGCCATGAACACCAAGATCACATTTGTGAAGGTGAAAGATGTTGTGTATTTTTCCTTCTCATCAGAAGAAAGGCCCAAGCTTTGATGGAATAGAGGAAAAGACCATGACCACCAAGATCACATTTTTGAAGGCGAAAGATGTTTCATATTTGGAATTCTCATTAGAAGAAAGGACCAAGTTTTGATGGAACAAAGGAAAATGCCATGACCACCAAGATCACATTCATGAAGGTGAAATATGTTGCATATATGGCCTTCTCATCAGAAGAAAGAGTTGTAGTGAATGAAGACGGAAACACACTACCATTTCAACCTTCTTGTGGTGGATTGCAGAAGGGTAGTGAAGAAAATAGTTCAAAGACTCGACATGCACCAAAACTTCAAGGAAGTAGCAAGCCAATTAGTCAAAACACCAACAAGAAGAAGAATATGAGGTATGCATGAGGCAAGACATCCCTCATCTATTTATATTGAAAGAATAAATTCCATAGAGCTTCCAACTATTGGTTTTTCGAGGCATGTTTTTATGTGGGAAAAAGGGCCATTGTGAGGCATTTTGTTGGAATAAGTAAGCTACATGTCACAATCTTGAATGTTTTTAGGGGAAGAATGGTAAGCATACATCCCCAATAAAACTACAAACTCAAAGGCATATGGAGAAGAAGAGCATGTTAAATAGTCCCTATAACATTAGCAAGAATTTTTTCTAGCATTGCAAGTTGAGTGGGCATTGGGAAGCAAAATGTTGGAGGATTCATATCGAGATTCATCCCAGGAAAAACACAATCAAGAGAAGAGTGTGAAGATTCAAGATTAAAGAGAATGAAGAGATGCTTGCATTTACACCCAAAGGAGTAGAGATTGTTCAAGGATTGACAATAGTGAAAAAAGTTAGCACCGCCAATGAAGTGGATAGTGGGTTGATACAGACAACAAAGGCATCCCCGATCCAATTGTTGCCTTCAATATTTTAGTGGAAGGTTCCCTTCTTGAAGATGTGTCATAGATTGGTGCACCAAGGTCAATGACCTTGGGGGTTTCTTGGAACTCCATGATAGTTTCCAAAATAACCAGAATGGAAGATAATTCATGAATAAGATGTTTTGTTTGCAAACAAAGGTTTTAATCCATATGACATCGCTATAGAGATAGAGTGCTAGACAAGCACTTGCAAACATTAAAGTTGTTTTCATGTTGGAAAGCAGTTGATTCTAGAGGAAGAAGGCAAACCACACTTAATTTTGGTGATTTGTTATGTGAAGTCATATAGCTTGTTGGGATCTCACTGAACAAGCAGGGACCAAAATTTGACTTCTTTCCATTGGTTGTCAAGACAAACCTTTTCCAAGTCTAAGAATGAGACAAACTTTCACACTAATTATGGGAATGAATTTTGATCAAAGAGAGTTTCAAATCTAAAGATTGGTCATAACAAAGAATCAATGAGCAAATTTTTGCACTGTCAAAACACGAGATCCATAAACCAAAGTCAGAGCCATAGCCAAAGTCGAAGCCAAATATAGAGCTAGAATAAGAGTTGCAACCAAAATAAAGAGTTGACAATTATTCTAGAGAAGTAGATAAAATGCAGATTAATTCAAATCTTGGTTTTCTGTCAAGGATTTTGGAGACCAAAAAACCTCTCAATGGGGAGCTATGATCCAAAATGGATCCGAAAAAAAATGAATGATTGTAATACTTAGTACCCACAAGAAATTCAAAAATTAATGAGGTTTGAAGAAAAAGAAAAGACAATGCAAGCAATAAAAACAAAATTAAATAAAGGAAAAGAAAGGAAAAAATGAGAAAAAGAAAATGAAATAAAAGAGAACGTTAAGGAATGGAAAATGAAAGGACAAGGATGTTTGGCCTTCCCATTACCCCTAGCTTTGCCTATATATTTTTGTAGATCAAAACACAAAGGGTATTTTGGTTGAAAGACGAGGATGAAAAAGAAAACCAATTCTACAAATTGTTAAATGGCTCATAGAGCCATGAGCTTGCATTCTAACTTGAAATTGTCAAAGTAAAGACTAGACAACCATTCGAAACCAATTTTTCCATTTTGATTTTTAAGATAAAATCTTTGTGTTAATTATGAGTTTTGTTAGATTTCTATGTGATAGAATAATAACCATGGCTGCATTTTAATGGATTCCTATGAAAATGTTTAATTATGTTGATTTTAATTCCTAACTAGAAGCAATTGTTATTATTCACTTTTTAATTACAACTAGTTTAATCATATAGTACATCTAATTAGTGGTCCCTTAACAAACCGTTAGCATTTTCTTGTTTTTTCTTATGTGAAAAGAAAGAGCTCCAAATAAATTAATGGAAAATCTGGTGAAGGAAAATATAATTGTTGGTCGAGTCTAGTGAGCAGCTACAACACTAGTTACTATCTCTTGAATGCTTTACTCATCCCATGGTGAGCAACTACAACACTAGTTACTATCTCTTGAATGCTTCCCACAACCAGGCTATTGGTATCTCAAAAGAGATTAATGTGTTAGCAAATGGCACTTTGCAAATATGTTAATGATTGGAAATAGAATGAGTGGTTGGATTGGAGTTACTCTTCCTTTTCTTGGTAAACTAAAAAGTGATTTTTTATTAATGTTGGTTTGCAATTGAAGTACATATGTTAAAAATGGGATTGTTTCCGTTGGGTAAATCATTTCTATCCTTATTAATGTTGGAGAAATGTTCTTCTAAATCATTCTTGATCTTCATTTGTGTTGGAGCGCCTCACTCCTTGTTAATAACAAAGTGTAATCTTCCTTCTAATACTAGAGTATTATATTAGAGAAACCTCGATGTTATGTAGACTAGTAATTCCATTGGTCACTGAAGCATACACTTACCAATCACATATAAATTAGGTTAAGTTCTACACACTTGGAGAGTAGGTTATATGGAGATCTAGATAGTGTTATGATTGGGCATTGGTGTGTAGCCATTCAAACTTAGAGAGATGCTTAGTAATTTCCTTGGCACTACAAAGACAACAAACAAAACCAAGCTTTTCACTAATAAGCATATCCATTTTGTATATGCTTGCATGGTGATTAACAATAGAGGAACCTGAACTGAAAGTCTTGATTGTAGTTGCAAGTCAACTGGTTGTTTGTGTGGAAGTTACACTAGGAACATAAGACTTGGAGCCATTCTAAGAATAAAGATATCTATAAAAATCTGAGACTAGAGAGAAAATTACATTTCTATAGAGGATCTATGTTGGTGAGACGTGTGGAATAAGTTTCATGTTTATGGATTAGAGACCAAACAAATTTTATTGTTTCCCACTTTCTTAGAGGTGAGTGGCATAGATAAAACTAATCCAGATCGAGATACTAATCCAAATCAAACTAATCCAGATTAATTTCCTTATTGAATGAATTATATTATTCTTAAATAATTATGAGAATGTTAGTTTAATATGTGATTAATAATTTCATTACTATATTAAAACAAAAAATGAGAGATCCCATAAGGAACATTCATATCATAGATGAATAT
>JZKD02S1913435.1:10259-26282 GCA_000966675.3 Picea glauca
TCATCACGTGAGTCTCCCGTGTTCCCACATACCGGAGTCAACTTCATCGCATACCTAATTACCATTGCAACATGTCACATCCACCTAGCACGCACAGTACGAGAAAGGTAGGTAGATACAACGGGTGGAAGCAAGGAGTACACAGTGAATGAATCAAAGGTCGAAGACACTGGCTTGCTTGCCGCCAACATAAAGACAGTTGGTTGAAGCCACCTGTAGAGGAGTGATTTCTTTATTTATTTTTCGAATGCCTATTGGGTTCGGGGCAAGCACCACGTTTGGTTGGAAAAACAAATTTTATTCTTTATGAACGAACGTATCGAGAGAGATCAGGTCAGGTTGAGCTATCCAGAAACTTACCCATTTAGTACGTGCGTGGGTTGAGAGCTATTCTTTCAAAACTTTTTATGGGATATGATTAGGTGGCCCCCTCCCTTTGGACAGAGAATTACTGTTCCGACAAGGTTGAGGTCTCATCCCCGTAGACTTCAAGTTTGAACCCAGCTATCCATATTCGGGGAGGACTGACATACCCTACCCTGACAGTCTAACAAGGTTTAATGCTGACAGAGCCCTTCCTTAAACCCTTCCTTATCAAGCAATACCAGATCTATTACCAGTAGATGGGCCAAATGGTGACATGAGTGGGTCATTCACCCCGCAAGCCAGCCTTCCTTGGACTAAATCTTGAAAGACTCAGAGCAGTTGCCCGTACAAAGCCATTTAGTTAGCGCTCGCTCCGCTTACGAGCGAGATCTTTCAATTCACAAGAGCTTCGATCAACATCCTATATACCCCTCCACCACTCAGAACCATAAGCCGCCCCTTATAGATCGACATACGCCCAGATCACTAGGACTTCAAGTGACTGAGATAATAGCAATCCAACTCATAAGTGACTTGCCCGAGCCAGGGATACTTTAGCTATTTTTCCACCACGTCATACGCAAGAAGGAGCATTCACGTACCTATTGATATTGGGTCGGGGCGGTCCGAATTCTTTCTTTTTACATATTAACAACTACCATAATTTATAGTTACAATCTACTAGGACAGATAAGTTAGTAGGGACAACAACTCACTACTAGAAGACCACACCCTTTCATACAACATAGCTAGCTGGATAGAAACCTTAAAACGGTTGCAGCAGATTCGTTTACATGATCGATTGCAGCTTCTATTATTTACAAACGGGAAGGGAAGCCAGATAAGAGGGACTTCAACAACAACTACTAGAAGACAACACCCTTTCATACAAGATAGCTAGCCAAAACCTTATCCAACAAAAACTACTAGAAGATACTAACTACTATTACTCCCTCTATTCAATAGATAAGTTACTGATTAACAACCTTTCTTTCTATTCAATTAAACTAAAATAGGAAGGATGGCTCGCTTGACAAAGGAGAGCGAGGAGGGAATCATACAATAAAACAGACTATTTAACAGACACTAAAGCAGACGATATTACCTACCCCTTCTTTTATTCATACAAGAAATAGTAGGGACAGTAACTTCCTTTATAGATATCTGCTAATAATAGAATAGTAGGGACAACAACTTTTGATTTTGACTTCCCTTTCAATAGTAGGTTGGATAGTTAATAATAGTAGGCTATCTAGAAACCTTTAATAATAGTAGGGGCAATTAATAATATACGGGCAGCTCACCACTCACTTCTAAGTATCAACTCCGGCAATTAGCCCTTAAATAAGAATAGGGGGTCAGTTCCAATCGAGCATGAATGAACAAGATTCTATCTAATAATTGGGAGTAGTCTATTGGAAATTAGAACTGCACCCAACCCATTCTCTTTCTTAGTTTGATTGATTCCCTTGCCTTACCTTCTTGACCCTCCAACCAACCATTATGACTAGCCGACCAACCACTTGCTTTCTAACCAGTCATTATCAATATTAGCCTTCCAACCAACCTTACTTGCTTTCGATTAGTAGATTCATCACTTAAAGGTACACCTCCATACGTGTATACTGCAAATTACTGACCATATTTTGTAGAATAATGCTCACAAGTCTTTATGTAGGCCATAGCCTCTGTTGGCCTCCTGAACCGATTTCAAAGTTATTATATAGGTCAATCTAAATATTTTATCCGCGTGGATATTTTATCTACACCAATAGAAACTACTACTCCTCAGGGAATCTAATTTGTTGTTCCATCCCCTTCATGGAGATTGAAAATGCCAGTGCCTAGACTATAGCAATCCTCCTTTGTTGGACACCAATGTGGATCCTAATCTAAGATTGAGCCAACAAATGGTTTCATTGTTGGGAGTCGGGACCCTTCATGATGTGTATGGTGTTCTCACAGTATGACTGAAAAGTAACACCCAGAGCTATGTGGAAGATTGGTGGTTCACGTAGATCGACCTCTTTGAGAAGTGGTGCATTATAGGCCACTAGTCCCGCTAGATGCATGACAACGATGACACCTATGAGCTATTTTGGGTAGAGTTTCTAGTGGTATTTTTTGAATGGTTCAATAGAGTGGGAGAACATCCATGGCCTACTTGGAAGAGGAGGAAGAAGATCTAGTGGAATTTCCATAATCTTGTTGTGTTGCGAAGATTTAATCATGAAGTTACAAGAGCTATTGATTTTTGTGTTAAGTCTATGATAGAATGCTATATTATTGAGTTCACAGTGGAGTTTAACTAGTACTTTTCAAGAGCAAAGGAATAGTGCAAGAAGGGAGATCATAAAAGGTTGGTAAAGGAAATTACAACCTAGGTGAAGAAGATTTTTATGGAAAAAGACTATATGCATTTGAACCCATTGATCATGGCATCATAAGCCCTTGCACTTGGGGGTAACCTAGGATGGAACCAAAGGAATGAGTAGTTGAAGGCAAGAGGTACCATGGAGGAAGCACAAGCTCTAGAGAGAGAGGAGAAGGCTTCTAAGAAAGACACGATAATTGAGAAGTGGTGGTTGAACAAAATGTGGGAGGTTCATCAAAGAGAATAAATAGTGAAAAGAACTATGGATAAAGAAGGAAGTACATAATCACATCTTAAGGAGTTGGACGGGTTGTAGAAATTAGCAGAGAAAGTTGTTTGGTGGTTGAGAGAATGGGGATATGGTAGCTGAAGAGAGTCTAGAGAGTGAACTGGGTGGGGGAGAGACATCCAGAGAGTCAAAGCAGCTGACAAGAGAAATGAAGCAACTAGGAAAACATGATCAGTAAAACAGATTGGGGACAGCACAACAGGAAGTTGTATCTAAAGAGAATGCAAATCAGCTTATGGAGAAGGTCACAATCATCGAACCACAAGAGGAAGAGGTGCTTGATGATGTGTTCTAACTAGTTGAATAAGAAATAGAATGACCATCAAACATGGTACAACCTGAAGGTAGTGGAGCCAATTTGAAATAGTCACCATCCCCTACACATCATGAGAAAACTGTGTAATGTCCCTTTCCAAATAGAAGCTCAAGAGAGGAGGCTTAATGGTCTAAACCACCCCGTTAGGCTATAGCCAAGGCCAAAGAGGGGTAAACAAGGTTACTAGAGGTCACTCCAGTCACAGGTGTTATATTCGGAAAGTGACATTGAGCTAAAAAGGGTTAAAAGCGCTTTCAAGTCATTTTGAGCTAAAAATAGAAGTCAGCAGTGAATTAGGGTTTCAGCAGTGAATTAGGGTTTTGGAAGTCAACAATGAATTAGGGTTTCAGCATGGTTTAGGGTTTTGGAAAGCTAAAAAGGAAGGGTCAGCGACCTGATTCATTATTATGCAGATTTTGACTTGTCATTAGGAGAAGAGGTGCATCTCAGGAGAGATAGTTCAGTGGATTCCAGGAGGAAGACACCAGTTGGCTGATTTCAGTGTTGAGAGACACCCTAGTCACCGGGAAGATCATTCTGGTCTTCCATCATTCTTCCGCAACAATTACACAGTGTTCAGCAGGAAGGGCACATTCATCCAGAGTGAGGGCACAGCTTCTGAGAGGGTTTTTAGTCAACTTATCCCATCCAGGGTGAATTCTGAGATTTCCCTCTGACCCATTTGAGAGGAGGACAAGGCGCATCTTTTGCCTGGTTCCTCATCAGATTCCGGCAGAGGAATCAACTGGGACGCATTTTCCAGACTTGGACGTGCGGCACTTTTGGCGGGCACATTTGGGGTTCCAGAGCGAGCATCAGACCAGATTCAGGGAAACCCTTCTGACCCATTTGCCAGTAGACCAAGGCGGTCGTTTTGAGACATATCTCGTCCGATTCCGACAGTGGAATCACTAGGACGCATTTTGCTAGAAGAAGAGGGGTGCATTCCCTCAGGGGTATCCATCTGAGGTCCAAATTCATCAGCAGAGGGGTTCGACAAATACCAATACCGAGGACTAGAGTAGAGCACATCATTTGGGACAGTTTCCAGGCCATTCCGAGAAGTATAGCTCCCAGGGCGAACTTTCCAGACTTCCAACAATTACTATCAGAGCTGCCATAGTCCCAGCACATCCATTGATCCCGCAGTGCTCCCATATTCTGGGTATTATCTTTTAGTTGCTTATTTGTATTCCGACTAAGATCCTTTGTCTGTTGATCTAGTCGAGTATTGTCGGTTTACTCAGCCACATTCGGCCATTTTGTAATCCACACAGATATCATAATACAAACTTTGCAGTCCTTTGTCGCATTTATTATTTGTATGATCATTTATATGTTGTAAACCATTGATCCTACACACACATTAGCAGCGTTTCCTAGACTAGCCAAGTCAGAAACATTACAGTGGTATCAGAGCTTTAGTCCTGCCGGCCTGTGACTAAAGACAATGAGTGCAACAGAAGACCCAGAGGGTCGTGAACACATAGGTGACAAATATGTCACTTACAGCAGGCATAGGAAAGAAGGCATAGGCCTGATTTTCCCCCTTTTCCTCCTAGCTCAAAGGAAGAGGAAGAGAGACACAGAGAAGCAGAGAGAAGGGTAGAGCGTGAGGCTGAGCACGAGGCAGAGAGGATGCTAGGAGACAGATATGAGCGACCAGAGGACAATGGCAAGGCCCCCGTAGATCCAGAGACAGCTTTCATGCAAGTTATCAATGATATGTTAGCTAGTCAACGGACCATGTCTCAGTCCTTGGCACAGGTGGTTGATAGATTGGCTAGAGTGGGCACCCTAGACACACAAGTCCCACATGCAGCATAGGGGAACTCAGGAGCAGGCAGTAGACCCCAGTCACCCTCTCGCACATACACCTCCAGCGGGGCTACTTCAGCCACTCCCCATTCCAAAGCAGAAATGGGAGAGCATATCTATGGACTTCATCACAGGTCTACCCAAGGTCCAGGGTAAGGACTGTATCTATGTAGTGGTCGACAAATTGACCAAGTTTGCTCACTTTTATGCCATACCGACAGAGTACAGCGCAGTTCAGGTAGCCGAGCTTTTCTTCAGGGAGGTCTTCAGACTTCATGGGTTGCCGAAGAACATCGCTAGTGACAAGGACAGTCGGTTCATAGGGACATTTTGGAGAGAGTTATTTCGATTGGTGGGGATAGAGTTGACACCTAGCACCAGCTATCACCCTCAGACAGATGGGCAAACCGAGATTTTCAACAAGTGGGTTGAAGGGTATTTGAGAAAATATGTAGGAGGACAGCAGAGAACGTGGGTAAAGTGGTTACATTTAGGAGAACATTGCTACAACACCACCTTCCACATGTCCATTGGTATGACACCCTTCCAAGCATTGTACGAATATGATGCTCCCACTTTGGTAGGCTTAGTCTTCGAGGAGAGCAGAGCTCCCAAGGCCAAGGATTGGATCACAGAGAGTCAGGAGATTCTCAAGTTGTTGAAAGAGAACCTACAGACGACGCAAAACCGACAGAAGATAAGTGCGGACAAGCACAGGATAGAGCGCAACTTTGAGGTTGGAGACTTGGTTTTCTTTAGACTCCAACTCTACATACAGTCATCTATGAAGAAGAGTGGGGCCGAGAAGCTCAAGCCCAGATTTTATGGCCCTTACAGGATCATGTGTCGAGTAGGCGAGGTTGCTTACAAGCTAAAGCTTCCAGAGGGGAGCAAGATTCATAACGTGTTTCACGTGTCTTGCCTCAAAAATGCAGTGGGACAATTCATTAGAACATCAGAGGAGCTTCCCCTGTTGGATGAGGAGGGACAGTTGGAGTTAGTTCCGGAGGATGTTTTGGAGTTCCAGGAGCGGAAACTGAGGAGCAGGGTCATCAGAGAGTGTTTGATCAGATGGAGAGGGCTTCCAGTAGAGGAAGCTACTTGGGAGAGCGAGCAAGTGTTGCAACACCCTGGATTGGTATTGCTTGAGGACAAGCAATTTCGGGAAGGGAGGACTGTAATGTCCCTTTCCAAATCGGAGCTCAAGAGAGGAGGCTTAATGGTCTAAACGGCCTCGTTAGACTATAGCCAGGGCCAAAGAGGGGTAAACAGGGTTACTAGAGGTCACTCCAATCACAGGTGTTATATTCGGAAAGTGACATTAAGCTAAAAAGGGTTAAAAGTGCTTTTAAGTCATTATGAGCTAAAAATAGAAATCAACAGTGAATTAGGGTTTCAACAATGATTTAGGGTTTTGGAAGTCAACAGTGAATTAGGGTTTCAGCATGATTTAGGGTTTTGGAAAGCTATGAAGCAAGGGTCAGCGACCTAATTCATTATTATGCAGATTTTGACTTGTCATTGAGGAGAAGAGGCGCATCTCACGAGAGATAGTTCAGTTGATTCCAGAAGGAAGACAATAGTTAGCTGATTTTGATGTTGAGAGACACACCCTAGTCACCAGGAAGATCATTCAAGTCTTCCATCATTCTTCAGCAGCAGTTACAGAGTGTTTAGCAGCAAGGGCGCATTCATCCAGAGTGAGGACGCAGCTTCTGAGAGGGATTTTAGTCGACTTATCCCATCTAGGGAGAATTCCAAGATTTCCCTCCTACAACGGCATATAGCTCCTCCCGACCATCCAACACAAAGAGGGGGTCTCTGAAGGCTCCATCCGGTAGCAAGAAAGAAAGAATAATCGGGGGTGAAGGATGGGAACTCTCTCTAGGACTACCAGCTGGCTAACCAGGGGTGAAGGATGGTCGACAATATAGTATACCTTATGAAGGATGGCCATGTTCTCTACGTGATAGCCTAACGTTGTCGGGTGGGGGGTTCTATTCCCTATCTCATCCTAACCTGGGGTCCTTCCTTCCTTTCTTCGAGTAGTATAGTCCTTCATTCACTCCTACCTTCTGACACTAAACTTTTATGATTATAGCCCCAGTTAAAGAAGTTAGGTTTAGTTGAGGTCACCTTCCTTCTTTCTTGTTGAATAGAATAGTTCTCCTCCCACTCTTGTTAGTTGAGCTGGATGGTAATTGTGAACTCGTTACTTCCGGCTAGTGAAATAGGATTGCCTTCACTGAACACGGAAGCAGCCTTCACTGAACACAACTATAGCTAAGGTGGGGGGTGAAAGCTATACTTTCTGGGTAAGCTACAGTCTATCCATCCAACTGTATCCGAGGTGAAGCCCATTACCTAAACAAGGGTGGAACTATAGCTATCCTCGCTCGCTGGACCATCCTTCACATAATATAATTCCACTTCTAGTCGGACTGGCCATCCTAACTCTTTCTTCCCCGGGCTCCTCATACTTTCTTGTTCTCGGGATGTATCATCGCCTACCCTTCACCTCCTGATACTAGGCATGGGCCAACTATCTATAGAAGGGCACCGACTCCTTCATCCTTGACAGCCTAAACTGAACATCTTCTATTTCTCGATCTCGATCTCCTAGCTGGGATAGTTGCAAACATCGAGGACGGGCTCACTCCCATCGGGCAGCTAACTGCTCCTCCCACTCTAGTTCTCCCTGATGCCGCCTATAATTCCCTCCCTAGAACTCCCTTCCCACATTTGACTTTCTTGCCCTATCGGTTAATTATCCTCGTTAGGCTGGGGCTCCAACTATATAGGCTCCATCCCCCCACCTCCGGTTAGCTCCTTCCTCGTTAGGCTAGCTTTCCCAGCTAGAACACCTTCTGAAACTAAGAAACTATTTTTGCCTCAGAGATGAACGAGTAGTACCTTACTTCCGGAGAGGAGGAGATTGATAAAGGTAATTTAATAAGGCATTACCGTTGGGAGGCAAGCCAATGAAAGTAGGAGCCCAACCAGGGGTCCCTACCTTCTTTCTAGAACCGGGGGTTACAACGGGTCTTCCCATGCGAGCACCAACCGGAGGTGCTCACAATCCAACTTCTCATTTTCCAGGAGCCGAGTAACCAATTAACTCTATTGGCTGGTTAAACTACTTTATCTAGCTCCATCAGGATATCTATAGTTCAACTGCCATCCTGGATGGAATGACCTAACTCACTTTTTATTTAGGCACCTCCATCAACTACTTGTATCTAGGCAGGGACGGATCCGTACAATTTCTAATTAGTGACCCATCCCACACCACCGGTTGAACTCCCTACCGATGGTCCCTTATCGGGGGTGAGGATAGGTAACAATGCTTCGGCTATCCATCCGAGCGGGAGGCAAGAGTTTCAAATAGGAGATATTCTAGTTGTAACTATTCAGCAAGGAGAGCTAGCAGAGATAAACCTTCTGAACAATGTTGATTGAACCTTTATAGTTAGGCGTTAATGAGGGAGTTCCATCGATCCTAACTTCCGACTAGCTATCTATTATTTCCCCTTCTCAGTGGGGTCCAACCCGAGGTAGTGTCATCCAACCGAAGGTGGGTTACAATGATTAAACCTTCCTTCATTCCATCATGTAATCTTGTCATTCCATTTTGTAATCTTGATTTTTTGTTGGATGGCAGTTGAGCCTTCCTTGCTATCACGTAGCCCCTACTCTTTTTGTTGGCGGTTGAGTGAAGGATCTTCCCGGTTCGAGCATGCTTTCATTTGGATCTTGCCTCCACTTCTTCACCCGGGAGTTAAGCTACTTAGTAAGGTTACTCCATCTGAACATTAATGGTTGACCAACTAGAGTGAGTCGGAAAGGCTCAAGCACAGTAGAAAACTTTTGATGGGCCACGGATGAAGTTATTCTCCTTGCCTCTAACCCATGGTCGGATGAAGTTAGGTAGGTTAGATGGGATGGTAGAAAGAAAGTTCTCCTTGCCTCTCATCTTTCTCTCTAGGCACCTTCCGGTTGGACTAGTTGAATTCGAGCCTATCCTTCTCAAACTAGTTGAATTTCGATGTGCCTCCCACCCACGGTATGGAGTTTATGCTATTAGGCACTGTCCCGTACAGCCATCCATCCAAATGAAGGAGCCTTGCCCTCACTCGCTTCATTGCGGCACGTTTTCGCTAGCCTACACCCCTAGGTTCTACAGTTGCTCCCCATCGTTCTACAGCATGAGCTTGATCCAGTTGCTTTCCCTGGGTAGCTTTCCCTGCCTCTCTCCCAACCTCCCTTTTATAATCAGTAGGGTCCTTCCTTTCGAAGCTAGACATCCTGAACTTCCATCCGGGGGGACGACCTAACCTGAACTTCCATCCGGGGGGACCTAACTCCTAACTCAACTACTATCAATAGTAAAGTGGTTAGCTATGGCCCAAACGATATAACGTCTGTAATCTGGATAGAACATCCTATCCATATCGAGGGAGGGAGAACTAATCTAGTTGTGATAACTCCAAGCTAGCCGTGATGCAGCCCTATCTTTCTACACCCCCGCCACCAGACTAACTAACTAATTGTCCTAACTCTGTGGGTTGGCAGTGGGAGGCTTAAGCATGGGCTAGGTGCAGAGGAAGATAAAGGTAACTTTTCCTCCAACCTTCTGGTAATCCTTTTTGTTTTCTAGGCTTGCCTTCCTTCCTGCTGATTGAACCTTCCGGGAGTTTTCGAGCCAACCACCTAATCTCCTCTCAATAGTTGAGGGAGTCTCAGCCTAGCCCCACTGACTTGTCTCGGCCTAGCCATCCTCTGTTAATCTAACCGTCCCATCCTTTCCTCACCTATCTTTCTGCCCCCGATGGAGTAGTGTCCTCACCCCAGTGGATTAGCAGCGACTTGAATTCCCTCCCTAACAACTATAATACAGGGAGGGCATTACCTCATTCAGTCAATCAATCAATCTGCATTTCCATGCGCCCTCACCCCCGGTCGATCAGAATTACTTTCTTGAACTCCCTCCTGGTCCTTGCCCTCATCCACGGTTGAGCTCTATGCTCTATGGGGTCCTCGAGCTTCAACTATAGGTAGGAAGGCTCCACCTGACTTCCTTCAATCCAGTTTTTCATGACAGGAATCTTTTGACCGGGTGATAGTGATGTTGCTTTCTTCTCTTTGTTTCCTGTCCTGCTTCTCTTCTCAGAGCTGGACTTCCGGAGGAGACTGAACTGTTCACTCTTCTCATTATGTGGGACGGAGTTGCTTATAGAACTATCTCGACCTCGAGATTTCCTTCCTTTCTCGCACTAACTTTTCCTCGCACTGCTAACTATATTGCTCTCCTCAACTTCTTCAAATGGATGGTCGGGATAGTTAATCAAATCTGTTTCCGATTATAGTTGGACCTCTCCCTTCCTGTCCCTGCCTCTGGTAATGCCCTCCTTATTATAGTTGTATACTGAACAATCCAACCTGAGGGTTCAGGATGGAGATAACCGTGTCCGAGCTCAAGATTCTCGAAAGACATGATCATTGGCAGGGGGAAGGGAAGGCTTGTCTCTGCTTTCCCAATAAGTAATGCATTATCTCTTTGCCCTATGGGAACTGCACTTTCCTCTTGTCTATCTTCCTTCCTTTGATAGTCTTATGCATGCCTATCCTGCTTATGTGCTTGTGGGGCGGGGAGGCGAAAGGCTATCTTATCTTGGCTACGGAAAATGAATGAAATTAATCATCGATCGAGAAAGGAGAGGGGGGTTGGCTTCCCCTCCTACTAATAAAAATAGTTCTATTTATATGCATACGCCATAAATATAGTATGTTGGCATATATATGTTTACAAAATCCATACAATGAGAGTTCATCCGCTTGGTTTCTACTTGTGCCCTTGCACCCTTTCCTACTTCCAAAGCTAGCTGAGAGGATCGATAATAGAGGATACGTGCATGGAGACGTTAAACTTACATCAAAACATGAAAATACGTTCTAAATCTGATACTGGCATAGTGAACTTAGAATCACATGTCTAACATGGAGACGTTGAACCTGCCTAAAGCCCCGCCGCTAGTCGCAGGTGCTTATGCCAGAGCTGGGCTAAGAGAATCCACTTAAAGAACACTAGTTGATCTAGTGAATGATGTTTGATCCACATTGGGTGTGTCTGGTGTCGACCGATGGCCCAGAGCTGGACTAAGAGACTTTGCTTGGTTACTATGATCTTCATAGCCATGAAGAAGCAGCTAACCAATGCCAATGTCCATATATTATATGGCCATAGAGAAGTCCTGACGCTGAGGCTGTGATCTCCACAGAACTTTCCATGGTTTGAATGGTGCCAAGGCCATAGAAGAGTTCAATCCAATGTTGGGTGATCAATTCTTCGTTTAGTGGGGCCCTAGACCAACAACATGATCCAGTGGAGATACATAGCTATGGCCTGGAGGATATGAAACTGGTACAACGACAATTGGAATTGGTTCTTATTCAACTGGCTCTGAAATAGGTTCTACACCACCAGGATCTAGTTATGAATCTGCCGGAGAATCTGCTACGCGGTCACCTAGGTACGGCCCTGGAATTCAATATCGATCTGCTACTGTTGGTGTAGGTACTCGTGATTGGTGTTGCTTGCTCTTCGTGTTTGCATGTGTTTTTGCCTTTAGCTTTAATGTGCCCTTTCCCTGCGTAGCCCTTGCAATGTGGTTTCCTATGCGTCTCCATGGCTATATGCCTTTGCCTTACGTAGCATTCTGAATTCTATTGCCTTAGTATTGAACGATTTGCTTTAGTAATATTGTATGAATTACTTGGAAGGGATGTTTAGCAAGGTGATGCCCCTACCCAACTACATATGCAGGGGGTTATAATCCGTCTCGAGATGTATCTCTCCAACTATCTATGCCTCCGCCCATGTTGGGTCGGTGGTTTGTATTTTCGTATATTGGGCGGTTGCTATTGGATATGCTACTGAAATTAGCTATTGAACTGGATGAGATCCATATGGATCTGTAACTAACTATAGGATCTGGGACTAGGAACTCCGTTATAGGGACCCTACTACTGGCACGGGATTTGGATATCAATCTTGGTCTGTTCCTAGTGGTGCTTCAACGATATTTGCTTAGAAATTTGGGTCTTACAATAGCTTTGCAATGATATCTGCTTTTGAAGGATATAAAATGTGAATAGCAGGAATAAGCTATGAATATGAATCTACGACTACTGGCTTTTTAACAAGCTCAGATGCTAGTGGTAGTGCTTGAGCTCGGTCAGCGAGATCAAATACAACTACGGAGGGTGCTTCAACAAGATCAAATGTAGCTTATGTCGGGTCAATTGTTGTTTCCACCTTGAATGCAATTGAAACTGCGTCTTAAGTTGTGGGACCCTCTAACTAGTGGATTGGGAACAGGCTACTATGGCTATTGAACAGGAGGGTACACTAGGCCAGGTGGCGGGGTTGCTTCCTGTGCTACGGGCTATCAAACTTAAATGAATGCTAGGCGAAGTGTTGGCTTAGATGCAACACACGATGAGGGATTGCCATGAACGGGGATTCACTCAAATCTATGGGCAGGGGAAACATTGATGGTACATTCACATAGAGAAAGAATCCATTTAGATTAACAGGAGCTAGATTTGGAACTATTCGCTATAGGACTGGCTTTCGAACTGCAATTGGCCTTGCCTCTGTATAATTTGTATCTGGTCGAGGTGCTACCACCCTTGCTTCTCCTGCCTTCCATGTTGCTTTCACTTGGTAAACAGGTTATGGCGCAGGATATCGACCTGGAACTGATAGTTCTGTGCCTCGATATCAATATGGAACTGGGGAACAAGCTGCTGCTTTGCCTACCTTTGTTGTTGGTACTACTTCCACTGATGGTGGTTCTTCAACCGGATCAGCTTAAACTGGGGCCAGATGCTGCTTGTTGGTGATATTCAATCAACTACATTTCGATATGCTTACTCCAACTGGGTATGACACTGAGCGAAGGGATCTGGTTACTAATCAATGGATGAAATTGCTGGAATAGGCTATCAATCAATGGGATCTGCTTTTCGATCTCGATCAACCGAAACTGAGTGAGGAGGTGCTGACAAAAGATATCGATTTGGAAGGAATGCTTATATCTATGATGATGTTCATGAGGTAGCAGCCTAGGATCAACTTCAACCGGAACCGGAGCGGGATCAACTTAATCAATCGTTTGGTCCACTTCAATTGCTTCTGTTGATGCTTCTGGTGCTTTACCTGGATAAAAAACAACCAGATCAAATGCAACTGAATCTGCTACCCGTATAGATTATAAGGTTGCTTCAACGGGGTTTGCAACTGGTGAGGATCTTGGTTAAACAAGATCAATAGCTATTGAAACTAGTGTTGCTTGCTTTGCTGCATATGTTTCTTATACTGGATATTAATTTTTTGGTTTTGCTGGTGCTACAGCTACTAATGATGGATGTTGCGTATATGGATATATAGAAAGGGTCAGTTCTCACTTATCACAAAGGTAAAGATCTATAAGGTCTAGATTACTAAGGTCATAATCCCTATCACAAACAGTAGGAACTGGTTCTCACTCTCGATCAATAGGTTCTTTTACTTGTTAAGCTAAGCTTGGTAGGGATGTTGGCTAAACTACTGCTACTTTTAGACCTGTAGTTGCTCTTCGATCTTGATATGATGATACCTTGGCAATAAATCTGTACCTAGAGAGAGAGGATCTTAAATAATAGGGTTTGCTGCTTATGCCTTTGCTTTTGTTACTGATGCTACTAGTTTTGCTAGAATAGGGATAGTTTTTGGTGCTTATATATACTATCGATAGCTTTTCTATCAAATATTCTATAAATTCGAATATTCTCAAAATCATCCCAAAGACTATAAAAATCATTCATATGAGAGAAGTCGAAACCTTGATTCAAGTCAAAGTCAACCTGCCTTAAGCGTAGCAAGGAATCAATGAATCTGCTCGTCGGATAATTAGGAGCCAGTCAAATTCAAAGTATATGTGATGAATGTGAGTGATGGTTTGTATCGGACTATCAACTGCCTTTTTATCTTGTCAGCCTTTAAAGAATCTGGACATCCCTTTTTCTCCATCTCCCTACCCTGCTTGATATGTCTTTCGATTGTGTGGAGTTGATTCCTCCTATGAGCTGTGTGATTTGAGCTACTTTGTGCAGTTGCACTACCTCTTCCTGAACGAGAGGTTGAACTCGTTGCCCCACCGTTAGATTGACTCATAGTTTGTTAAAGGCTTAGTCTGAGCTTACCTCCATAGGCCAGACGATACAGGTTAACGACCACAGTCCTCCCGGAATTTCGTCTAGCTCCTTACTTCCAGATAAGGAATCGCAGAAACTTACCTGAACTACGTGAGGGTAAGCAATCTCCTTGTTTGGGGTGGATAGTCTCAATATGTCCCAAACTCGATTAAGCTTCTGGCTTCTCGATCTCGCTATTCTGGTCTCCATGAGGTTCAGGCCCAAAGAGATCAGGTGGGAGGTGAGTGTAGATTACGGAATCGGAACGACGACCTCTATATTTATTAGATGTAAGCTATAGTAAGCAAGAGGATGCTACAGTCAGCTACATTGATGTGGTCATGGTCAAAATCAGAAGAATGCATCTCATAGAAATTGATCTTGTATTTCTCTGTGTATTTCTATTGTTGAATTGCTCTTTCATTCCTCTTGTACATTGATGGGTGAATGTGAAGTTGTTTTATGCCCAGATGTAATGATAGGGAATATTTCTATTGATTTCATTGATGATGTGATGAGAGAGTTTATGATTGGATTCGATAGTTTATGTGTATTCTATAGTTGATGTATATGTATTTCCTCTAGAATTGATATGTCTCATTGATAGGTATTTATCTGGTTTGATGGGTCTTTGTCCTCTTGATGTATTCCTGATGTCAATTATCAAAATTATTGATGTGTATTTACCTCTTTAATTGCTTTATGAATTCATATTGATGGTGTATGAGAATGGGAAGCTCAATAACTCTTCCTAATGGTTTGGCTCAATCAAGGTAAAGGCAAGACACAGGTTGCAAAGGGTAGTGTTTGGTCAAATCCAAATCTTAAGTAAAGGGGAGCAGAGGCACTAACTGGTAGCTAAGGTAGGAGCTATAAGCAAGGATGATGGGTGAAGCAGTTTAAGTGGCCTAAATAGTTGGAGTAGATCCAGGTACATGCATAAGGTAGAGATTTAAGGAGCATCAGCAATAGGACAAGTAGTAGAGGCAGTAGCAAAGGAAAGAAAGCAAGAGCAAGGTAGTAGATAAGAGTAGCAGGGCATACTAATAAAACTAATCTCATATTTATAGTCTAAATTATGAATATAATGGATCATTTCATGAAACAATGACTTGAAAATCCTAATATCAATTAGTTGAAGATATAGCGTATGGAGTATTAGAAGGACTAAGAGATTCTTATATAACAAATAGATTCTAAGTATAATAAAGGGCTTAAGGAGTTGTGAATTCCTAATATGTAGTCTGAAATTCCTAATGGAGTCTTATATAGGGGATATAGTCTACTATGTGCTAAGCTAGTCTAATAATGGCTTTAAGGTCCACTCTAAGAAGTGTAGGGTTGGTTGTGTTGGGTGATTGGTTCTCTCTGGCTTTGTAGATGTCTGAGTAGAAATGGATAGGGAGATGTTTGAGTATAAGCTTGATAAGACGCCTTTGTTTTGTAGTGTATCTTAGGTCTAAGTATATCCTTATGTAAAAACTAAAGATAGTATGGGACTATGTGCCTAGTGTTCGACAACACAGGTATTCCAACAGAGGACGAACACCTTCAGTAACCACTCACATAACCAGATCAAAGATCAACACACCGATGTTTTCACGTGGTAAAACCCCTATGGGG
>JZKD02S1913435.1:32205-42700 GCA_000966675.3 Picea glauca
CCTAACTACAAATGCATACTAATGCATACTAAAGAAACACACTTTTACCTAACGACATATTAGACCAAGTAGATCTTAACTAACTCCTAAGTGTCTAAATATCCTAACACCTAGTCTAGTTCTATGAGTATGTTGGAGTCTCAAAAAGGATCCTTTAAGGGACCAAAGAGAATGAAATTTTTAAGTACTATAGGATATGCTTATTTCGGTACAAATGAGTCGTCGGTCTTTGCCTATGTAATCACGTATTATGATTATTATATGATGTTCTGTGAACTGATGCAAAGAATATTATAAAGAGAATCTGGTGACTAGTCTATGAATGACTGGTCTCTGAATCTGGTACATAAATATCTGATGACTAAGTGTGTGATCAAACGAAGACATGTGGTGACTTGGATGATAGAGAACATGTGATAGAGATAATGGGAAATATGTGAAAGAGAAATATGATTGGTGAAAGAGAAATATGATTGGTATTACACTAAGAAGTGGTTTAAAGTGTACCTAGCCTGTAGATAGAAGATATGTCTATGTGGGTAGGGAAATATGTCTATGTGGGTAGAGAGAGAATATGTATATGTGGTGGGTTCTTGGATGAGAGAGGAATATCTGGTCTATCATGATGTGAAGTAGCTCCCGCCAAGAAGTGTAAAAGGGTAAGGTTGCACATTGGGTTGACCCATAAGATGAGAGTGATACCCCAATGGGATATTTATTGTGTGGTTGCATCAACTGGCTCAAAGATAATGTACATGGTTGTAATGAAAGACTACATGGCTATAACGAAAGAGGGGAATAATTACATAGTCTTTCAGGGCTCTATCTAATTAAAGGGGTAGGGCGTAAAAGTTGTACTTAGGTAAATGAGAACACGTGGTTTTTTCGGGATATTGTACTTAGGTAAATGAGAACTGGTAGCCTGAATGAGGAACTCTAAATGTCATGTGTGGACGTGAAAGTCTAAATGTGATGTGTGGACGTGGCTTGCTTGTCTGAAATAAATGAGAGGACTTGGCCCCTCATAACTGTGGGTAAGGTAAATGAAAATGGGTTCCCCTCATCTTTTGCTTGCTATAACCAATGTAAGTTTACCGGGGTGGGTTTAGCTATTCATGATTTCATTACTAAGCGTGTTTGTTGTTCTCCTCGATGAAGAATAAAGAATGAATGAGAGAATAGAAATGTCTTCAATTCTTTGTTGTTTGCATCTTGAATTCCTTCTTCTTCAGCTTGTCCTTTGTTCTTCAAGTCCTTCTCTTGTTCTTAGTTTATATAAAATCTCCACTTAGACCTCATGTTTTGCCTTCAAGTATTAATCTCTTTCACCTGAAAAATCTGCATCTGTACTTTCAGCTTCATCATTGTGCTTGTCTTCATCTTTGTAATGTATTTGTGGAATCATCCAACATTCAGCTGATGAGTGTCCAAAGGTGTAACAGAAAAAACACACTTTTACACCATTCTCTTCATCACTTTCTTCATGATTTGTACCTGCACATTAACAAACAATCTCACACAATTGGTTAGTTTTGAAAAGAACCTGTTAATCATCCAGCTTGGGTTGATCCAAGACTTAACTTCATCTTGACCTGTTTCTTCTTAATCATATGTATCTTTGTCTTCATTCACACATTAAACATCTTAACCAACAAGTATTGTTTCACAACTATTTGCATCCTTAATTGTATATTCATCCATATTGTAAACATCATGAGTTTTCTCCTCTATAAAACTATTCACATTATAGTTCACTTTCCACAAATAATGCAACACATTCCAATCTGATTCACTTGCAAATGCATTCTTTACTTTTGAAAGAGGCACTATAAAGTATTCACAAAACATTGATGCATTGTCAGTTTCATAAAAGAAATTATTATAACTCTTCATCAAATAATTCTACTTTTTCATGTTCATTTAAATAAGATGCGACAAATCTGAAATTTGAATGATTTGTAAAGCCTTCTTTCACTCTGCTTTCTTGCACTCAATATGCCATGTGCAACTCTTTTCAACAGAAAATACCAATATATAGATTTGTACTCACACAAATCTTCACTCAGAATTGCATCAACTGCACTAAATCCATTTTTGTCACATATTGAAGTCAATTCATGATAAATAGATTGTCAATAAAGCTGCAGAATATTAACATCATCCATTTGAAGCAAACACACCCATCAATCACTGAAATAACACATAAATTGTCAACTTTGAAGAATGCACTTTCCTGAATCTGACTCTGAAAACCTTACCAACAGATTGCTTGCGTCAAGACGATTCTTTTTATATATAACTTTCTCTATTTTGGAGACTGTGAAAATTGAACCTGAAAATGTTGCAGATTACCCCCTCAATTAACCAATACAAAGGCTTCGATTGGGTGGGTGCTTCTTTCATTCTCTGTGAAAAATTCAATTGATTACTGGGTAGTTGGTCCAGTAGTTTATCCACCACTAACAGCACCATCACCAGTAGAACCATCAACAGCAATACCACCAGCATACGTATACCCAGCGTCTTATCCAGTACCAGTAGATCCTGCACTCCCTGCTGATTATTCCATTGATCCTGTTGATCCACCACCATCTACAGCGTATACAATAGCATATCTAGCAGCATATTCACCAGTCCCAGTTGGAGTTGATCTAGTCGATTAAGCAAGTGATCCTGTTGATCCATTCAAAGAACCACTAGTAGCATCATATAGAGAAGCATATCCTGCAGCATATCCACATCCAGTACCATCTCCAGTATCACCTAGAGCACCTAAGTAAGCATCCGTAGTAAAGGAACCACACACATAGGCATAGCCCATAGCTTCCCTTCGTTTGGTTATGGTAAAGAGCAAATTCGTGCAATTGCTTTGGAAGACTATGATAGCAATCTTCACCCTATGAATTCTGATGATGAAGGTAAAGGCGATGAGAAATCTTTTTGATAAGGATAGAGGTGCCTTCTCTCCTCTCTTTAAGTTGATAAGGATAAAGGTGCCTTCTCTCCTCTCTTTAAGCCAGCAAGGCTTAGAAACTATAAATTGAACTGTAGGATTGGGGGTTGCAGGATCGTTAAGTACAAGAAGAAGACTAATACCATTGGGCATGATTCGAATATAAATGTGATAGATGATGACTCAAGTGTAAATGATTGTGCTCCTAAAATCCCTATGGTGAATGAACTACTTCAAAGACCTAATCCATTATTTGCTAAAAGAATATGTTTAATTATCACATAATACATTTAACATATGCTAAGAGGCAAGGGTAATTCCTTAGCATCCTACCTAATCTCCATAAGAGGAGTGACCCCTTACAGAGGACCCTAAGTTTGAGGTTGTATCTGTGCCCTGCCGGAGCTAGGACTGGATCCCCTGTGTGAATTTGGGTGCATAGAAGAGGACATATAATATTATGGGATTGCTTATAGATGGGGCAAGAGTCAAGGCTGAGAGGTTATCTCAAGATAAGGGGACAGAGGGATTAGAGATTGAGTTCTCGATTGGTAGTAGAGTTATTGATACATGGAAGAAGCATCATGGAGTTAGAGTTACATGTATGGGATGTAATAGAGTACCACTGACTAGGAGATTGATTGCAATAGTAGTGACATTACTAGTAGTGACTCATCACAGAGATATAGTACCTATAGAGATGATTATCAATATTCACAAGGAAGATTAGGATAGAGTGAGGTTCACATATAGGGAGCTGTTATTAGCTACTTTAGATCATGATCTAAACTCATTTGTAGAAGGTAGAGGATCAGCCTTAGGCCTTCAATTTCAGAATAGGTATAGTTATGTGTAGCATATCAAATCTTGGAGGCCCTCTCATATAAGGGCACCTTAGTTAAGGTAGCCTAAGATCACTATGTATGCAAGATAGCCACCACCCACTATGTGGTCAAGGATTCACAGGTCGCACTAAGCAAAGGATTATATGGAGGGGGCAGGTCCTAGGGCTCTATGGAATTGATATACTAAGGGAGACATTGCACACAATCTAAATATAGTGTATGGTAGGTATGAATATTTAAGAGTATCACTTAGTGAGATGAGTGCCATTATTGTGAGGTGATATACCTTGAGGACCATTACCAGAGACATTAAGGTATTACAGTCCAAGATATAGGACTGATGCATCTAGATGGCTTGAGATAGAGATCATATTTATATGGTTTAGATAGTAGGAAGACTGAGCATGGGATGATCTAATCATTAGATATAAGTCTTAGCCAAAGAGTCATAGAGTTGAGAGATAATAATGTTAGGTAGAGTATTATATTAAGGTAGCCTACTAGCACCCCTTCGATCGGCATAGTCCTTTCCAGATTGAGTCCCAAATACAGTTGATGACCCATAACCACCTATGGTTCTAGCAGTTCGATACCTAGTTGACTTTGTTGGCCTAGCAACATCAGTACTCATAAGCACCTCACCTGGGGGCAGATCCTTAACCAATTGCTTGAGTCTCACCCGCAGCGGGAAAGGCAGTTTACCGAGTTATATTTGATCCATCAATAGCAGATACATAGCCGGTAGCACGGGAAGCAATTGAACCTACAGGAGCAAAGGCAGCTAGAACGGAAACAGGGGTGGCATCCCTTCGAGTAAGAGAGACAACATCCCTTCCAAATCAATACCCGGCAACAGAGTCAAAATCCATAGGAGCAAAGACATAAGAGGCAGGAGCAGATCAAGCAACAAAGTAAGCAGCAACGAAGCAAGCGCTCCCACTAGCGGGAGAGGCACAGCCCGTTCCAGTTCCATTTGACTAGGTTGAAGCAGTGGAGCCAATACAAGGGTGATGTGCTTCGTGTTGTTGCTTAAGGTGTCTTTGCCCCTATGTCTTCTCTTACCAATGTTGTTTCTTCCGCTATTTGTCTTTGCCCTGCCACTGTGTTTCCTCCTGCCTATCGCTGTGTATCCTTCTGCCTGCCCAATGTGTATTTCCTCCTCCCCTCCTTGCTCCGACTGGACGAATTATAGATGTGAGTGACCTAGAGCTTTCAGTGCTAGTAGCAGATCCAATTCCAACTACAGAAAGAAATGGATGGAAAACACGAGTCCAAAGATCATTTTACGTATGTTGGACCTTGATTCTCAATGGATCGTAACACATGCTATTGGTAGGTGCTCTTAGTAGGGCGCTTCGGGCGAGGTTCAACCTATTTTTAACCCAAAATCCATCACCTCAGCAAGCAAGGGCAAGCGTAAAGGCAAGAACAGAGAGTAAGACCAAAACAGCTAAAGCATACACTGAGACAAGTGAAGCCAAGACTACTAAATCATACCCTGCAAAAAGCATTACCCACGGCTACAGCAGACACCACAGCTCACACGGAAACTGCTGCTCCCACTATACTGGATCCCAGCAGAAACATATCCGAGCATAACCGGCGAAACAACTGACTTCGCCTCTCCTACCTTTGATCTAGGTGCATCTGGAGGATCTTAAACACCAGGGTATGGCTCTCGATCTGGAGATGCTCCAATGGTGCTTAAACCTGCTTCTGGTTCAAGGTCAACGAACTAGGATCCAATTGATTCAACTGAATAATTAGTTGATCTCATCTCAGAATAAGTTCCAAATCCAACTCCTTAGCCTGCAGATTCTCCAATCCTGGTCTAATAAGTGTATCTACCTACTGACTATCGAATTGCAGGATCTGCTACTTAATAAACAGGCTCTATCTTTTAACCTTTGCTCTTGGTGTTGCTTGGTAAACAACGGGTCTTGATCTTAAACAGGCTATGGAACTGAAACTAATAAAAGAGGTGTTGGGTGAGGTGCTTATTCGATCGGATCATCAATTGGATTTGGAACTGGGCGAAGGGATCTTGCTGGCTTACCCATTGCTCCTGTCTATGCTAATTCAATGGCTGGTGGATTTGGAACTGCAGCTCGGGAAATTGAATCAATCAAATCAACTAGCTATGGATCCGTATCTTTTGTTGGATGGTCACATGGTTTTGGGTAATCTACTGCTATTGGTGCTGCTGATGGTGGTGGAACTTAAACAAGCTATGCTAGGGCAGATGAACACTTTTGGTGCATACAGACCCTAAAGACACTGCGACCAACATGATTGCTTTGCACAGTTCCAGATCGAGATCGGAGCCCAGTAACAGAGGTGTAAAGATAGAAGGCAGTGTGTAAGGCAGCGAAGCTAGTTGACCGTGTGAAAGTAGTAGCGGTTACCATGTTATAAGACTGCATCTGGAACTGCGTAAACTCGCTAAGTAAAAGGAACAAATCAATGCACGGATAAACACTGGTCCAACTCTGTCTTCATCGATCTATCAGGATCAGTAATGCGGCATCAAACAAATTACACTGGGTCAGAAATACTCATCAACGAGTATACCTTGCACTAGGAGTGGACTATACCGATAGGCAGGGAAGCAAGCACTAACACCACTAACACTAGGACAAGCACTTATCAACCATGCAATTGAGCTATCAAAACCAAAGCAACCAAAATGATACAAATTGACTTATACCGAACAACCCAACACTCAGAATCAAGTATACAGGGACCAGGCAATCAAAACACATGCAACTACCACTAGGCAATTATAGCCGAGAGGCCTTAGGTCCCTCTACATGAGCTTCGGGTGACCAAACCAACTAGGAACTAGCATAGGCATCCCCTTCTCTATGGCTCAACTTCCAACCATCAACAACAGACCTTATAAAGCCTCATATACAATATTATGTGCTTTGTTGCAGTCTCTATGGATACCCGCATTGACCAGAGCCAAGGTCTATCAGTAGGCAGCAGTAAGGGGAAGGTGTGAAGTTGCCTCTGATAACCTGGATAAATAGGTTGAGTTTACCCGACAGAACCATATACATAGCCATAAATTAGAGCTTTTCTTCCATGTTTACGATTCACAGTTTTCATTTTCAGCCTTCTTTCTAAATATATGCTAAAGGAGCACTTTAGAAGGAGAAACCCTCCTAAAGTCAGTTGAAGACCCAGTTCCATCCGTTGACCCGTAACCCATTGAAGAAGCACCTCGCAAAGCACTCCTACCAACAGTTAAAGAGTCCACGGCATTCCTTCTTCACTTGGGTCCATATCCAGATCCCGTTGTTCCACCCGTTAAAGACCCGGCATATTATGGAGAAAAGAAAGAAGCAAAACCTATTTAAGTGGTATCCATTGAACCAATTGATGTCGATCAAGTAAAAGAATACGTTTTCATTCCAATTGATCAAATGAATATACTTTTTACGGAGAGAGGGGAAGGAACTTCATACATCTCGAGTTGTTCAGCTTATCTCATTTGCTAGTGGATCATTCATTCCTGGTTCTGGTCTCGTGGTTCCGGTGATTCTAAAACTGGTATTGAGAGCTCCCTACTGAGAGAAAAACACATCGCTCCACGACATTCGGGCCATTGGTTTGATCAGGGGCGGGGGCAAGCGCAAGAAGAGAAAGTTCTTATCCCTTTGCTGAGATGAAAAGCACCATAGACAGAAGCATAGGCGTTGGTAACAGATTGGGTTCCATTTGATCCTGTTGGAGTTTCACCCGTTAATGCAGAAGTTAGAGATCGGGATCCAGTTGAACCCGTCGATGGACCAGAACTAGTTGATCGAATCCCAGGTTCCCTTCCAGCCGTTCGATAGCCTGTTTTATATACAAATCTGATGCCATCTTACCTTCGCCTAATTCTATATCTAGTTCCTGCTGCAGTATACCCCGAAGGCATCAGAGGCGGAGGCATCAAAAGAAGCAAAGGTGGGAGTAGCAGATTGGGATTTAGAATACCAGGGAGTATCTAGCGCGGATCCTTTTATAGAGTCCATGGCATTTTTAGTTATAGTTCGAATTTGTTCTCCATATTGGGACCCTGAAGTAGGAGAGGCAGAGCCCGTTATATATATAATACAGATCT
This sequence comes from Picea glauca, assembly GCA_000966675.3. Lineage (NCBI taxonomy): Eukaryota > Viridiplantae > Streptophyta > Pinopsida > Pinales > Pinaceae > Picea > Picea glauca. The sequence continues at coordinate 40,115 of JZKD02S1913435.1, forward strand.
AATTTAGTGAATTCAAGCAGCAGAGGCTTTTCCCTTATAATAGCTATAAGTTTCAATTCCCAAGGTAATTGTAATTAGTTGCTTACACATTTTCTAAGGTTTCACCTGCTGCTTCATTCTATTTTGAGCCAAAACAAATTATCCTTAAGTGTACTGAGAATGGTTGCTCTAGTTTTAAGTGTGCGGTCCACTTACTCAACCTTAGATGTGCCCAGTAAATACAAAGCCACTGAGAGAAGCTTTTAGCCATAGACAACTTCATATGGTTACATTTTTGTAGCACTATGATAAGTTGTATTGTACTACCATTCGAAAAGGGGTAGGCACTTATTTAAACTTCTAAGACTAAGATAATAAACCTCCTTCATAAATATGGTAGTTAATCAAGCTATTCATTGTTGACTAGAAAGTGTGTTTCTCCAGGTCTTGTATTCAGGGGTGGTTTATAGGAGGAAAAAGGAGCTATAAGGCCAATTGGTAATTGGTATCGGGTGAGGATAGTTGGCCCTCTATTTTATAAGATTCTAAATGATTCAACTTGATTACTTTATATTTCTATTTGCTAAAATAATATAAACTAAAGGATACTATTATACTTTTTATATCCTAAAGATAATTTGATATACTTGATATCTAAACAATCTAATTGATACATACTAAGGATCTAATCCCAACTTTTATCATTAATACTTCTCTGTCTATAAGTATTTCACTCCTCAATTCCTATGGTAAGTTCTGCTCTCTTACCGTCTTCCTAGATTCCTATCCTTTCCTCAAGTCCACTTCTCTCTGCTCTTGGAGTACAAGGGATGAAAAGCTTAACGAATCAATCTGAGTGGCAGTGGCTTTCAACATGCATCATATAAAGAGAGCAAGTCTAGACAATGTCAAGATCAAGCAAGTTATTAGAATGATTGTTAGCCGAGTAAAGCCAGCAAAGAATGAAAGTTAGGTTGTCGCAACCTTGTACATGTGTACCCCTTTCGCTTCGGTCACGTCTATCAACTAGGACAGTGTATCTTAGGTTTACGTATAAGCCCTTCACTTATCATCGATCACGTATACATTTCAAGTGGTAAAGTGAACGTGATCTTATTAATGATGCACTTTGTGATTTGGATGGTGAATTCTGCTTGTAATTTGCTAGGAAATGAGGTTGTAATTTTGTTTGTTATTATCTAGTGATTGCATGAGTCAATTGTATTTTATGAGAAGCCTAATCTGTTATTTGTAATTGATTGTATGAATGTCTTTTTGATGCGATTGAATGAATGATGGTCCTATTGTTGATTGACTGTGATAAAAGGATATTTCTTTCTGTTTTGAGACTTGATAACGAATGGTTGATGTTTGAACCTATCTAGCTAGCTTATGAATGGTTTGTGTAGTTCTCTTCTGAGCCTACTTAGTGGTGATGTAAGTGATTGAATGGTCCTGATGAAAATCAATTATGTATTGATGGTTTTCCCTGTGGGTGGTTTCTAGCATGAAAGAATACTAAAATCTGTTGTTGGGGTGGTGGTAGAAAGTCCAAAGCATAGCTTGTTGTTTGGTTCCTATGTTGGAATGAACTGGTGAGGGAAGCCTTGTGTTGTTGGATCAAGTAGTAAAGGACCAAGGCAAATAGAAAGTATTTGTGTAAACTCTACGAGACAAGTTTTGATCTGTTACCGAAAAAGGAGAGAGAGAGTGACGCATATCTTGGAGAGGACTTTCTGTTTTAGCATAGAGATCTCTTGGCATTGTATTGGCTATCTATATTATGGAAGTTTTGCTGGGTTTTCTTCCCCTAGAGGGTTTCCCAGGATAAATGATGTGTCTCTTGTGAATGTGTATTTCTTAGTGATCTTGTTCTTATGTTGCTATTATCTATTGAAATGCAAAGAACTATAATAATGGCATAAACATTAACATGGTATCAGAGCCAAGCTGAAGGAAGCATATTTCGCAAGAGGAAAAACGTCACTATTGCAGTACCTGCAAATTAGGGTTTTTCAAAAGTGAATCTTTTCAGCCCTGAAACTATCTAGAAAGTTGTGCCCTCCCCTAAGGATCAATTTGGCACTCTCAGCGCACCTTTTCAGTGGCTGGATCTCCTAGAAAGTGAAACCCTAGTTTCATAAAGTACCAAAAAACTAGAGTACCAGAAGTACCAGAGTACCAAAAGTACCAGAAAACCAGAAGCACCAGTCCAGAAATCCGTAGATCAACTTTGAGGGGGTAAAAGTTGGATTTTCAAAATTCTGACTGCACCAGCTAACTCGCCTCAGCTCGACGCATCTATCCCTTGGATCAAATTTTCAAAATTTGAAGTTTGAAAAATTAGGGTTTCCTCATAAAACCCTAAGTACCAGTTGCAGTTGCAGTACCAGTTGCAATTGCAACCGTAGAACCAGTTGCAATTGCAACCGTAGAAGTTTTCTTAAGAGTTGGTAATGATTACCGCTACTACCAAATAGAGCCACTACCTACAAATGCCATCAGAGGTATGTACTCACATATGTTTAATGGTTAAACCCTAAAGAGTATTTGCAAGAGAAGGGATCTCTTGCCATAGATCCAGAAGGATCTCAAGATCCAACACAT
>JZKD02S1913446.1:43607-53724 GCA_000966675.3 Picea glauca
CATAATACTGACTTGTACCTCATGGAGCAAGGCCCGCTGCCTTCCAGAAGCCAGCTGATGTGGTGGATTCCATTTGGAAATCTGTGACCATTTGTGGTGGTGAGAGGGGTTTCCAACTGTGCAAAAGGGTACTGCTAATCATGTAGTCTCTCGGCACTCCATATCTGCAACCTGAGGGCCTCGAAACATAATCTCCTTAGTTATCCACAAAATGGGGATAACACACCTTTGCATAGATATTTAGAATGCAGCTATTCTAGAAGGGAGAAAACTAAATGTTCTATGATTTGGATTTTTTTCGGCAATCATCATCATCGAAATCTGGTTATAGAAGAATTGCTAGAATTGCAATTTTTCATTGTTGAATTTGCAATTTTTATTGAAAAAATGGATTCAACTCCCTCAAAAATCGCTATTTCACCCAGATTGCGCAATCTCAACAATTGATATATGTGATTCCAACAGTTCTTCTAAATTTTTAACTGGAATTTGGGGAAAAAAATATCATAAAAAGATGACAGGAAAAGGTCCAAAGCATAGCAGGTTTAGACTACGCAATTCTAGAGGTTGAGTTGCAACTTGCTGCCAGTGTCGCATTTAATGCACACCTAATAAGCATTGGTTTTCTAACCATTTTCACAATTAATTTTAACAAAACAAAGTTTTGCAATTAATCTTTAACAAAATAGAGTTGCAAACGGTAGTGTCAAAGGTAAGTTCTTTAAATTAAAGTGTTCCTTATTTATTTTTCAGATGGGCATTTCCTCATTGATATTATTAACCCAAGATCTATTAAGCATCCAAGATCAAAAAATGCCCCGGGACAAACCTTTAGCTGCTTAAACAATCCTAGGTTAAGATGAATCTAAAGGCAATCACAGCATCTTGCTTCTCTACTGCAAAGAACAAATGCATAATCCTAAATTCAGGACAAAAATCTCAATCCCCGACAGTTCTTTGCATGGTTTATTAAAAAAACAGCTGAAAATCTAAATTTAAAAGGAAAACAAAGGTGTTGTCTAATTGTTCTACACATTGGTTCTTTTCACCGGAATCCGACAACATAAATCCACATGAAATCACAATTTTTTGTTGTTTAAATTGCATTTCCAAATCCAGATATGGATTCAGCTTGCTGAAAAACCCCTAGGACACTCGGATTATATAAAATTAACCACTCAAATCTACAGATCCAACAAATTCTTGCCAGATTTCGAGCAAAATTAAACAGAAAATATCTAAAAAAATGAAAACATAGAACTGTTAGAGTACGGCAAAAATAAATTGCAAAACCTTAACTCTTTAAAAGAAAATATTAAAGCACAATCTGCATAAAAACTTCCTTCCTTTTTTAGAAAAACTTAGTAATTCTGACAAAATCATGACATCCGTTTGAAATAATCAACTATCATGACGTCCGTTAGAAATAATCAACTAAAATTGTGGCATTTATAGGTTGGAAAACCAAAATTTGCAAAAAAAAAATTAAGAATGTGAAGAACATGCAAAAGAAGAGACGAATAATCCTAAATTCAGGGCAAAAATCTCAAACCCCAACAATACTTTATCACTACACAGAATGCAAAACCTTGACTCAACGAGCATTAAAGCACAGTCTGAATAAAAACTACACTGTGTTTTTTGGAATATCAAAATTTAAGAGTTTGAAGAGCACCTCGCTTCCCTACGTGCAAAAAATAGAACAGATGCATAAAATCCTAAACTCAGGGGAAAAAAATCTCAATCCTCGACAATTCTTTGTCATTATTTAACAAATGAAGACCCGAACATCTAACTTTAAAAGGAAAACAAAAGGCAAAACCTGGTCACTTTAAAAACTAACATTAAAGCACACAGTCTGCATAAAAACTTCCTTCTGTTTTTGGAAATATCAAATTTGCTAAATTTTAAGAATTTGAAGAGCGTCGCGGTTCGCTACTTGCAAAGAACATATGTATAATCCTAAATTCATGGCAAAAATCTCAACCCCGACCATTCTTTGTCGTTATTAAGTAAAAGCAGCCCCAAAATCTAAATTTAGAAGGGAAATAACATGCAAAACCTAGACTCTTTAAAACCTAACATTTAAAGCATAGTCTGCATAAGAACTTCCTCGTGATTTAAAAAAAACTGAATCATTGGACCAAAACATTTTGTTAACGCTAGACACTGTAATCTACTAAAAATTGTGGCATTTACATGTTGAAAAATGAAATTTGCGTAAAGCTTAAGAATTTGGAAAACATATTCATCATTTAGACAACAAATTTAAGAAGAACGTTCTTTTGCGGCATCGGGTCGGATGAAAATTTTCCAAAGAGATTCAAACAGAAGCACGAAGCAAAGATAAAGAAAACCTATAATTACATACCTCCGGAGGCGGCAAAACTTCTGCATAGCAAAGTTGTTGATCCGAATGAAAGAACGTTAACTGCTGCCCCGCCATTTTCACACAAGAAAACCAGCGCGAAATGTCCTTTATGGCGTCCGAAAATGGACAATATTACCGTTGAGTTTATGCAACATGCAACAATAGAAGCTTCTAGAAGGGTCTAGAATATTCTACGATATGATGCTTAGAATTACGGAAACAAATGGTGAGGTGATGGCTAGGTAAGGTAGAGATTTAATGTATACCATTAACCCTAGTCATATATTAGTCAATGTGCAAAAGTTAGAATGGTTGGGAGGTAGGTTTTCTACTCTCCCCACTCGAGTTCAAATTTTTGATAAAATATTTGGCTTGTTGTGATAAGGTTAGAAGGGTGGATATCCCCGAGGAGTATGACCCCCCTAGTAGGTATGTCTTCGGACGTTTTGACCCTTGCTAAGTCATAAGTTATTGGTATATTTGGCTTACAGGTGGGTTTGATCCCAAGCCTAGCCCAAAGCACTCTAGTGAATTAACAATTTCCATGGTTAAAAAACAAAATCTAGCATACATTGGTGAGCATCATCCACATGCACATCATCTATTTATCTATTATCGATGAATTTAATGAGGGGATCGTCACTCAGCCTCTCCATTACCCGTCACTCAGCCTCTCCATTACCCTTGACCACCAGTGTTGAAACACTTTAACATGTCCTTAGAGGTGTGTTAGCTTCACTAGTTCTAGTGATAATGTTTCTCAATATAAATCATGTCTCTTGTACATTTTTCTATCTTATTATTGTGTTGCATTGTATTTTATTTTATATGTACGTATTGGAGATGCTTTAGCATTACCACATTGTACCATTTCACTAATATACTATCTTGTTGTGTTGCATTGTATTTTATTTTATATGTATTTATTGGAGATGCTTTCGCATTACCACATTGTACCATTTCACTAATATACTTTTGTAGTCACTTATTAGAGATTAATATACTTATCTTATTATCCAATTTAATATTTTATTTTCATATTTTGTATATATATCTTTATATGTGAAAATTACTATGATGTTAGAAAAGGGTTTAAAGGTTGCAATAAAGATTAAAGAAGAGACTATTGCATAGGAATTGAAAATGGAGTGCCCACAACAAAACAAGTGCTTAGGTGGTTTTAGTTACTCTAGTGGCCACATATATAAACACTAACTCATGTGTGAATTTTAGTGTTGTATAATGATTGCTATGTACTTTTTAGAGTCATGTTTTTCCTTAATAAAAAAATTGAAGTGTAAAAGTTGTGAGGTCTTGGTTAAAAAAAAGATAATAAATTGTTAATGTAATTTTTGTGTTAAGAGAATGTTAGAACATAACATGAATATAAAAAATATAGTTAAATGTTAGATGATCGATTTATTAACTGACATGTGAACAAAATTACATTCTTATGATGTTTGGTTAAAGGATTAGGTGTTTTAACTACCTTAATCGTGTAGGGTGTTATATATTAATGTACAGAAAGATGGTTAGATGAATGTTAGTTGTATAGTGTGACAAGCCCACCTAGAAGTCTTGTGTATGTACTTGCTACATCATTTCATTAAGTGATATTTATTATTCTCTCCAATTATGTAAGTTTTTAATATACATAAGCACTAATGTGTAAAATTTAACGACTATGTTACTACTTGTTGTCTCTACATGGAGTTGCACCTAATGTTTTCCTATATCACACATTTGACTTTTCTATGTCAAGGATAAAGAGTCTTGGGATAAAAAAATGTTGAGGGTAAAGTTTAGGGACCATAAATACTAGATATGTGAAAAGAGGGGTTATGTATAACTTTTATAGTGTACCATCAAAATCATTGTTTAGTATAAGATTATTTCACCTCTCCAATGTAATGTAATGTCATCTTCTTCTGAATGTGTTTGTTAGATCCATGATGCAACGATGGTCTAGTGGCCACGTATATCATTGTATAGCCTATAATTATGATGATTGTGAGAACATCATTTTGAGGCATTTGTACACTGTTATCCCCATTTTTATGGGATAACTAAGGAGATGATGTCTTGAGGCCCTCAGGTTGTAGATATGGAGTGTCAAGAGATCACATGACTAGCAGTGTCCACTGGCACATATGGAAGTTTGCTTTATCACCACATTTTGATCCATTGTCAGCGCATCCTCCACATCAGCCATCTTTTGGAAGGCAGATGGGTCTTGCTCCATGTGGTACAAGTCACGTATTGTGGCAAGTAATCACCCTAATATTTGAGGCATTTGAACATGTTGTATTTAAGATGGTTTTGATTATAGAATGTCTACTTGGACATTATTCTTTTGACCCTATTTCACCTTGGTGAGTATCATAGATTTCATAGTAAATGTCCAACCTTTGGGGAAGGTTTGCAACTAGGGGTCCCTTGAGGGGTTATTGTACCATTCTCGACCATACTTGCCACTTTCCACTCATTACATTCCCATCATATTACCCTCTTCTAGGCCCTTTGACTTTAGTGATGGCATGTACCTCATTTCATGGGAAGAAGGGGATAAAGGCCTAGGGGGATGGTTGTTGGGAAAAGATAAGAGCCTAAAATAAACCTTCTAGATGCTCGCTCGACCAGGTCTTGAGATTGATGAACTGCTTCTCGTGAAAGAATTGAAGACCTGCACAATATCAAACACATGATAAATATCATGCTTGAATACAAGACTAACACAAGTGCATTACAACGCTTTATATGCTTACCCCTATGGCACTTTGTGGACCTCTTTGTTCAAGTGACATTGTGTTACTTCCCCCCAAGCTAATTGATTCACTATTGGGAGTGCACACGTGTTTGGATCATTGATTAATTAATAAATGGCAATAAATGGGCTTGGAAAAAAGTTGCATTGAGGAAGAAGGTGCAACACACCCCCTACAAAGGCACCCATAAATGAGATAATACGAGCCCTTGTATGTCATGAAACTCATTGACATATGAATTCTAAACCCCTATCCACCTCATCATCCACTACATAACCTTGAAAGGCCATCCTTGAGAACATCCCCTACTTGATGGTTTTGGTCTACCCAATAGGACTTTTATGACACCTCTCCCATACCTAAACTTTGTCAATTGTATAGGGTCTTGGAGCATTTGTTTGATTTGATGAGGTAGTTTTGATGCACATGTTTAGGTGCCTTGTTTATTAGATGTGGTTTACACTTTTCATGATATATTTGACTTGAGATCTTTGGAGGGCATACCCATTTTTTTGCAGGACCTTGCTTGGTAGTTAGTTTTGGGAGAACAAGCCTAGCTTGGGCTTCCATGGGGAAAGAAGCCCACGGGTTGGATATTATCGTCCTGCACATTGGATCACAGGGACATGCCTTTGGAGGCTTACATAGCATCATGGAGGATCTTACCTAGCCCCTATTTCCCAAACGACTTGCCTAGGCGAGGCAAAATGTCACTTTTTGAGGTTTGACGTCATGCTTGAGGGGGTTTGGTGGTGATGGATTTATTGCACATTGACACTTGACACGATTTGACATGAGGAGGCATGGAATGAGCCTAGCACATGAAGAGGAGGCTCAAGTAGCCCCAAGGACCTCTTTCTTTTTCTCCAACGACTTGGAAAAGTGTCAAACAGTCCCCTAAAGGAGTGACGTCGTCTTTTCTTACGGTTTCTAATGTGTTAAAGTGAAAATTAAATATTTTTATTTGTTTCAAGGGGTAAGATAAGGGTTCTTGACCCCTTATCTGATGTTTTACCCTTGTTAAGTGGACAAACTATGTGTTAGACATTTTGTATAAATAGAGATCATGTGAATCTCATTTTCATAACATAACTCTCCCATTGTGAGAGGTATTGATCCAGATTTAGGAGCGAAACAGACTTATTAATAGACTGAATACAATAAACACAGATATATGAAGAATAACACAAATATCCAGTGAACAATATCTTCTATTAAATAATGAAATAGGTTGAAACTGTAAAATTGCAGAACTGAAACACTTTCTCGAATGGTGGTAGCTATCTCTAAGAAGAGATGTGGCTGCTACGTGCATCCGTCTAAGCAGAATGGAATACAATGAGGCTCCATAGGCCTTTTTGATATTACTCATGAATTCCAAAACCCTAGACATACAAAAACCTAACCCTAGAAGGTGAAACACCAAAAGTCATGTGGGCCATGTACCTCAACTTCCCAAGGTCGTAACTTATGCATACGACCTCTTTTTTAGGCGTGTGATAGCCCGTTGGAAAGGTATTTCAAAGAACTACACATTTTGCCATCAAAATCTAACTCTACCTTCAGTTTGACTGTGGAAATCCAAAAAAACAACGTTTAGGGCCCCCAAATGGCCCTGGAAGTACATCAAGATGTGTTGACATGAAAACATACAAAATAAGCCGGTTGGATTAGGCGAGAGGCCACCCGTATCCACCTGGAGGATGTGTGGGGCTTCAGAAAACCCTAGAAGTGTAGAACCCACAATTACAAAGTAGTACAGAAGAACGTGTTGAACAAAAAACGGACACGAGGAGCCAGTTGGAATAGGTGGGTGGCCTCCAATATCCACCTGGATCAATCCTCCCCCCTTAGGAAGCAATGTTCTCCATTGCGTTGAGTTCCCCCATCTGGTGAGGAAACTTCTACTAGATTTGGCCCCAGGTGAGCCACTTGCCTTGGTGTAGGAGTTGTCCTACCTTGACAACCCGATAAAGGTGGATCCATTGTTGGTGAGTGCCATTGACCTATGTGTCCATTATCTGATCAATGGATGCTTGTTCCATGCAGTCAGGGTTGAGCTCTATTGGTGTCAGTTATTCTGCGATCTCGGAGGTGTCTAATAATGTTGAAAATATGGCCGAAGGAGGTCCACATTGAATATTGGATACAAACCAAGGAAGGGTGGAGTGTTGAGCTCAAAATAATTGCTACCCACCGCCTTGGTGATAGTGTAAGGCCCATAACGAAGTGGGAAAAGCTTTCGATGGGGCCTGGTGAGACACTCTTCTGCAAATGTAACCAGACTTTGTCACAAACCTGAAACTGGTGTGGTACCATGTGTTGATCATGGAAAATCTTGTACTTAGCATTAGATTTCTACAAAATCTCATGGACCTGTTGGTGGATGTGTTGAATTCGCTCAATGAATCTGGTGGCTTTGTTGATCGCAAACGGATCAAGAGAAGATTATGTCTGTGCGGTGGCAAGAGGAAGTGCAACATCAATGGGTCCCAAGGGTTGGAATCCCAGACCCACCTGAAATGGGCTATGGTCGGTGGAACTATGGAGAGCCCTATTGTAACTGTGTTGGAGATATGGGAGACTCTTGTCCCATCTACGTGGATGGTTAGAATTGTACATGTGTAGGATGTGCACAATCATCCAATTGACAACCTATGTTTGGCCATCGGTTTGGCAATGGAAAGCAATGGATTCTGTGAGCTTGGTGTCCAAAAGAAACTAGAGACTCGACCAAAAGGTGTTGAGGAACTTGTTGTCTCCATCGGAGATGATGGTCTGTGGTATCCCAAAGTGGACCCACACTCATTCAAAGAAGAGTTTGGCAATATCTGCCACTGTGACATTCTTCTTACAGGCTGCGAGGATGGCCATCTTCGAAAACTGATCAACGACCAAAAACACGCAGTCATTTCCTTGCTTGGTGGACGGCAAGCCAAACATGTAATCCATTGAGATGGATTCCCAAGGCTTCTCAGGAATAGGAAGAGGGGTGTATAAGCCTTACTTCTTGATGGAGGGCTTGGCAATGGCATAGGCAGTGAAAGATTGGATATACTTGCTGACGTCCTATCAAAGTTTTGGCCAATAAAAATGTTTATGAAGAATGACCACAATTTTCTCTATGGCAAAATGTCTGCCACTTGACTGTAGTGGGCTTCCCAAATCACCTTTGCATGCTCGCTTATAGGAACACAGAGATGGCCCAGGTGGCATAAGAGTATGTCCTGAATGTGAAAATCAGTGGCAGTTGCGTCTGTACTCAAGAGTTGATAGGTGGTGGCAAAGTCTGGATCTTGCTGATAAAGTTGGGGCCACGCAGATGCTTCATGTCCACAGGAATGGAGCACAGTGGTGAGTGTAGCCACAAGAGGCCGACTGAGGCAGTCAGCGACACGAATGGAGATACATGTCTTATACTTGATGTTGAGATGGAACTGTTGCAGGTAGGTGGACCACTTCTAATGGCGGTCGTTCTGCAATTTCTCTTGTGTCTGTATGAACTGCAGAGGCTTGTGATCAGTGTGTATGATCGTCTCTTTCCCCATAATGTATTTTTTCCACTAACGACAAGCTTTTACAATGGAATACATTTCCTTGTCATAGTTGGGGTATTTTCGGATAATATCATAGAGTGTCTCACTATGGTATGTTATTGAATGCCCATGTTGAGTGAGAATTGCACCCACAACATAGTTAGATGCATTAGTCTCAATCTTGAATGGTTGTTGCAGATCGAGCAAGGAGAGTACTAGAGCTGAGCACAAGCGATGCTTAAAATCATCAAATGCATGTTCCTGCTCCTTCCCCCACACGAACTTGGCCCTACCATCGCCCTTGGTCTGATGGTCGAGGGCCCATACAATATGGGAGTATCCCAACACAAATCGTCGGTAGAAGTTTGCTAGTCCCAAAAAGATCTGAAGCTCGATTTGTGTGGTCGGGGCTAGCCAGTCACAAATGACTTGGATCTTAGTTGGATCAACATGTACCCCATGCTCATCAACAATGTAGCCCAAGTATTGGACCTTGTTCATGCCAAAAGAGCATATTTTCAAGTTGGCATAAAGCTTGTGTTGCCGCAGAGTGCTCAAAACCTGTTGATTATGCCACATGTGCTCCTCCCATGTTCTGTTGAAGATGAGGTTGTCATCCAAATATAATACCACAAAGGAGTTGGTGAAGGGTCTCAATACATCATCCATCAACCTCATGAAAGTGGCTAGTGCATTTGTTAAGTCAAAGGGCGTGACTAGCCATTCGTATAGACCTTCTTTAGACTTGAAGGTTGTCTTCCATACATCAGTTGGTTCGATGGGAACCTGGTGGTAGCCAGACTTTAGATCAATCTTGCTGAAAAACTTTGCTTCCTTGAGTTGGTCAAGAATGTCATCAATCCTGGGAATGGGGTAGCGGTTCCTGACTGTGATTTTGTTTAAGGCTCTGTAATAAATGCAGAGTTGCCAAGTCTCATCCTTCTTCTGCACCAGTACAATCAGGATTCCGCAAGGGGAGGAGTTGGGTTTGATGTGCCCCTTTTGAAGAAGCTCTTGGATATGATGCATGATTTCGTCATTCTCCATCAACGAGCATCAATAGACTAGTCCATTAGGTAGAGGTGCATCGTAGATCATATCAATTGGATTCTTGACTTGGCAATGTGTCGGTACCCCTATAGGTGAGGAGAATATGTCTCTGTATTCTTCCACGATCCTTTCCACTTGCTTCTGCTGCAAAGCGAGGCGTTGTGTAGAGTCCACGGATGTGGCAATGACCTTCTGCTTACTGTGAGCACAGATCACAAAGAAGACGAACTTTCTGGTCTATGAAATGACCTTACTGCATTTCTTAGCAGAGATTAAAGAAATAGCAATAGGCGACGCTACCTCTGGGATCCTGTATAATTGTCTACTCAAAGTAATAATAACACTACGGGGTCTAGACTCATACACAACATGGCACTTCCACAAATATGGTTGTC
>JZKD02S1913468.1:10842-49942 GCA_000966675.3 Picea glauca
GTTTATCATAGCCTATCATCCTTAGACACATGGTCACACTTAAAGGGTAAATAGAGTGCTAGAGGAAATGTTGAGGATGCATGTTATGAATCAACCCAAGCAGTGGGAAGAATATCTACCCTTGGTAGAATTCACCTATAACAATGGTTATCAAGAATCATTGAAGATGAGCCCATTTGAGGTTCTATATGGAAGGAAGTACGAAGTTCCAATTAGTTGGGATAGTCGAGTGGATAAGATCACACTTGGACTAGAACTGTTGAAAGAAATGGAGCAAGATATGGTCAGAATAAGGAATAATTTGAAAATAGCTTGGGATAGATACAAGAGCTATGCATACAACAAGAGAATTCATAAAGATTTCAAGGTGGGAGATCATGTGTATCTTAGGGTTAAACCCAAGAGGAATTCCCTAAGGATGGGGCCATGTGCTAAACTAGCACCCCGCTATTATGGACTATTTGAAGTCCCAGAGAGAGTATGACGAGTAGCATATAGAATTTCTTTTCCACGTACTGTTAGAGCTCACAATGTGTTCCATGTATCCTTATTAAAGAAATGTTATCATGATTGTAATCGTGTTATTGATTGGACTGTGATACAGGTGGAAGCAGAGGGAGAATCCCAACCCAAACCTCAATGCATCATGGATAAGAGAGAAACAATGCTCCGGAACCGAGTCATTGTGCAGGTCAAGGTGTAATGGAATCATTTTGGAGCAGATGAGGCTACTTGGGAATTGGAGGATGCCATGAGAGTGGCATACCCATTTTTGTTTTCTATATATTATATATATGTGTTGTTTTAAAGATAAAGGACAATGTTTCTTTAAGGGGGAGGGGAAAGCAACACCCTGTTTTCCACCATAATTGTAATTATGTTAAGAATTCATATGATGGGATGATGAAACATGTAATATTGTTGTTGATTAATAGAAAACACTTGAAAATTGACTGGGAGGGAAATGCCTTGAGTAATAACCATGATATCACAGTGGGATTGGTGAGGTGGATTGATGAAGTGGATTTGCTGAGGTGGAAACTGAGAGGTTTCAATGAAGAAAAAATAAATCTTTCTTAGCAGACCAACATATAATTGCAAGACCTAAATACACACCTATCAACATACTTGAACATGCATGGAGCCACGTGATCAGTTATGGAAAAGTAGGATTGGCGGTTGAAGCAATTGTAACTATTGACGGATTAGGTTTCTTAAAGAGGAAAGGGTCAATTAAAACCTGACAAGAGGGAACTCTTAGACTTCCCCTTTGAATTCAAGAAACCTAACTGGAGGTTGCGTCTGACAGTATCCATGAGAATACCAATTATTTGGTGGAAGAAGAGGCCAAAGGTGGAAAATCATCATAGGGTGTGTAGACATGGAGGAGGTGTGCGTAGCTAGAGAAAGTAAGAAGAACAAGCTCAGGAAGTTACATGAGCTAGAGGAGGTGGGAATGGGTTCTTAGTTGAAGGAACCACAGAGAACATAGCAAGTTGCAGACTCACGATTGAACTAAGAGGTGAGGAGGAGACTCACGCACTTATTCTAAGTGATAGAGTTGTTGGGAAGTTTTCTTGAGGAAAACAAGAAGCTTTCCCAAGAGATTAATGGTCACCCTCAGAAAGAGAAGACCCAGATCTAGACTGGAGCAATAGAGGGTCGTGGCTTGACATGAGATGGAAAGAAACTGGCACTGGTAAGGGGAGGTCACCGAGGTACTGTATAACAAAGAAGGGACTCCCTTGTGTAGAGGAAATCTCATAGGGAAGGTGCTTGATAAACCCATGGAGGCTCTGACCTCAATGGGAAGATGGAAACTTCTCTTGTTGTTAGTGGAGTGAAGGAGAGTAACCTTCCTAAACCATTTGGTTAGTATCTAGCTGAATCAATCCCCTTGTGATATCATGGCTCAACATGGGGGTGGCATGTTGTAGGAAGGCACTCTGCAACATAACCTAAGGTTGGGAGGAAAGGCTTCCTCTTTTAGTCAGTTGGTTGGTGGACATATTTCACTAAATAGATAAGTATTCAATTTGATATGTTTGGTGTGTTCTTGATGATGTAAATGTATTGTTTTATGGTTTCATTAAATAAATGTGGATACATAGAAGGGATGGTTGAATTCCTAAGTAAAATGGAGTGTGTATGTTTTCTTTCACTATTAATCTGATAGACATGTGACCAAGCAAGTTGTGCAAGATTAGGGTGTATCTCGATTAGTTCTCCAAGCCCTTGAATGGAAAGATTTCATGATGTACACCCTCACTGGGGGTGTAATGTCAATGATGGGTAAAATCTTGAGGGGACTTCAAGTTTTCGAGTGGAAAGCTTGCAAGATATGAATAAATATTCACCCAGAATTAATAGTACCCTGAAGCCGAGGAGAGTTTTTTGAGTAGTTAGGGAATCTTAAGCCCCATGAAAACCTCCTACCTAAATGGAAAGCTTGCATGATATTAAAATATTCATACAAGGCCAAGCTAAAATTGCTCTAGCTAGCTTTCTAAGTGAGGACGAGAGCCAAGGAGGTTCTTCTTACTTTATCTGGCTGCGCACACCTAAAATTAGCCCATGGGCGAAATTTAGCCCCTAAAATTTTCCTTTATTTTTCCCCAAAAAATATTCTCCATTCTAAAAATGATTCACCCAAATTCTATAGGATAAAACTACTTTTCCTTAAAAATAGCCAAAATTTTATACAAACTATACAAAATCCTTAGAAATTTGAATATTTTTACAAAAATATCACCAAACATTGTATAATTGGCATGTTAAGGACCAATATGATTCGCCAAGGTTTCTACAATTTGAAATAAATTTCCATCCTTAAAATCATCCCTGGTGATGGTCTAGGAAGAAACCTAAAATGGTTAAGGCCCAAATCGAACTGTTAACTTCAAGAAAACTAGTGTTTGAGTCGGGGAAGATCACAGTCGTCGACTCGACATAGTGAGCAGATCTAGACCATTGGTTGGAGTACGTGGTAGTTAGAGTGGTCAAGCATGAGGTATTATGAGACTCCAATGGAAGGAATTCTGAGTTAATGACAATTGTCTATCTATCAGAGGAGAAAATAGTGAGATTGCGACTGTTGATGTCATATATGGGCCTATTTGAAGGAGGGATTTTGGAGCTATGAAGGAGGGCTTGAGAGAGGAATAATGACCTGAGAGCCCAAGGATCGTTGATCGATCGTGAGGTGTCCTGTAAGATCTCAACTGTCAAATCTTGGGTAGTGCAGTCCAGGGGGGCTGGTGGTAGAACCATATATGTTGAGAAAATGTTGCCTTTTAGTGAACCTTGACCATCAGATGTGACAAATGAGGAATAGGATCATCAGATGCATCATAATGTACATTGTGGGAGTGAGCCAGTCGGAGCGGTTCATGGTGTTGAGGTGGATGCACTCTTATAGGAGGGACTCCGAGAGAGAAGGAGGACCATTGATCAGAAAGGGGAGACACGTAGACCTTAGCCGTAGGATCATAGTGGGTTCCACATCACCTAATGAGTAGATGGAGAGATGGTGGATAATCGTCACACGCATTGTAGGATCGAGGAAATCGAGGTCATTGGTCACCAAGTCTAAGAGACGTTGGATGCCAAAAGGAGTGGCCCATTGGAATGGAAATCGTCGGGATGAAAACCTAGGCCTATTATCGCTACTCCGATGAGAGAGGGTCTGAGTCAATCTGGATCATTGATCTAGTGATGTGAAGTAGTTATAATCATTTAATTGAGGACGTATGAGTCTCTAGTTACTTTAGTGAGGATCGCAGAAGGATTTCATTGGAAATTGGGTTGAATAAGTGAGAATTTATAGAGAAAATATTGTGATAAGAGAAGTCTTCACTTAAACACTAATGAACCAAGACCAAGGAAAGTAAACTTACTACTTACCTTAAGGACTGAGGAGGAAACTTAAACATCCCACCAGACGAAGTGATATTAGGGGGTCGGGTGTGTTACACAACCTATCTGAATCCATTCCTGCTACCTTCTTTACACTATACAACTTTGTGGTCAAGCCAACAACAACCTGTAGCCCAAGTTTTTGGTACTCTTCTTCTCTATCATTATGGCTCTTGACTTCTGTATCTTGAGAGAAGAATTTACCATTTATGTTGTGAGATGTAGAATTTGCTAGATGACAAGAACACATATTTTATGAGAGAAACTAACCTACCATGGAAAACTACTCATACCCCTAGATTAGTTAATTGTAACTATTCTGCATTTCGCCACATATCTTAAATAATCACCTTTGAAGAGTACTTAGTCCTATAAAGATTAGTTCATATTCATCCATTATTAACCATGAAATTCATTGATTGATGTTGGTGAAAAGGAAAGGAAGAGCCCAACAAACTTTCTTTGCATTAACTAGCTCAACTAATTTCTCATTGAGTTACAATGTAGAAATAACTAGCTCAACTAATTTCTTAGTGAGTTACAATGTAGAAACATTTCTTTATGGGAATAATTACGTATGCCATGTAAAACAAAACATGTCATTCATTTCTTGTCCATAACTAACATGCACACGCATAATTAGTGAGAGTGAACAAATGAAATGCATTTCTTTTTCTTGCTTTTATATTCGATTATTTGTTAGCTTACCCATTCGGTATTCTTATGCAAAGTATGTGAAGAATAAGAATTGGTTTTAAATGCTCATTACTTAGGTCATGTTGCACCTTGGATAATTTAAACTTTTTACAAAATTTGTCAAATATAAGAGGAAAACAAATTGCAAATTACAAATTGCAATTTGAATGGTTCATTAAGAGGAAAACAAATTGCAAATTGGTTTTAATTCATAAGTCCGTTGATCTCATGATATTGCTTAATTGGAGATTTATTCTTCTTAGCTTGTGATGTGAATATATATATTTTCATCTTCGTTTTGAAATTACAAATTTGTTGTTTGAAAGTATATATGGAATGAGTTCTTTTGATAATTTTCTTAAATGTACCAGATTTAATAAGCATGGAATAGGGATTCATGCTTTTTATGGGCCATCTTCCAAGTCCTTCATTTTAACTTATTTATCAATGGGCCATCTTCCAAGTCCTTCATTTTAACTTATTTATCAATGGAATGACTTTTAATATATTTAAAGGTGTGATTTGAAGGTGTGAGAGAAACTAGGAAAATTTTAGGAATCTATGCTTATCTTAAAGTGTAGAAACTTTGGTGAATTTTACTATGTCTTGAAATGCCAACTATAAAATGTTTGGCGATATTTTTGTTAAAATATTTAAATTTCTAAAGATTTTATGTAGTTTCTAGAACATTTTGACTATTATTCAAGTAAAATAATTTTATTCTATAGAATTTGGGCGAATCATTTTTATAAAAAATGGAAATTGGCTAATCTTTTTTGGAAAAGAATATGGAAAATTAGCCCATGGACCAAATTTAGTCCCTAAAATTTTCCTTGGAGAGAAATCTTGCCAATAGAATTCAAATGCATTTCATACTCTACCTTATGAAGTCATCTAAGGACTATAATTTGCATGCACATTTAGTTCAAACATTGCTCGTTCAACTAACATGCCAATCACCGAATGAGGGATGATTTTTTTTTGTTCATTGTGAGTTTTCTTTTGTAATGCTCTTAAAAAACAACAATTATCACCATATTACAGATTATTCAAGCATCACTTCATTGCCCTTTTCAATATGAAATTTGCAAATTAAAAAGAGGATTGTAATTTTTGGTTCCAAATGAGTTGAGAATGGCCCTTTCAAGTTTGAAAATGAAACTAAAAACTGCATACCCCTACATCAAGCCCAAATAGGCTTAAAATTGCATTCTTGAACTTGTATATACAGGCTAGCAATTTCATGTGCAAACAAGTTTTGGACAAATGAAAATTGCATTCTTCAACATCCATGAAATTGGATGCTCAAATGTGAATAAGAGAGCTGAAAATAAATATGAAAACATGACATACAGAGAAGTGGAATTTGTATCTCCAAGCCAGGTTGTCATTGCATTTTTGAACTAGCTCATGAGGGTTGAAAAAATGTTCTTTCAAAGGCAATCAAAGTTTCAAAGGCAATCAAGAAGAAATGAAAAGGAAAGACCAACAATATAAAGGGAACCAAAAAAAATTCGATAACAAAGATTCTTATGGTTGAAGGCCAAAAAATTATGAGCCAAGAGCCTAACCAACAAACTACTAAATAGCCAGCAATGAACCAAAATGAGGAATAAGACTGAGGGTTTTGATGGGTTGAAAGCTCTGGACACTGCTTGAAGGAAGCTCAGTGCTCTATTTGGAGATGACAGAGCCCTGGTACTACTACCCATGGGCTGAGGACAAAATGGTAAAGGCACCAACGTTGTATGAGGTCTTATGCCCTCTTCTTTGGCATAAATTTTCAGTTCTTGAACATAAAACCCCGCTGAAGCTTTTGGTTTCCAAAACCTATGGCAGCCATGCAAGAACATAGAAAATTTGTGAAGACTTGGCTTTCATCACACACCTTTGTGAATAATTGGCTTTCATCACTTAGGCATGTAAATGTGTGAATTGTTAGAAAGTGTCATTCCATTGCCAAACACAACTCAACTCTAAGCCATTCATGGTTGGTGATCATGTATGTAGGTATTTAACAGTGAGGTTGCAAATGTTCTTGGACCAAGTTAGAAGTTAGAGTTATTTCCCTGAATTGATCAAAGCATGTAATGTAAAAGGAAAAACATGAAAATGAACCTAGCCTATGATGCATTTAAGTGTGAAACTATCATGAATGAATGTAAGAAAACATGTAACTATATTTTTAATGATGTTGGCTCACGATTGATATTACGAGTCAAATGAAAATGTAGAGAGACAAAGCAAAGTCTATTGATGAAGCTCATTTAAAATTAAAAGGTTCCTAAGTTTAAAAACTTGGGGCTTTTTGAGGCCTAAAAAAATGGTGACACATAGAGTGAAGCTTTGATTCCCAACTTTATACTACTAGTTTTTAGTCTAAAGGGAAACCTACTTGATTTTCATTATCAAAGGATATTCAAGAATTGAGAGGAAGCAGGTCCCAAGTATTTTTCTTCATGATAAATTTTATGGTCATACATGTGTGTGAGTTCAAAGAAATCATCTACCATATTGAAAGAAGAATATATAAGATTAATTTTCCTATAGTATGAAAATATTATCTAGGTTAAATTCTATGTCATAGGATTGATTATATTTAGGGTGATAATATTTTACTTAGGCGTATAATTGAAATATCCCTCAGTGTTGCTCCATTCCTTGCAAGCATCAATGGCTTTGATGGAGTCACCCCAACATAATAATCTTTGAGTTGGGAGTTCAGTGATTGTGTCACTGCAATATTTGTTGAAAAGTTTGGTGTTGAGATTGGTCCCCATGTTCACAACAAAGGTTTCATTTTTGTCTGTTAGTTTGCACTTATTTGGAGCCCAATCCTTTAAGATATTGACTTGAACCACGAACTTAATGTTGTTTCTTGAGTTATTCCAACATTTAAGCATTACCTCTGCATTGATCTTGTTATTGTTTGTATTGGTATTTCATAATTAACCTTAAGTAGTGGAGATAAATTCCAATGGAAATAACAAAGCTTATACTTTCCTTCCTAGTCACTTTGCAAGGTAGTGGATGTACTCATTTGTAACCAAATATGTCAAAACCCTAAAAGTGATCTAAGAAAATCCTAACCCTAAAATGATCCTTGATACTTAAAAATAAACAACGTTTGGCCTCCCTTAAACACAACAAATACTTTCTAAATTCTAAGTTCTTTTAATGTTCGCGAATAATGTTGGCACTAGGCTTGCTTGAGTGATCCGAATCGGATTTGAAAAGAACAATTGGCTATCAACACAAGACTCTAAGATGATCAACATAGGCATATTTTAAGGCCATGGATAAAGAAGGAGATCAACTTGTTGGCATGAAGGGCTCAATGCCATCACGGATGATTTCCATTTTGTATCTAATATATGTAAATTCAGACAACATATTGTAAAGAAACAATGAGACATCATGAGACCCTTTCCACGTGAGAGAAAAGACAAACAAATAAAGAATGGAAGGAATAACAAACTGAAGAGAAGTTGAATCATCGAGGATGCTTGACCTTCCAGCCAACCTCTTAGTCGACATTGCATGCTATAATGTGTTTCCCTACAATGGAAACATGGTTATTTGGTTGTGAATGATGAAAAGAAGCTACCTAGATGTCACTGAGGAGCATAGAGATGAACCTGAGATCCTATAACTTGCCCATTGTTGAATAATAAAGACCCTGACCGAAGCCAAAAGAATGTTGGTTTTCCTATTTGGTTTTCCAGGGTAAATTATGAGTTTATGTGTGATGATTTGCATGGTCTATATTTTCTCATGAATGGTTAATGTCTGCACTATAATTTAATTGTCGTTTATGCATATTTTAGCAATGAGAACTTCAGATTGTTCTAGTCTGAGCTAGTTTTATATTAATCTGGTTCCCCATGGGTCAATACACTAGATTAACAAATCTATAATTGTAGTCATGCATTGAATTTAGAGGTTGGAAATCGACGACCGTCCTTTTAGAGTCGTTTCTATCATTTGGGGGTTTCTAATTTCGTTTTGGAGTCATTGGGCACATAATCAACTTGCTGGGACGTTTTGTTTTACCCATAAATGAGGGATGGAATAAATATCAAAGTTTGGGGTTTTGGGGGTGCTCATTAGCTTCCCACGAACCATATTCATGTTTTTTCCATCTTTCCTACTATTGATTTCGACCTAGATGTTTTTCCTCCATTGTCAAATGCCAAACTAACTTTTGAAATGTTTCCTCTACCATGGGTTACCAGACTCAACTTCCGAAACGTTTTGACTCATCGTGAGTTGCCAAAATTTCCCCAAAAACATCTGTTGTCGAATCCACCCCAAAAAATTTTCACATGTTGTTGATTGTTAAATTCTCCCTACACATATTCTTTTCAACTGCTAGTCATCGAATCTTACTTGCAAAATGTTTTCCTTCACCCTTGACCACCAAATCCATAATTTAATCATTTTCTTTAACCTCAAGTTGAACCCCTTCCGACTGGTTCCTTTCCTGGTCGAATATTTTTCCCCATGTCATAGATATCTCTGGATCAAACATGTGTGTGGATTTTTGAAACTTCCAACTCTTCTTAGTCGACCCAATCTTCCCACAATTCAACTAGAGTCTCTTTTGGTTGGTTCGACTTTCTTGGTAGACTCGAATTCCATTTAATTCGACTTGCATTTCATTTGACCCAAATTCTTGCATCTTTTCGACTCGAGTGGTGGTTTGATTGGTCGAGAATTTTTTTTGTCAACAAAGAGCTAAGTTTATATTTCTTTAGATATTTTCCATGTTGGTGAAATGGTGAGACTATAAGCCTCTCATCTATGGATCAAATAGTATCAAAGCATATTTTTGAATGCATTTAGTGAGACCTATATGGTAAGTACCTACATTGATTATATAAGAAGTGGACAAGAGTTGTTTCCAGGTCTAAAGAGAAGTAGAGCATCATTAATTTTAGGGGAACATTATGAACGAGAAGAGGAAGAAGATCCTAGGATCGGGTTGGATTGTTTTGATCAGAGTTTGTCCATGTTGACATCAATGGTGTCACAACTATTGGCAACAAAGGGAAAGGAAACACCATCAGATGATGATGGGCATGAAGACCCCAAGAAGGAAGAAAAAAATCCAGAGACAAAACATAATACTGAGCCAGAGATGGGTGAGCACAGCTACAACAAGATACGGGTAAATTTTCATGTGGAGGCCAAGGTGGACATCGAGCCATATGTCAGGGAAGTGGATGCTATCATGTTGAACCAATGGGTACAATAGATGGAAGTGTACTTCAACATGGATGAAACAACTGGAAAACAAAAGATTTATTTTGCTCAGTTGAAGCTTGAAGGTCATGCTTTGACATGATGGGAGAGTGATGCAATAAGAAGAGCACTAGAAAATGAGTCACTAGTGACTGATTGGGAAGTGTTAAAAAATATGATCAAATCTCAATTTTATCCAATAGGATATGAGGAACACCAGTAAATAGTATGGCATTACTTCAAACAAAGACAAGGACAATCAGTCCAGAAGTTCACGACAAAGTTTAGGAAGAGAGAAATTCAGATGGGAGTCTCTCTCAAAAGTAAAAACATGTTAGTAAAGTATTTGGGTGCATTTTTTTCTCATATTCGTAGGAAACTAATGTTATTTAGACCGAAGACAATTGACAAGGCAGTATACAAGCACAATACCTTAAGGGAGACAAGAATAAGAAACAAAAAAATCCTCACAAGCAAGTAGAACCACATGAGCAACAAAGAAACAAGAAAAACAAGAAGAAGTGAAATGAAAAGAATATTGTTGTAGAAACACAAGAAGAAACACCTTTCATCCAACAATGTAAAGGATGTGATCGAAAGATACACACTAAGGAGAATTGTTGGAGATTTCACCTTGAGAAGCATCCCAAATATTTCCAGAAAAAGAAGATGAAAGCATTAATATCAATGGATGTTGAGGAATGGGTGGATAGCACATAAAACCCACAAGGGAAGATTAACTGAACTAATCTTCAGAAAGAAATGGTATTAGTTAGTTTTAGTCATATGGAGGAGAAGGTGATGACTGAAATTTTCTGCATTCAAATCCACATGAAGCAAAGCAAGGTGGATTGTTTTTTTGATCCAAGTTCACAATCCAACTTGATATCTGCACATGTGGTTGAGAATATTGGGTTGGAGACTGAAGAACATCCACATAAATACCCCCTGGGATGGGTAATGGAAGATGTAGAATTGAAAGTGAGCAAGTAGTGTAAATTTAAGTTTGTCATCAATCAAAACTTTGTTGATGAAGTAGTCGTAGATGTGGTTCCTCTAGACATATGTGGAGTCATATTGGGAAGTCCATATTTGTACGTGAGGGATGCCATTTTCATAAGGAGAGAAAACTAGTATAGGCTAGTCAAGGATGGAAAATATTATGCCATAAATGTACACTAGGACAAAATTAAGCTCTATAATTTGATCAGTGTTCATCAAGCAAGAAGAATCATGGGAAATACAAATAAGTTTGTCTTGTTGTTTATGAGAGAAGGAAAGAAACAAGGAGAAGGAAACAAATTGGAGATGAAGTAATTCTTGGAAGGATGTAGTGACAAGAAATGTAAACAACTACAACAACTGATTGAAGCCTACATGGACGTTTTTCAAGAGCCTCAGGGACTGCCACCCAAGAGAGAGGTTGAACATTAGATTCAGTTGTTTCCAGAGTCACCATTTCCTAACATTGGGTTGTACAAGAAGTCCATCATTGAAGCAGATGAATTTAAGAAGCAGTTGCATCGATTGTTGGAGCAATGAGTCATTAGACCTAGTATATCACCATGTGGTTCACCCATCATCATGGTGCCAAAGAAATATGGAAGTTGGAGAATGTGTATTGACTATCGTGCCCTGAATAAGATAACCATAAAAATAGGTATCCTTTGCCAAGGATTGATGACTTGTTGGATCATCTACAACAAGCCAAATTCTTCACTAAGTTGGACCTCAAATCAGGTTACCATCAAGTGAGGATCAAAGAAGAAGACGAGTGGAAGACAACATTCAAAACAAGACAAGGTTTGTATGAGTGGTTAGTAATTCCTTTTGGATTATACAATGCACTTGCAACATTCATGAGACTCATGAATGATGTACTACATTCCTTCATTGAATCTTTTTTAATAGTATATATGGATGACATACTAATCTTTAACAATACTTGGAAGGAACACCTCTCACATATGACACAGGTATTAGAGACCTTGAAGAAGAATCAATTGATTGTCAACTTGCAGAAATGTTAGTTTGGAAAAACTTTCATGATGTATCTTGGATACATGATTGGAGGAGGAGATATGAGGGTAGATCCAGAGAATATTGCAGCCATCACATAATGGCCTACTCCCACCAATGTAACAGGCGTCGTGATTTTTATGGGATAAAATCAATATTTGAGGAAATTCATTGTAAACTTCTCCACAGTAGTAGCACCATTGCATGCCATAACTTCCAAGGGAAAGAGATTTCATTGGGATAAGACACAATAAAGAGCATTTGAAGACTTGAAGAATAAAATCAATGATGCTCTGGTTTTAGCCATGCCGTATTTTAAGCTACGTTTTGAGCTAGAGATTGATGCCAACAGATATGCATTAGGAGCAGTACTCATGCAAGGAGGAAGGACTGCATGCTACCATTTAGTGTTTTTTCATAGAGCATTGATTGACTATCCCACATATGATAAGGATCTCTATGCAATTGTACAAGTAGTGAAGAAGCGAAAGCATTACCTCTTGGGAAAATAAACTATCATACACATAGATCTTCAACCCCTTCAATATATACAAAGTCATAGAAAGATGAAACAAGTGATACATTACAAGTGGTTAGGGTTCTTGTAGTAATTTTATTTATTGGTTAAGTACAAGAAAGGAGTCACAAATAGACTAGAAGACATGCTCTCTTGACCACCACTAAAGAATATTGAAACAATTGGAATGATAATTCAACTTGATCCTTTCACTCATGAACTTCTGAGTGAAGAATATGAGGAGATGAAGATTTCAGAAGTTTCTACAAGAAAATAAAGGAGAGGGTGGTTGTTTTCATGGAAAGAAATAAATACCACCTTCAATATGGGTTGTTGTTCAAGCTGGACAAACTATGCATGCCTCGAGATAGAAGACTTCAGTTGATGAGAGAAGCACACACTTATAGGGTTTCTATACATTTTGGTGTGACAAAGATAGTGGAAAATATGAAGCGATATGTGTATTGGAAAAAGATGCAGGAGCAAGTGGAAATTTTTGTTAGAGGGTGCATCCTTTGCAGCACTATCAAGCCAAGCAACTCGAAACTTGGTTTGTACATGCCATTGCTAGTACCAAATAGACCTTGGGAGACAATATCCATGGATTTTGTTGGAGGCTTTCCTTTTACTTGTAGAGTCCATGACTAATTGTTCGTTGTGGTAGAATGTTTCAACAAAATGTGCATGATCATACCTTGTAAGAAGACAATATTTGAATGAGAAGAATATGAACTATTTTTCAGCCATGTCTGGGTACATTTCGGATTGCCAAATTCCATTGTATCTGGTCGAGACAACATGTTCTTGGGAAGACTTCGAAAAATGATTTGGGAGAGAATGGATACCAAATTTAAGTACTCCACTGCCTTCCATCATTAGACTGATGGAAAAATTGAGGTAGTAAAGAGGACATTGGTGCAGTTGTTGAGAGGTTATAACAACAAACATCCAAATACTTGGGACGAGTAGATAGTCTACATTCAACACTCTTACAATAGAGCCCTTCATTCTTCCACCAACAAGTCTCCTTTTGATTATTTACCTCTATCACCATTTGATATTGTTGATGGATAGAAAAAGGAAAGAGTAGGACTACAATGAGAAGAACATAAGTCAGGCACATTTGTGGACAAGATCAGACATATATATCTAAGGGTTCAAGAGAAACTAAAGAAGATCCAACAATTGTACAAATCCAGGCATGATTAGCATAGGGAGGATCTTAAGTTTCATGTTGGGGACCAGGTGTGGCTTTATCTTTGTAGGGAACAAATGCAAGGATCATCAAAGAAACTCAAGCCCCTTAAAAATGGACCATTTGAGATCATTGAACAAGTGAGAGAGAATGCCTTCGGGCTTGTAACGTGCCCATCCACCCAAGTTGGGCCACACTACACAAAACTATCTCACTTACAACTCTGATACCATAATGTAACATTCCCCAACCCAACCGAGGGACATTATGGTATGGAATACACATAAAAATGAACTTCCTGCTAACTAAAGCAATTATTTTATTGTTAGTTGATTTCTTATAGCTTACAACTACAAATTCAAAACAAATTTAGATATTGTGTTTAACCATAAAACAAATGAATCTAAAGAATGCTAATAATCAATATGAAATGAAGCTAAACTGCTCATTACAAAAACATATAAGTTATTTTCATTTACATAGAGTTCATGCACAACAATAACACATGTAAATAACTCAACAACAAGATAAAACACTTATATTTAAACAAGAATGGTGCAACCAACTGCTTGGGATGGACGTTCCACCCAACCATAGACTGATTGTTCCAAATCTCAACAACTAGTCACCCTCGAGCTGAGGCTAGTAATCTACAAAAGAGGGTGGTCTTTCATAGTCCACTTGCAGCTCATAAAACTCATAACCCAACTGATATTCCCCTACAACTATCCCTAGTTTTCTACCAGTTCTCTTCTTCATGACCTTCCCAACCCAAGGAATGCACGATTCATTTATCAAGGATAAACCAAGGGATGTGCCATCCATTTATCAAGGTTAAACCAAGGAATGTGCCATTCATTTATCATGGTCTCTCTAGAACAGGTAACTAGGAATCTCTCAGTTGGGAACTCAAGGGAACTTGCTACTAGGAAAACTATCAGCAAACCAACAAAAAACCACTTGCTATTTTAGTTCAAATCACATAGGAGTTCACTCTTTAGGCATGAAAACCCATCTCTTCAATTTTCCAGCTCCAATTTGCTCCATCCTACTCTAGAATTCGCCCTCCATGGCTGCACCAACTCCAAGTTCTTTTTTTTTTGCTCTCTCCTTCCTTCCCATGCACAAAACTTGACTAACTAAAACTGTTGTCCCAACCCATACAAATTTCCTCTCTTTGGCTTTCCTTTCTTGACTCATACTCTTCCCAAAGCTGATTGTACTCAACCCCCATGTGCCCAATAAATTTTGTATGTGACTAATCACACCCACCGTCTTACATGTATTTAATGATTGACTTTGGAAACACTCAATCAGAAATGGGAGGGTTCATATAAATATAGAAAATTTAGGAAAATGGGTTGAATTAATATACATGGATAATCCCCTCCCTTGGACCCCTCTTATACATTATCCTAGACACTCCCCTCTCTTGTGGATTAATTCATCCCCCATCTCTTTTCCATGTCCCCTTAGCAGTTGACATCACATTTTTATTATTAAAACATTGGAATACAATTTGCATATTACATCGCTTTGGTTGTAGCCACAAATTATATCTATGCAACATTAATTAAACTGGGGATTATAGTGGGGATGTTACATTCCCCCTCCCCTACAATTGTGTGTCATCCTTAGTGCACTCTATATTGATATACATATATATTCCAATTTACACCACAATACTTAGAAATATTTTTTTTTGCAATTTAACAACTCCAGCAGGAGCTCCAGCTCCAACCATCAATATCATGTTCCTCTCAACTCGTTGATCCAAGGAATGCACCATTCATTTATCATGGTTAACCCAAGGGATGTACCATCCATTTATCAAGGCTAACCAAAGGAATGAACCATTCATTTATCAAGGTCCCCAACGTAGTTGGTTAGGACTCTGAGATGTGGTTCCAGAACTCTAGCTTTTAAAAATGGAGTCTTTCATTCTATCTTCTTCAAAATTATCAAAATTTTGCGGGTACTCTTCCCACATACTTTCCTCATGTTCCCATGTAGCATATTCAGGATTGTAGCAGGTCCATTGAACCTTTACCAACCCTATGGATTTTTTCCTGAGCACTTTGAATTTTTGGTCTAGGATGCGTACCGGTTCCACCCATAAATCCCCTTCATGCTCCACCTGGATCACATTCCAATCAATTATGTGGTTAGCATCAAGCGCATATTTCTTTAACAATGACAGATGAAATACATTATGCACTCTCATGGATGTAGGCAAAGCTAACATGTATGCCATTGGCCCTATCTTTTCTAATATTTCAGAAGACCCACAATATCTTGCTGCCAACTTCGGGAAACTACCTAATCTTATTGAACTTCTCTTTGCCTTTACTTTTAAGAACACATGTTCTCCCACTTTAAAATATCTGAAAACTCTCTTCTTGTCTACATAACTTTTCTGCCTATCTTGGGCAGCCTTTGAATTTTTCTTTATCTTTTCCATCTACTCTTCCATTTCTTTTAACAATTCTAGCCCAACAACTGCTCTGTCTATTGGATTATTTCAACTCACCGGAGTGTTACATTTTCTGCCATACGATGCTTCAAACAAACTCATCTTCAATGAGCTCCGATACCCATTATTGTAGGAAAATTCAACTAAATAAATATAATCTTCCCACTTTGATGGTTGATTCATCACATACATTATAAGCATGTCCTCAATTATCCTGTTAGTCCTTTTTGTTTTCCCATATGACTTTGGATGATATGTTGTACTAAGATTTATATTTGTTCCAAAGCCTTTGAACAAACCTTTCCAAAAATTCGAAGTAAACTTTGGATCTCTATTTGAAAATATTGTCTTAGGCACTCCATATAAACTAGAAACTTCCTTAATATAAATTTATGCTATATTTTCTATCTTATGTGCAGTCTTTACTGGAATAAAATGTGTTGCTTTAGTCAATTTATCCACCACCACCATGATGGAATCATGTTGTTTCACTATTTTGGGTAGCTTAGTAATAAAATTATTTGTAACTGCTTCCCACTTCTATTCTGGAATGGGGAATGGTTGTAGCAAACATGTTGGGTTTCTATGTTATGTCTTCACTTTTTGGAATTCTAGACATCTGACTATGTAATTAGCCATTTTTTCTTCATTCTTGGCTAAAAGTATTGACTTCTTACTACTGCAATTGTCTTCTAATATCCCAGGTTCCCAACATCTAGCACATTGTGTATTTCCTTAATAAATGCATTTTTCAACTCTTTGGAATTCGACACATATACTTTTCCCTTGTACATGAGAATTTCATCTTCTTTCAGCTCATAATAATTAAGTTTCTGCTGAAAATTGTTTTGTTGTAATGTTTCTTTTATATTTACATAGTGTTGATATGAATTTGTTGTTGCAACAATTTTTTCTTTTAGATCTGTTTTGTATCTGTTGATGGCTGCAATATGCACTTCATGAGCTCTCTTGTTGAGTGCATCAACCACTTGTTTTTACTTACCCTTTATATGCTTAATTTCGAAGTCATATTCACTCAAAAATTCCATCCATCTAGTTTGTCTGACATTTAGTGTTGGTTGTCCAAACAAATGTTTCAGGCCACAATGGTCTGTTCTTAGCTCAAATTTCTTACCCATAAGGTAATGCTCTTTTATGTTTCTAGACTCATAACATACCACATCATCCTTTTTACTAAGAACTCCACCGAGTCCTTCCTTGTATGCATCGGTGCACACAACAAAATCTTCATTTGGATCTGCAATCTTCAATATTGGTTCACTTGTCAATATTTTCTTCAACTATTGAAAATTCTCTCCACACTTGGAAGTCCATTCAAATTTCACTCCCTTCTTTTTAAAAGAAGTGATTGGACTTGTAATTCTTGAGAACCCTTTTATGAATCTTCAGTAATAACCGACAAGACCGATGAATGATCTAACCATTTTCACATTCTTTGGCGCTAACCATCCTCTAATGGAATCCATCTTCTCAGGTTCAAATTATATCCCTGTTGTTGAAATTATATGCCCCAAGTAGTGAATCTTCTTTTGGTAAAAGATGCACTTACTTAGCTTAGCATACAATTTATGCTCTCTTAAAACTTGCAACACCATTTTTAAATGTTTCTCATGTTCTTCTTCTGATTTATAATAGACGAGGATATCATCTAAGAACCCAGTCAAAAACGTGTCTAGGTATTCCTTGAACACTCCATCCATCAAGAACATAAAAAATGTTAGGGCATTTGATAGACCAAATGGAACTACTGTGAATTCATAATTCCCATATCTTGTTCTGAATGTTATCTTTCTAATGTATTCTTCTTTTATCCTTACTTGATGATAGCCTGATCTCAAGTCAATCTTCAAAAATATTCTTGCACCTTTCAGCTGGTCAAACAAATCATCAATTCTTGGCAAAGGATACTTATTCTTTATGGTGACCTTATTAAGATGCCTGAAATCAATACACAACCTTAAGGTTCCATCCTTCTTCTTCACAAAAAGAACTAGGGCTCCCCAAGGTGACACACTTGGGTGTATATACCCCTTATTCAAAAGTTCTTCAAGCTGCATTTGCAACTCTTTTAGTTTTGGTGTACCCATTATGTAAGGTGTCTTGGACACTGGGGTGGCTCCTGGCACCAAATCAATGTATCTTTTTGGTGGTAGTCCCATAATTTCTCTAAAAACATCTTCAAATTCCCTCAAAACTAGATGGTATTCAATGCTTTCCACTTTGTCATTGGATGCCTCCTCCATATGGGATGAAAACATATGACATACTTATTTTCAAGTGAAATCTTTCAACAATGTTAACATTTATGTAACTATGGATAGCTCCATAATCAATTAAAATTGCTATGGGTTCATTATTGATCTTACCTTCCACTTCAATCATGGGAGATTGATACTCTTCTGGCTTGTTATCCAAGGACGCATAAATCCTTAACATGCTCCTTCCCATGTATTCCACTATTTCAACCTCTTGAATGTTATGGAAAATTCACATTCTTTCTCCTTTGTGAGGGAAATCCATATATAGATGATTTCCCTCACATTCCCAACATTGCATTGGCTACTTCCTTGGCCTTTTTCCAAATGTATCTACAACCTTGTGTTCATTTTGTGCGACTTGACTGTGCTAATTTGCTTGGAAATTATTCTTGAAAAAGGGTGGCGTAAAACCCTTCTTTCTTTGATCCTTCTTATCCTTCATCTTGTCATTCCAATATTTTTGGAAAACTGGTCTTCCTTTGCACTGTCCATATGGATGCCTTGCTCTCCTTATGGTTTCCTCTAAGGTTTTGGGGTTTTCATATTGAATCTTATCACCATATAAAGAGGGTAACCCACTTAGAAACCTTTGGATTTTGACTTTCTCATCCTTGATGAAGTCAACATACTTCAACAATTCAAAGAACTGCTTCTCATATTCCTCAATTTTCATGGTTCCCAACTTGAGTTCAAAGAACTCTTTCATATTTATTTCATAGTAATGCTCGGACAAATATTTCTCTTGGAAATATCCCTTGAACTGCCTGCATGAGATTATTTTCTCATCAAGGTTCTTGGCTTGCTTAAGTTGATCCCACCACATGGTTTCCTTCCCTCACAAGTGGTAGGTGGAAATTATAGCTTCTTCCTAGGATGGGTAATCATGTAGCTAGAAATATTTCTTCATTTCCAACAGTTAGGCCTCAACATATTCTACTTTCTTGTGCTCACCATTGAAAGTTGGTGGCTTAATCTTCTTGAGTTCACCCTACAATATGTATGCCTCATGTCTTCTCCTTTGCCTATGAATAGGAGACACACTTGGGATGCTCTCTGGACCTGAAGTTGCATGAATTATTATGGTGGAATGCCTTGGAGAATGATTGTTTCTACTCATGATTTTTGACTACCTATCATTCCCATGTTCACCTCTTTTTCTATGGGATCTTGAAGTTGATACTTGTCTAGCACTATCTTCTTGCTTGGTGCCAGAGTCCTTGTTAACTTGCTTCTATAGCATATTTAGGATTTGAATTATCTCTTCTTGATCCTTCATGATCCTCTCATTATCGACCCTATATCTCTGCACTTATTTTTGCAGGATTCTCATAGTTATAGTCCCTTTCCTATCTCTTCTCCCATTAGGCTCAATTTCAGCATTACCCATGCTGGTATTCAGACCTCCAATTTGTTCTTCATGGTTGTAAAACACTTAAGCATCCTCCATGTATCTAGTTCTCATGTAGGAACTAAAGTATACTTTTTTGTATCTCTAATTCTACAAGAATGTGCATGCAATAATTGTTGTTAGAGTTAAGTATATTGTAAAAATATTTATCAATTAGATTACAGGTCATTCCTTGTTTTAAATTATGAAGAATATTAATGCACTACTCTCAAGTAGGATTTATTAAATGCATTCATTTTCGAAATAAATTTCCAACGACTATTCATTTTCTCCAATCCGATCTTCGAGCTAAAAGTTATGGTGGAAAAAAATGAAGGAATATTCATTAGCACATGCAACATAATAGCAACGCTCAACAACCATCCAATCATTTCTTGATTAGATCTCCACCGTTGATATGTCTTAATGGATTCACTATGGATCTACGTCATTTCTCTTCTTCATACCTCCCATGAACTTGCCACCAACACTTAACTTATTTTTCCTTCATGAACTCATAATCTTGTATCCTTCCTTTCATAATTCCATCCGAGAAGTCTCAACACTTAACAATTTTTCCATCTACGTGAACTTGCATACTCATAATATTGTAACCTTCCTTTCATGAGTCCATCCAAGAAGTCTCAACACTTAAACATTTTTCCATCTACGTGAACTTGCAGACTCATAATATTGTAACCTTCCCATATCCATGTACCCTCCATGCTCTTCACACCCAAAGTCTTGCTACTTAGTCAAATTTTGAATTTTCACCATGGGTTTGGGTGATCCCATAATTATTTTACTCTTGGAACTCCATCCACCCATCCACCCGAACGATCCTTAGGACTTAGCTGATTTTCCACTTCTTACCGCAGTTTCATGGGACTGACAGTTGGCCTGCCATATTGTAACACCATGTTTCCCCCAGTCTGTAAATATAACTTTATTGGCTAGGAACTATGGAAAACACAAAGTGTGAATGTTTGATTTGGTGGACCTTTGTATGAAGGTCAATGAATGTAAACCCTGTTATTTTAATAGATAATGTAAACTGTTGGAAGATTGGTTGTTGTCATTGATGTCAACCCTAGTCATGGTTTTTGGACCGCAAGATTGATGAAGGTATTTGGACATGAAGGAAAATGCACATGCAGATACAACGCCCATGGATGAATAGTATACATCATGTTGTTTCTGATGGTATGTGGCACGTCACGTGAATCCTCATGGTTGAGGAGAAATGAATTTTTGAAGATGACAAAGTGAATTGAAGATGGAAGTACATGTGGGCCCTGAAGATAATTAAAGAAAAGAATTACAAAATAAGAAAGTGTCAGGTCGGCCCTAATATTAAAAGGAAGTGACATAAATGGTATAAATAAACATCATTATACATTCATTTTATATCAGTCGAATTTCAAAGGAAACAAGAAGAAAAGAAGGCCGGATTTCAAGGGAGGATGAAGTCTTTTGGTGATGTGTTCTAAGGTATGTTATTTTCAGGTCATCTTTATGAAGTTGAAAAATGTTTTAAGTTGTACTTGATGCTTATTCACACCCCTCTCAGTATCAACATAAACATGTTGCATAAATGATGAGAAGGGGATGTGCTAAGAGAGACCACAATTTCTAATGAAAATACTGTGGAGGGGACCCAGAATGGTTGCGTTAACCTCCACTGAACCAGTACTATATTGGTTTTAATTTCTCAAGATCAGAACAAACCTCTGACCCGAAATGAATTACAGTCAGGCTGTTAGGTGGGAAGGCCTCCTCAAGAGTTAATGAGGGGATGGGGCAGAACGCCCATCTGTAAGGCTTCCGGGCCTGACCACGGACTGGAATTTCAAGCCACACACAATCTTGTCGAGGAAGGCAATAAAGGAAGCATGGTGTGGGAAGGGGGAGGGTCTCCGAAGAATGCAGAGACGAGAGAGGAAACTCTCAGGTCTAAGGAAGGATTGAAAGAGAAAGTGAGTTATGATCATAGAGGATAGAGACTGAGTCAGGAGAAGGAGAGTAAACTTCGTCCTCATCTATTCCTGTATAGGGAGAAGGAGAGTAACCTTCGTCCCTAACTTCCGTTGAGCTGGAAGTGAGAGATTGAATCTCAAAGCATCGTGGCCTAATCTCGAGGGTGGCCAGTGATAAATCCATTGGAGTGACTGAGCCTATGGCTGGGTGGAAATGAACACCCCTCTCAACAGTCACATCACACCTTATAGTTCTGATAAGTGTTTTATGCCTTGTGCTTTGAATTGGAAATAATGAATGCATGACTTGTATTTATATGCCTATAATGGTTTCTGTATTGAATGATTAAGTTAGAAGTATGCGTTTGTTCCTTGATAACTTTCATATCTGCTTGATTTCCTTATGCTCTAGTTTAATTCCTCGGAAGCACTTTTCGAGAGAATTTCATCACCTTCCTAGAGTTGCGTGAGTACTTGCTTGATTGCGGAGGTTGAACCCTACAATCACTGCGAGGACAGAGTCTAATAAGCTCAGGAGAGGTAGTGAAGGTATGCACTGAGTATCTGCAAGGTGGGCATATACCGAGACCATCTTAAGTCCTAGAGTTGAGGAATGAATGTAAGGAGTGCGCGGAAGAACGCTTCCAAGCATTATGTTCAAAAGAAAGAGTGAAAAACTCTTAAGTCCTTCAGAGACAACAAAGATCAGGAAGAATAGTGAGGTTCAAGTATCAAAAGGGAATATCCTTTCATTTATAAGATGAACGGATGATGTCTGTTCGGGAGAACCCAAGGTCTATCGTGACCATTATATTTGAAGAAGGGGTGCAGGAATTAACGCCTCGACTTCTTCAGTCTTCGAAAATTCGCACATTGGCATGACTAAAATCCTGAAACCCGAAGTTGTGATGTGATCTAGGCCATAGATCTAGGATCTAGTGGGACCTTCCTTGACCATTGGATTGGAGAGATCGGGGATTCGCACATCAGGAGATTCGCACGTTGGCGTGACTAAACTCACAAAACCCAAAGTTGCAATGTGATCTATACCGTAGATCTAAGGATCTATCGGGACCCTCCTTGACCGTCGAATTGGCGAGATTGGGGATTCGCACATCGGGAGATCCACACGTTGGCATGACTAAACTTCCAAAACCCGAAGTTGCGATATGATTTGGACCATTGCATCAAGGAAGGTCATGGGCTGTCGACCTGACATGAGCAGATTAATGTAAGAGTATGTGGGAATTCAAAATCCCATAAGAACCAAGCTCAGAAGAGATAAGTGCTTTTTAAGAGTGCAGATGAGGTCCAAGAGGAAAACTTGTTTCAAGTTCGTAATCTCTAGAAGGAAAGCGGAAGTAGAGACCCATATATCAGGGCTCACAGGAGGTAGATCGAGGGCCGAGGACTTCAGAACATCTGAAATCTTCCAAGTTAGGGAAGAAAGGGAAAGCTCAGGAGGAGGAGCAGTAGTGACCGTTGGATTGATCACTGTGAGATATTTGGACCATGGGAATTCATGTCCAGATAATTAGAAGAGCGCGCAGGAGGAGATCAGATCTGGGCCGTCAGATCTGAGTGCGAGGACCAACAGTCGGTGGATCCAGGAAAGGTGCACGAGGGTTAAACCCTTCGAAAGTATACAGGAGAATGGACTTTGCCAAGTCCCGAAGTTTCAAAATCATTGGAACCATCCATTGTTAGGGTAGACATATGGTAGCATATTTGAGAGTTCGAGGATTCAGACTTCAGAAGATTCACAAGGGAAAGAGTGGAGCTGATCCTAGCCATTGGTGCTGGCAAGGACACGTGGCGAAAGATCACCATTTCGCTGAATCGCACATTAGGAAATTCAAAGTCAAGAGTTGTGATGACTCGCGAAACACGAACTCGTGATTTGATCACATTCGTTGGATCACAGAGGATTGCAGACCATTGATTTGACGCGGGTGAATTTTGGGAAATTGGTGATCGGGAAAGACCTGATTCGAGAGAAATGATCTGAACCGTTGGATCACAGGAGATCGTGGACCGTTGATCCAACATCATCGAGAGTTAGGGGATCAGAAGTTTCAGGGTTGACTCACATCCAGATACCCGATACGCAAAGCCACGATTTGATCCTAGCCGTCCATCGCGAAGGGACGCGTGGTGAGAAGTCAACGTTTCGTTGATGCGCAAATTGCGAAGTCCGAGTTCATGAAAGGATAACAACTTTTGATCGAAGGAGGATCCAGACCATTCATCTATAAAGAGAATATTGGGAAATCGAGAATTGGGGAAACAGAGGTAAGCCAACCTCCAAAGTCGTGAAACGTGAAATCTCGATTCGTGAGAGAGGAGATCAGGACCGTTGGATCACGAGAGAGTGTGGTCACAGCTTGAGTACATATGAAGGAAGGGGCTATCATGGAAATCTAACACCTATTTCTTAAACCCTTGAAAAGGGGGCTCAGGAAAGAGTCGTGGATTGGAAGAACCTGCAATAGAAGAAAGGGAAAACTAAAGAGAGTTTAGAAAAAGAGAAATTTATTTATGCCCCATTGTGGGTGTGTGAAAAAATGGTATTAGAGCATGGTTACAACACTTGGCCTGCTTGGGCTTATGGACGAGTCGCTTAAAAACGCTATTTGGAGTACTTTTAAAGGAGTGACACCCTACTCTACCTCTTTCTTAAAAGTCTGGTTAAAAATGTTATTAAAGAAAAGAGTGAAACTTTCTACTGTGTGTATGCATTTAAGAAATTGAACCGTGTGTTGTTCATAAACTGATATATTGTGAGCTAACAATAAGTGTTTTTTTCAACACTCGAGCAGTCATTGAATCACGGGAAAACTACAAGACTAAAGGATGGTGACGTGTCATGAAATGGGGGATGGCTCCCAGAATAGAGACAAAGAATCTGACGAAAGGAGGGTGGCGAAAACCCCTCCAGATCTGGCTGAAACTATAAGGAGCCTCAGGGTTGAGTTATAGAGTTTCAAGGAAGACAATGAGACATTGATAAAGGAGCAAGAGAAACAAACAATAATTAACGCAATCTTACTACATAGCTTATTTGACATATAGAGGCAACTGCAGCATGAACCCGCAACCAGTCATGTGGACCAACGACACAAGAAGAGAAGTCAGAGTCCACCTAAGATCCAAAAACATGACTCCCTAAGTGACCCCACTGGGAGAAGTACCGCAAAGAAGGTCCAACCTAGAGGCAGGGGACACTCATTGGGAGAGTCCTCTGGAAAGGAAGCTGACAACTCTGAATGATCTTCTAGTAGCAGGGCTGGCTCGCATCCTCACAGGAAAGGAAAGAAACAGAAGCGTTCCAAAACCCATAGTCTTGAAGAGTTCAAGAAATCCAAACCACCCTCTTTCGATGAAGAGATTAAGAAGGGAGAAGAGGCGAAAGCTTGGCTACTTGGTTTAAAGAAGTATTTCAGAGTCCATGACTACTCTGAAAACTTGAAGGCTCGAATAGCCATCTTCAACCTGAATGGAAAGGCTTCCATATGGTGGGAAGACCTTAGAAATGTGAAAGGAGTCCATGAGAATGACTTGTCATGGAAACAGTTTGAGAAATACTTCAGGAAGTAGTATCTATCAGAAAAATACATGGATGGGAAAACTAAGGAATTCTATGAACTTCGACTGGGGAAAATTACCATAGATGAATTTGTCAATAAATTCCTTGAACTATTGAGGTATGTACCCTACATAAAGATGAAAAAGAAAAAATGCAGTGGTTCATTAGTGGGTTACCTCAGACCTACCATGATAGGATTGAGTTCGACGAACCAAAGACCTTAGAAGAAGCTATCCGGAAGGTGAGGTATTGTTATGAACAGTTTGGGAGTAAGACAAGACCCCATGAGGACTAGAAGAAGAAGAATAGTTTGGTATTCTAGAAGAAAGGGTTTAAATCCTCAAGATTTAAGAACTATGGAAAATATTCTAGAGGGAGCCTTCCTAATAGAAATGTATATCAGCGAAATTTTCCTTCTCAAAGTGGAAATAAACCTTTTAAGACAATCCCAACAAAGACCGATAACCTCAAGAAGGAACCCTTAAAATGATGGGGTTGTGGAGAAGATCATAAATTGAGGGTCTGCCCACACAAACAACATAACAGTAAGAGAGTCTACTATATCCAAGAAGCTACCACTGTCAATGATGTGGCTAGGAGCATGCCACGAATCTATGTAGCCTTGGACAATAATCAAGCCGATCACCAAGCTTCAGTAGTGGAACTGGAAGGTATGATCGCCAACCATCTAGTTTCTATTTTAATTGATCTAGGTTCTAATTTGAGTTATGTGTCCCCTTGGGCTGTTGATAAGTGTAAACTGCAACCAATTAGGCATGTTCAACCGTGGTTGGTGAAATTAGCCACGGGGACCAAAAGAAAGGTGGCAGAGGCCATACCAGCCTGTCAATTCATCATGGGTGGATTGCCCACCTGAGTGACCCTTAACGTACTTCCCCTGGGTTCGTATGGATTTTTGATTGGTATGGATTGGTTGGATGCTTATAAAAATAAAGTGGGATGTTATCATAAAACTTTGGAATGTGTAAACGAAGAAGGGAGAACGATGACCCTCCAAGGGAATCAGAAGCCTGTCTTAGTGAGACAAATATCGGCCCTTCAAATGAAGAAGTATTGCAGAAAAGGGTGTTCCTTATATGCAATATAGGTGTTGGAATCCATGAGGACGACAAACCAAACCCAGAGGACCACCCCATATTAAGATAATACAAGGGTGTGTTCCCCGAAGAAGTACTAGGTCTACCTCTGAGAAGGGATATTGATTTCTTGATAGAGTTTACACAAGGAGCGGTACCAACATCTAGAATGCCATATAGGATGAGCACGCCAGAGCTGGTTGAGTTCAAGATACAACTCAAGGAGATGATGGAAAAAGGCTACATCTGACCCAGTGTATCTCCATGGGGAGCGCCCGTGTTGTTTGTGAAAAATAAAGATGTCACACTCTGACTGTGCATATATTAGAGACAACTCAATAAGACAACCATAAAGAACAAGTACCCCTTACCAAGAATCGATGACCTGTTCGACCAATTGGGAGGTGCTTCCATCTTCTTGAAGATCGAATTAAAGACTGGATACCACCAAGTCTAGATTAAGGATGAAGACATCCACAAAACAACCTTCAGAATAAGGTATGGTCACTATGAATTCGTGGTGGTGCCATTTGTGTTAACCAATTCCCTCACCACTTTTATGTGCTTGATGAATAATGTACTCAGCAAAGTTCTAGACAAATTTGTATTGGTTTTCATTGATTATATCCTAATATACTCCAAGAACAGGGAGGAGCACGAATAACATCTTAGACTCGTAATTCAAGTACTAAGAGAGCATTAGCTCTACGCTAAGTTTAGCAAGTGCGACTTCTTTCAGAAGCAAGTCCATTATTTAGGCCATGTCATTTCTAAGGAAGGGGTGGCAGTGGACCCTGATAAGATCAGATCTATTATGGAATGGCCTACCCCAAAGGATGTATCAGACATCAAATCCTTCATGGGCTTAGCAGGATATTATAGAAGGTTCATAAAAGGATTTTCCAAGATTGTTGTCCAATCATCGCCCTTCAGAAAAAGGGGATTAAATTCATTTGGACATCAAAATGTGAAGAAATATTTTAGGAACTAAAATACCTCCTGACCCATGCACCTGTGCTGAAGATTGCAGACCCAGATATTGATTTCCTCGTGTGTACAGATTCCTACAAGGAAGGACTCGGAGGAGTCCTTATACAAGAGGGATGTGTAATTTGCTATGCATCCTGAAAATTAAATGAGCATGAGATCAATTATGTGACCCATCACCTAGAGTTGGCTGCCATAGTACATGCTTTAAAAATGTGGAGGCACTACCTCCTAGGAAGGAGATTTGTTCTTATGATAGACCATTGTGGGTTGAGACATCTATTTGATCAACCAAATCTCAATGCTAGGCAAGATAGGTGGATGGATCTTCTTAGTGAGTTTAATTTTGAAATAAAACACATCAAAGGAAAGGACAATAGGGTGGTCGATGCCCTTAGTAGAAGTATAAAAATGATTCATCTAGCAGCAGTAAGAACCTGTGAAACAGATGTCAGGGAAAGAGTAAAAAATGTACAAAAGACAGATGCATTCTTCAAGACCGTGACCTCATACCTAAGACAAGAGCTTGCAGGACTAAAGTACAAAGGATACCAAATGCTCGAGGAAGGGCTACTGACTTACAAAAACAGATTGTATATTCTGAAATATGACGACTTGAAGAGGTTCATAATGGATGACCTGCATCAGAGACCATATAATGGTCACCCAGGATATCAGAAGATGATCACGACCACTAAGAAAAACTTGTGTTGGCATGGGTTAAAGAAGGACATACCTAACTATCTAGCTACATGCCTAGAATTCCAGCAATTTAAGGCAGAGCACCGACATCCAACATGATTATTACAAGCCCTACCAATCCCAGAATGGAAATGGGAAACCATCTCCATGGATTTCATAACCAGATTACCAAAGTCGACCAAGCAAAATGATGCCATATTGGTCGTGGTGGACAACCTGAATAAGTATTCTCATTTCATTCTTGTCAAATCAACTTTCATGGCCATAGATATTTCTAACATCTTCATGAAGGAGATATTTAGATTACATGGCATGCCCAAGGAAATTGTATCTGATTGAGATACCAAGTTCACTTCAAACTTTTGGAAATCCCTAATGGCCGGTCTGGAGACAAAATTACTATTCAGCACAACTTATCGCCCTCAAACCGATGGACAGATAGAAAGAGTGAACCAAATAGTAGAGGACATGCTAAGGATATGTGTAATGCATCAGTCTAATAAGTGGGAAGACTACCTACCATTGGTAGATTTTTCCTACAACAACGATTATCAAGGATCCTTGAAGATGAGCCCTTTTGAAGTCCTCTATGGTAGACAGTGAAAGATTCCAATCAACTGGAGTAATCCAGTGGATAGAATTACAATCGGACCTGACATGATGAAAGAAATGGAACAACAAGTGGTGCAGATAAGGCAAAATATGAAAATTGCTCAGGACTGATAGAAAAGTTACACCGACAGAAAGAGAACTCCCCGAGAGTTCAAATCCGAAGACCATGTCTATCTCATATTTAGACCCCGGAAGAGTTGTTTGAGAATGAGAGCCTGTTCCAAGTTGGCACCTTAGTATTGTGGACCCTTTGAAGTCTTAGATAGAGTGGGACCTGTAGCCTATAAGATAGCACTTCCTCCCACAATAAAGGCACATAATGTTTTCCATGTTTCATTATTGAAGAAATATGTACATGATGCTAATCATATAATTGACTGGTCTATGATCTAGGTGGAACCAGAGGGAGAATTCCTACTAGAACCCCAATGCATACTAGACAGGAAGGAAACATCACTCAGGAACTGAACCATTGCACAGAACAAGGTGCAATGGAAACACTTCGACCCAGATGAGGCTATGTGGGAAATGGAAGATGCCATGTAATAGGCATATCCAATTTTGTTTACGTATGTACATACCTATCATGTTGATAGATATAACATCGAGGACGATGATTGCTTTAAGGGGGAGGGAATTGTAACACCCTGTTTCCCCTAGTCTGTAAATATAACTTTATTGGCCAGGAACTATGGCAAACTCAAAGTGTGAATGTTTGATTTGGTGGACCTTTGTATGAAGGTCGATGAATGTAAACCCTGTTATTTTAATAGATAATGGAAACGTGCTGCATGACTGCTGAGAAGGGGATGTGCTAAGAGAGACCACGATTTCTAATGAAAATATGGTGGAGGGGACCCAGAATGGCTGCGTTAACCTCCACTGAACCAGTACTATGATGGTTTTAATT
Source organism: Picea glauca (assembly GCA_000966675.3). Lineage (NCBI taxonomy): Eukaryota > Viridiplantae > Streptophyta > Pinopsida > Pinales > Pinaceae > Picea > Picea glauca. Next base: position 40,438 of record JZKD02S1913468.1, read on the forward strand.
GATCAAGATCAGAACAACCCTCTGACTTGAAATGAATTATAGTCAGGCTGGTAGGTGGGAAGGCCTCCTCAAGAGTTAATGAGGGTATGGGTAGACCGTCCATATGTAAGGCTTTTGGAACTGACCACAGACTGAGATTTCAAGCCACACACAATCTTGCTGGGGAAGGAAAGAAAGGAAGAATGGTGTGGGTAGGGTGAGGGCCTGCGAAGAATGCAGAGACGAGAGTGGAAACTCTCGGGTCCGAGGAAGTATTGAAAGAAAAAGTGAGTTCTGATCACAAAGGATAGAGACTGAGTCAGGAGAAGGAGAGTAACCTTTGTCCTCATCTATTCCTGTATAGGGAGAAGGATCGTAACCTTCGTCCCTAACTTCCGTTGAGCTGGAAGTGAGAGATTGAATCTCAAAGCATCGTGGCCTAAGATCGGGGGTGGCTAGTGATAAATACATTGGGAGTGACTGAGCCTATGGTTGGGTGGAAACAAGCACCCCACTCAACAGTCGCATCACACCTTATGGTTCTGATAAGTGTTTTTTATGCCTTGTGCTTTGAATTGGAAATAATGAATGCATGAATTGTATTTATATGCCTATAATGGTTTCTGTATTGAATGATTAAGTTAGAAGTATGTGTTCATTCCTTGAGAACTTTCATATCTTCTTGATTTCCTTATGCTCTAGTTCAATTCCTCGGAATCACTTTTCGAGAGAATTTCTTCACCGTCCTAGAGTTGCATGAGTACTTCCCTAATTGTAGAGGTTGAACCCTACAATCACTGTGAGGATAGAATCTAATAAGATCAGGAGAGGTAGTGCAAGTATGCACCGAGTCTCTGCAAGGTGGGCAGAGACCGAGACCATATTAAGTCCTAGAGTTGAGGAATGAATGTAAGGAGTGCGCGAAAGAACACTTCCAAGCGTTACATTCAAAAGAAAGAGTGAAAAAATCTTAATACCTTTAGAGACAACAAATCTCAGGAAGAATAGTGAGCTTCAAGTATCGAAAGGGAATATCCTTTGGTTTAGAAGATGAATGGATGATGTCCATTCGAGAGAACCCAGGGTCTGTTGCAACTGTTAGATTTGAAGAAGGGGCACATGCGTTAATGCCTCAACTCCTTCAGTCTTCACAAATTCACACGTTGGCATGACAAAAATCCTGAAACCCAAAGTTGCGATGTGATCTGGGTCGTAGATCTAGAATCTATCGGGACCCTCCTTGACCGTCGGATTGGCGAGATCGAGGATTCTCATGTCGGGAGATTCGCACGTTGGTGCGACTAAAATCCCATAACCCAAAGTTGTGATGTGATCTAGACTGTAGATATAAGGATCTATCAGGACCCTCCTTGACTGTCGAATTGGCGATATCGAGGATTCTCACATTGGGATATCCGCACATTGGCACAACTAAACTTCCAAAACCCGAAGTTGCAATGTGATATGGACCGTTGTATCAAGGAAGGTCATGGACCGTTGATCTGACGTGAGAAGATTAACGCAAGAGTATGTGGGAATTAAAAATCCCCTAAGAACCAAGCTCAGAAGAGATAAGCGCTTTTTAAGAGCGCAGATGAGGTCCAAGAGGCGAACTTGTTTCAAGTTCGTATGCTCTGGAAGGAAAGTGGAAGTAGAGACCCATATATGAGGGCTCACAAGAGGTAGATCGAGGGTCGAGGCCTTCGGAACATCTGAAATATTCCAAGTCAAGGAAGAAAGGGAAAGCTTAGGAGGAGGATCAGCAGTGACCATTGGATCGAGCACTGTGAGAGATTTGGACCATGGGAATTCATGTCCAAATAATTAGAAGAGTGCGCAGGAGGAGATCGGAGCTGGGCCGTCAGATCTGAGTTGGAGGACCAATAGCCGTTGGATCCAGGAAAGGTGCATGAGGGTGTAACCCTTTGAAATTATATAGGAGAATGGACTTTTCCAAGTCCCAAAGTTCCAAAATCATCGGAAACATCCATCGTCGGGGTAGACAGATGGCAGCAGATCTGAGAGTTCGAGGATTCGGACTTCGAAAGATTCGTAAGGGAAAGAGTGGAGATGATCCTAGCTATTGGTGCTGGGAAGGACATGTGGCGGAAGATCAACATTTTGTTGACTCTCACATCGGGAAATTCAAAGGCAACAGTTGTGACGATTCGCGAAACACGAACTCGTGATTTGATCACAGTTGTTGGATCACGGAGGATTGCAGACCATTGATTTGACGTAGGTGAATATAGGGAAATCGGGGATCGGGAAAGACCCGATTCACGAGAAAGGATCTGGACCATTGGATCATGGGAGATCGTGGACCATTGATCTAACTCCGTTGGTAATTCGAGGATCGGAAGAGTCGAGGTTGACTCACATCCAAATACTCGATACGTGAAGCTGCGATTTGATCCTAGCCGTCCATCGAGAAGGGACGTGTGGTGAGAAGTTAGTGTTTCGTTGATGGACAACTCGTGAAGTCTGAGTTCGCGAAAGGATCACAGTCGTTGATCGAAGGAGGGATCCAGACCGTTCATCTAGAAAGCGAATATTGGGAAATCGAGAATCGGGGAAACAGAGGTAAGCCAACCTCCAAAGTCACAAAACATGAAATCCTGATTCGCGAGATTGGAGATCAGGATCGTTGGATCACGGGAGAGTGTGGTCACAACTTGAGGACATATGAAGGAAGGGGATATCATGGAAATCTAGGACCTATTGCTCAAACCCTTCAAAAGGGGGCTTGGGAAAGAGTTGTGGATTGGAAGAACCCACAACAGAAGAAAGGGGAAACTAAATAGAGTTAAGAAAAAGAGAAATTTATTTATGCCCCATTGTGGGTGTGTGACACATATGGCTTCGCATCACCTACCAACTATCATCCATCCAACATGTGCCTTCCACCATGGTAGTAGGAATCTTTATTCTACCAAATTAGTTGACACATTGCCTCCACATCATGGTGAAGTCATCGTACGGAAAAATAACCAATTTTTTTTTATTTTCCTTATGTTCAAAATTTTCAAAGAGGCTCAATTCTACACATTACCCATGAAATTTCTCTCAATTTTACTACGATAATTTAATAAAACAAGTTGCAGACATACAATTTTCTCTGGGAGTTTCCTCCATCATTATGTTAACTTGTCCCATCCAGGCTTAGTGTTGAAAATTGGGCTCTGATACAATTTTGTAACATACCCAACCACCTAGGCTAGACCACGCCACATAAAACTCTCTCACTTGCATCTCTAATACCATAATGTAATGTTATCCAACCCAACCGAGGGACATTATGGTGTGAAATACACATAAAAGCAAACTTTATGCTAACTAAAGTAATTCTTTTATTGTTAGCCAATTTTTTGTAGCTTACAACTACAAATTTAAAATAGATTTAGCTACTGTCTTTAACCATAAAAAAGACGCATATAAAGCATGATAATAATCAACATGAAATGCAACTAAACCACTCACTACAACAACATATAAGTCATTTTTATGTACATAGAGTTCATGCACATCAATAACACATGTAAATAACTCAACAACAAGATAAAACACTTATCTTTAAACAAGAATGGTGCAACTAGCTTCTTGGGATGAATGTTCCACCCAACCATAGACTCACTATCCCAAATATCAATAGCCATTCACCCCCAAGTTGAGGCTACTAATCCATAAAAGAGGGTGGTCTCTCACAGTCCACTCACAGCTCATAAAATGCATAACCCAACTGATATTCTCCTACAACTATCCTGATTTTTCTACCAACTCTCTTCCTCTTTACCTGGCCAACCCAAGGAATGAAGCATTCGTTTATCATGGATAACCCAAGGGATGTACCATCCGTTTATCATGGTTAACCCAAGGAATGTTCCATTCGTTTATCAGGGTCTTTCTAGAATAGGTAGCTAGGAATATCTCAGTTGGGAACTCGAGGGAACTTGTTGCTAGGAAAACTATCAGCAAACCAACAACAAACACTTGTTGTTTTAGTGAAAATCACACAAGAATTCACTCTTCAAGCTTGACAACTTGGCTCTTCATTTTTCAAGCTCTAATTTTCTTCAGCTCCACTCCAGCTTGCTCTAGAATTCACACTCCATGGCTGCACCAACTCCATGCTCTCTTTTGTTTTCTCTCTCCTTCCTTCCCATGCACAAAACTTGACTAACTAAAATTGTTGTCCCAACCCAAACAAATTTCCTCTCTTTGGATTTCCTTTCTTGACTCACACTCTTCCCCAAGCTGATTGTATTCAACCCCCATGTGCCCAATAACTTTGGGATGTGAACACTCATACCCACCCTCTTACATGTATTCAATGATTAGCTTTGGGAGCACTCAATCAGAAATGGGAAGATTCATATACAAATAGAAAATTTAGGAAAATGTGTTGAATTAATATACATGGGTAATCCCCCCCTTGGACCCCTCTTGGGAATTATCCTAAACACTCCCCTCTCTTTTGGATTAATTCATCCCCCATATCTTGTCAATGTCCCCTTAACAGATGGCATCACATTTTTATTATTAAAACATTGAAATACAATTCACATGTTACATGGCTTTGGATGTAGCCACAAATTATATCTACGCAACATTAATTAAACTGGGGATTATAGTGGGGATGTTACAAGGATGGAACTTCCACCTTATATACAGTTCATCTTAGTGGTGAATGTGGAAATTTTGAGGTTGTTCGAATCCTCCATGCTAGATGAGGAGGAAAAACATCAGGTTCTTCCCATTATGGAAGACCTTGCACCTCATGATATTGAGGAGTTGAAGGAAGACACAGTTCTGTAGCGCGAGGAGTGGACGATGCAGAGAGGACAACAAGAAATGTGGCAGATTGGTCTCAAGGGATAGACTGCAAGGAAAGAAAAGTGGTATGAGGGAAACCATATTGCTAGCAAGTTCCCTCATCTATCCTTGTCAACTTTTGGGGACCAAAAACCTCCCAATGTGGAGGTGTGATCCGAATTGGATCCGGCAAGAAAAATTGGCTATAGGCACAGGACTCTAAGATGATCAATGCATACATATTTTAAGGCTATGGATAAAGAAGGAGATCTACTTGTTGGCTTGAAGGGCCCCATGCCATCACAAATGATTTTGATTTTGTATGTAATAGATGTAAAGTTAGGCGACATATTGTAAAGAAACAATGAAACTTCATAAGACCCTTTCCATGTGGGAGAAAATAAAAACAAATAAAGAACAAAAGGAATAACATACTAAAGATAAGCTGAAGCGTCGTGGACGTCTGACCTTCCAACTAACCTCTCAATTAACACAATCTACTATAATATGTTTCCCCACAATGGAAAAGGGGTTCTTTTGTTTTGAATGATGAAAAGAAGTTGCCCAGATGTCACTGAGGAGAACAGAGATGAACCAAAGAGCCTGTAACTTGCCCATTGTTGAATAATAAAGAGCCTAGCCGAATCCAAAAGAATGTTGGCTTTCTCGTTTAGGTTTCTAGGGTAAATTCTGATTTTATGTGTGATGATTAACATGGTCTATATTTTCTCATGAATGGTTAATGCCTGCACCATAATTTAATGGTCGCATGTGTGTATTTTAGTGACGAAAACTTCATATTTTTATTGTCTAATCTTGTTTTATATTAATATGATTCCTCATGTGTCAATTAACTAGACTAACATCTCTTTAACTGTAGTCATGCATTTAATTTAGAGGTTGGAAATCGATGACCCTCCTTTCAGAACCATTGCTATCATTTGGTGGTTCTAATTTCTTATTGGAGTTGTTGGGCACATAATCAAATTGTTGGGATGTTTTATTTTACCCATAAATCATGGATGGACTAAATATCAATTTTGGGGTTGTCTGGGCGTTCATTAGCTTCCAAAGAACCATATTCACATTTTTTCCATCCTATTTGCTATCAATTTTTCTCTATATGTTTTTACTCCATCGTCGAATTCCAAACCGACTTATGAACCTTTTCCTCTACCGTGGTTTACCAGAATCGAATTCCAAAACATTTTGACTCGTCATGACTTGCTGAAATCACCCCAATTTTTTTTCCTATGCATATGGTTGTCGAATCCACCCCAATTTTTTTTTGCATGCCATCGGTTGTTAACTTAACCCTACACATCTTATTTTCAGCTTATAGTCATCGAATATTACTTGAAAATTGTTTTTCTTCACCCTTGACAACCAAATATGCAATTTAATCATTTTCTTTAACCTCAAGTCAACCCATTTCCAAACAGGTCCTTTCCTGGTCGAATTTTTTTCCCCATTCGAATGACAACTCTTCTTAGTCGACCCAAATACACCCAGAATTTGATTAGAGTCTCTTTTGGTTGGTTCGTCTTTCTTGGTCGACCCAACTTCCATTTAATTAGACTTGGTAAACTTGCATTTCCCCTGACCCAACTCCTCACATATTTTCGGCTCATTTGTTTCCAACTTGACTTCTCATTTCTTTACAACTCGAATGGTGGCTTGATTGGTCAAGAAATTTTTCCGTCGACAAAGAGATAATTTTATAGTTCTTTAGATATTTTCCATGTTGGTGAAATGGTGAGACTATAATCCTCCCATTTACGTATCATATGGTATCAAAGAATAAGTTCAAATGCACTTAGTGAGAATTATATGGTAAGTACCTGCAGTGATTATAGAATAAGTGGACAAAAGTTGTTTCCATGGATAGAGCAAAGTAGATCATCAATAACGTTAGGGGAACATATGAAGGAGAAGAGGATCTAGAAGATCCCATGATCAAGTTGGTTTGTTTTGAGCAGAGTCTGTCCATGTTGACATCAATGGTGTCACAACTATTGGAAGCAAAGGGAAAAGAAACACCATCACCATATGATGGGAATGAAGGCCCCAAGAAGGAAGAAAATAAGCCAGAGACAGAACATAAGACTAAGCCAAATATGGGTGAGTGTTTCTACAAAAAGTCACAACTACCTTTTCATGTGGAGACCAAGATGAAGGTCAAGCCATATTTCGAGGAAGTGGATGCTATAAGGATGGACCAATGGCTATTTTATATGGAATTGTAATTCATCATGCATTAAGTGACTGGAAAACAAAATATTTCTTTTGCTTGGTTGAAGATTGAAGGTCGTGATTTGACATGGTGTGAGAGTGATGCATTAAGAAAATCTCTAGGAAATGAGCCACCAGTGACTGATTGGGAAGTGTTCAAAAACATGATCAAATATCATTTTTATCTCATATGATATGAGGAACACCAGAAAATAGTATGGATACTTCAGACAAAGACAAGGACAGTCAGTGCAGGAGTTGATGACATAGTTTAGGAAGAGATCAATTCAGATGGGAGTCTCTCTCAAAATTCTAGACATGTTAGTCAAGTATTTGGGGGAATTCTTGCCTTGGATTTGTAGGCGACTGATGTTATTTAGATAGAAGACAATTGATGAGGCCAATATTCAAGAACAATACCTTGAGGGAGACAAGAAGAAGCAAGAAACAAATCCTCACTAGCAAGTATAACCACAAGAGTAGAAAAGAAAGAATAAAAACAAGAAGAAGTGGAATGAAAAGAAGTTTGTGGAAGAAACATAAGAAGAAACACCTTCCATCCAAAAATTTAAAATATGTGATCGAAAGTGACACACTGAGGAGAATTATTGGAAATTGCACCTTGACAAGTTCCCCAAACATTTTTATAAAAATAAGAAGAACGCATTAATATTAGTGGATGTTGAGGAATGGGTGGATAACACATCATACCTAGAAGGGAATATTAACTACACTAATATTCATAAAGAAGTGACATTAGTTAGTTGTAGTCACAAGGAGGAGAAGGTGATGACTGAACTTTTTTGCATCAAAATCCACATGAAGCAAAGCAAGGTGGATTGTTTATTCAATCTAGGTTCAAAATCCAACTTGATATCTACACATTTGGTTGAGACGCTTGGGATGGAGACTCAAGAACATACACATCCATACCCCCTAGGCTGGGTAAGGCAAGATGTGGAATCGAAAGTGAGCAAGCAATGAAAATGTAATTTTTCCATCAATCAGAACTTTGTTGATGAAGTAGTCACATATGTGTTTCCTCTATACATATGTGGAGTCATATTGGAAATTCCATATTTGTACGTGAGGGATGCCATTTTCAAAAGGAAAGAAAACTAACATAGGCTAGTCAAGGATGTAAAATCTTATGCCATAAATGCACACCAAAACAAAGCTAAACTCTCTTTGATTAGTGCTCATCGGGAAAGAAGAATCATGGGAAGTACAAAGAAGTTTGTACTATTATTTCTGAGAGAAGGAAAGAAGCAAGGAGAAGGTAAATAATTGGAAATGAAGGCATCCTTGGAAGGATGTAGTGACAAGTAATGTCAAAAAATACAACAAATGATTGAATCCTACATGGATGTGTTTCAAGATCCTCGGGGATTACCACCTAAGAGAGAGGCTGAACATGAGATTCACTTTTTTCCAAAGTCACTACTACCTACCATTGGGTTGTATAGGAAGTACATCATCGAAGAAGATGAAGTAAAGAAGCAACTGCAACAAATGTTGGAGCAGAGAGTCAATAGACCCAGTACATCACCATGTGGTTCACCCATCATCATGGTGCCAATGAAAGATGGAAGTTTGAGAACATGTATTGACTATTGTGCCCTGAATAAGATCACCATCATGAATAGGTATCCTTTTCCATGGATTGATGACTTGTTGGATCAACTGTCTTAGCACTAATATTGTTTTTAGCACCTGGCCATCATCCAACATCTCCAAGGGTCGGTTTCAAAGGGAAGCTTTATCATTTCTTATCTTCATTTCCATTTGCAACTGCGCATTCCAAACTTCACTATGCACTACAAACTTCATTGTGTGCTGCAAACTCAACTACACGTTACAAATTTCACTGTGCACTACAAACTTCACTGTGTGTTGTGAACTCAATTGTGCGCTGCGAACTCGACTGTGCACTGGTACACAAAAAAATCGCATTTTCATCATAACTTTTAAATGTCGATCTGGGTTCTTCTAAAATTTGGTGTGGAGAAGCAACCTATTACCATTGACTTGCTAACCAAAAATCAGTCTGACCCAGTTCGTCGTTTGGGGGAAAGTTTGAAATCATCACCTACAGGAAAGTTTGCAGCAAATCCTGAAATTGCACTGCAAACTCTAACATTATCATCATTCTAAGTTGTAGGAGGGTTGCCACGTATATAAGGAGGTTCGAATGGGTTCTCAGAGATAATTTAGACACCAAGGGAACTTTTACCTAAGGTTCATCTCCACCAAATCTCCATGCAATGAGCTGGCTGTAGTTTCTTTTATTCTAAAAGATAGTTTCTAGAAATCAAGGAATTGGTTGGATTTTATGTTAGCCACATATCTCTAAGGCATAAAATCCAATGTGTTATCACTCCAAGAAACCCTTTGTGGTTGCAGACCAAAGGTGCTTGGTAACTTAAGAAATGAATGTTTTTGTATTTTGTAAATGTGGATCAATGGGACAACTCAATATAGC
>JZKD02S1913479.1:0-27004 GCA_000966675.3 Picea glauca
TGAGGGAGTATGAATTATTCTAACCATATTTACAATCAATTCAGAATCCCCAAACATAGTAATATGATAGAAGCCAAGATTAAAAGCATTTTCAATTACCAAAATCAAGGCTTCAAACTCTGTAATATTATTGATGCAAGCAAATTCTAGTCTGTAAGAAAAATTGTGAATCTTTCCTACAAGAGAGTGCAATATAATACCTGCACCATTACCCTCACTTGAGAATGCACCATCAAAGTGCATGTGCCACATTTCGTCTTCAGGCTCTGAAGAGGGTAAAACATAATTATCATCTTCTTCCAAAAATATAGAATATACACCTAGGTCTTCCTCAATGTAATTTACATGGGGTTGTGGAAGACTTTTAATATATGGTGAGATACGTCCTTACCTAAGGACAATAATGTTCTATCCATTTTTAGGGAGGGACATATGTGATCCATCTAAAAAAATATACCCACCAATCAATGTGTGCCAATCTCTTCCTAAAATGATAGAATAATTACTAGTTGGCATATCTATGACCTGAATGTTGCAGGTGGTTCTAATTTCTGGATGAGCACACATGACTAATGTTACATCTTTGATTTCTCCAATTGTAACTTGTTGTTGATTGTTATAAGACATCATGCTCTTTGAATTCTCATTAGTGCATGAAAGACCCAATTCCCTTGTGATAATATTTAGCATAACATTAGGACCTAACCCACCATCAATTAAGAAACAATGGGAAATCTTATCCATTATTTTAATTGATACATAGAAGGGAGGATTTTTTACGTAGCTCCTAGGGTTATATACAACTACTTTATTTGTATACAATTCTTCTTCATTTGACTCTTCTGATAAACTAGCTATGGTGGAAGTTTTACCTTCAACAATTTTTTTCAGATGCCTTTGTTGCTCAGGTATGATGACCATATCCAGTAGTGATGCATATACTTTGATTGTAGCTAGTTGTTTAAGAATGTTGTATTTAGAAGAAGGAGGAGAAGAGGTAGAAACCGCTTGACTTTGAGTACCCTTAGTAACTCGAGGTTTTGTTTGTTGAGAGGATGAACAAGTAGTTTTAGGAGGACCACCCTTCCCTTTGTTTACATATGATTTATTCCTTGTATCTACCATCATAACATCCTCTTATAGAGCCCAATCTAAGGCAACAGTAGTTGTATCAGATTTTTTTCCAAAGATTCACTCTTGTGCTATCTTTTTGATCTCACACGTGCTCTCATCATGGTTATCATCACAAAAATTGCACCAAAGTCTTGAAAGAATAGCCTTTGGTTGAATATTAGACTAAAAAGTAGTTAGATAATTCCTAAAAGAAGCATGTGCAGAAATTTCAACTGGCGTTGATGTGGAAGTCACCCCTTTTCTCTCAAAAGAAATCATTTGATTGCTCCTATCCTGTACCAATTGTAAAACAATTGACATGCCATTTTGTTTAACATAGTCTTCACTCTGAAGGCATGTCCTAGCAAATTGTTCCTCAAATTCCAAGCAGATTTGTAAAGCAGATCCTAGATTATCAACATTATTTTCTTTGAGCCTATGTCTATAAGACACAGGTAAGGTATTATGGTATTGCATTAAAGCGGCATGATTATGAGGTCTGATTATATCTAGGATTTGATTGTACAATATAGTGAAATGCAGATTGAAAGGTTTGATGGTTTCACCCTTGCTACAAACAAGATAATTGTATTCCTTAAGCTTATATGTTGGACTTGGGGTTGTCCATATGTAGACAAACCAATAAGACAATTCATCCCAAGTAGAGAAACTTTTAGGTGGTAATTCAAAAAAATCAATTGCAACTTTTCCCTCTAATGAATTGACAAAAAGGTGCATACAAATATTCTCATCATTTGCCTCAATATTATGATAAGCATCATAAAAGGCAATGAGATGCTCATTGACTGATATAGTGCCATTTCCAGAAAATTTAGGGAAATGGTCTTTGAATTTAGGCAAGGGAGTTATAGTTGTAGCTAAATTAAGTGGAGAAGATCCATGCCACGAAGTAGCATCTAAATCTTCTTCAAATTTGAATAAACCAAATTGTTTAATTGCTTTGGTTGGATTGGTAGTAGATACAACATGATTATATTGGTTTTACATACTTCCTATCAAGGAAGATGTTGAAGCTTGTGATGATGTAGAACCATTAGAACTACTATAACCACCACCGGATGAAGTCCTTGTGGGCTGCCAAGGAGGGAAGGAGACAAAAATACATGCTATTTCTGAAGAAGAATATGAAAAAAATCTTCTAAGTTCAAACTGAAGATTCTCAACAATTTATTTATTTCTTCCTATTTCTAAGAGAGGATCAAATTCAAGTGATTGACCTATTAAACGTCTAGAAAGATGAGTAGTAGTGGACATAAGACAACAAGTCACTGAGGAGGTCTATTTTGAGCTTGCCTCTAAAGGGCTTCTCTTTGGTCTTGAATTTCAATGTCTCTAGCTATGGCTTTCCAAGAACTTTCAAGTTCTTCCCGGGTATGGGCAGTTTCAAGAATCAAGTCAAAAAGACAAGAAGTAAGGTTTCTTTGATTAGGAAATCTTAAAGTGGGTTGTTGTCAGGTAGGCAAAGTCATTTAAAATAAAACAAATTAGAATATACAAAGAACAAAACTGCATAGTAAAAAATTACACCCTAGTATGGTCATCAAATAAATGTTGAGGCGAGGATGAAAGTCCTCACTCAAGCATTTTGGAATCTTACTAGGCTAAAGTAAGATAGGTGGGAATGTTACCCTGGGTTTATAGACTTGCAAAAATGTCAATCATCCCTCAAGAAATATGTTCTTGGACTTGATGCTATTTTATAATTGTGTGTTTCGGCTTACAGAAAATATAATTATATGTAAATGATTACAAGAATTAAAATGAATGAAACAAAGAACATAACAATTTGAAAACCAGAAATACACAAGTCTTAATTGAGAAAAAACATATTTTTATTAATAAAAGCTTTTATGAGTTACAACAAGAATGTCTATTTTCAAACCCCTACGAGGGTGAGAACCAAGATCAGACTTAGAAGTCTAAGATGGAATTCAACATCATACATAGATAACTGGTGTATGAAAGAAAATGACCAAGAATGTATACACTGGATCAACCAAGTCACAAGCCCACCAAGTCTTGACTCTGTAAAATAATCTTAATCATACTTGAAACTTAATTCATAAATTCTAATAAAACTACACAGACTATCAAGATAATTCGATGACTTTTTGAAGTATGTCAAATATCAATGCTTCCCGGTCCTTTCTTCTTTGTCACCTTTAGAAATATCATGTTATCAACAAGAGGATTAATCCTTTTAAGAAACTTAGAAAATAAGAAGATGCAGTTCAAAGATCTCGATATAAAACAAGAGCAAACCTTATCATAAGTGTTTCTCTCTAATTCCCCATGTCTTCTCTTTCCTTTTGTTTTTCCTTTTGTTATTCCTTTTATTCTCTAAAAGGTAGTTCCTCGGGTAGTTGAACTACTTTTAGTTTACTAAAGTTAAATAACTTTAGTTAATAAATATGACAATAACTTAATTGATAAGGATAATTAATAAATAATAACTAAATTGGGGGTCCCCCTCTATATGCACACTTTATTTCAAAAATCATAAATAGATTTTCTTTGTCGCTCCATCATATATTCAATCAAATATAAAATATATAAGCATCAAATAACATACCAAAACTTGCATCTCAAACACCATGGCATAAAACACTTATGTCTCCCATAAAATAACATGGTATTTTAAAAGTTTCCAAAATAAATATCATGGTTCTGCCATCTGTCCTCAACAAGTGTCATAGTCAAAATCTGCCCAAACAAAATTAAAACAATTAAGGAAACTTCCTCTTGAAAAACTCATCTCTTTCTTTAATAAATTCCTCATACTGGGAGTTCTTCTCTTCTAGCTAGGCAATTTCAAGATGCTCTTCAGGTAAATCTCTCTTCCCACTGTGTTGATTTAATCTTTTAATGAGCAGAGGAAGAATATTTGGCCATGCTGGTAGAAGTAAAATGTTTCTTGTCTTTGTCAATCTGAGAGCAATGCGGTGTGGTTTTATGATCCTTTGGAGGAGTAGGAGGAGGAGGCATGGATTCATGTGTAGCATTTGTGTGAAGAAGTAACATTGGTTGAACTAGAGGTAAATGAATCGATGCACTAGCAACAACAGTATAAATTGGTGGAGGAGGGGGAGGCATAGGCCACTGATTGGCACCAGAAGAAGGATTGGAAAGGAAGTTACCCCATCCATCAATGTTAGGCTACACAAAAGATTGAGGGATGTTTACAATACCAGGGTGAGGCTGCAAGATAGCATTTTGGGTTGCACGAGGTTGTGGCAAAGCTTGTTGACCACCAAGGTTCAAGTGCCCTATTTGGATCAGATGTGGGAACTCATCAGATTCAACATCAAAATGAATATGTAACCTTGGCCTCTTCTTCTTCTATTTCCTCCATTTCCTCCTTTGTTGCTACCCCTGCTGAAGAAGCTCATCTAAAACCATGATAATCCAATTAGCACAAGTAGAAAACAACAGTAAGATAACACATCTGATACAATTTATCTAAATGATTAAACTGGCTCTGACAAGACACAACCATACAACACAAATGGGAAGTGAAAAGGAATACAGTGAAATAGGGACATAAATATATCATCTATTAACCACATCCAATCAACAATATACAAGTCTGCAATCCATATATGTTGATCATTATTTCCAAAAGAAGTCTCCCCATTTTTAATCTTCAAAATGTATTTACAAGTGTTTACCAATCAACCAGGATAATTTATAAATCTTTCTTATCCTTTTGCTCTATTCTTTTACCATGCTGACCACATCAAACTGTATCATTTTCTATGCAAATTTTATTATATAGATAGGACTGAAATGGAGAAAGGAAATTGATGATAGGGACTTTAGGGAATAACTTATGGAAAGTGAGATTAATGAGGGGAGTCAGATCTACATAATAAGCATAAGACTTATTTTCAATGAAATTCAATTTCACTAAATCATCAACCAAAGTTGTCTCTATTGTTTTCTGACTCAATCAAACAAACAAAAAACCATTTCAAATATGTATCCAAGTCATATCATTCATAATTTGTTGTAATAGAATTTTGTTTTTTTATTGTACATCCAGACTGTGCATTTCTAATACAATATATTTCATCTTAATTACATATATGGGGCACATATGAGAACAAGAAATAAAATGAATGGGACTTAAGGGAATAGTTTACGAAAAGTGAAATTGATGAAAAGTAGTGAGTTTATATATTACTCCATTTGCATTTGAAAATTGCTTTCACAAGACATGTCATATGCTAACTAATAGCATCAACCATATGCATCCTCATCATAGCCATCTATAACCTCAAACATCCAACATGTACGTTCTATGCTTTTAGAGTCATGAAATAATTAAATAAATTGAGATCATTTGTTATACATTCTGAATATAACCATAACATAACTTCATTTCCATCATTTTGTATTCATAGGTTATAGTTGGGAATGCCACACTAGTATAGCCATTCATAATTTTTACACCATCTACAAAATATTGTTAGCAATCATGATAACGAAACTTAAAGTTCACTGAAAGCTCATACGAAACTAGCCACGTTATTGGCAAAAACCAAGAGTAAACCTATCAATGAAAATCCCAACAAGTCGTTGAAAGTCACAAAAGAAACCACAACTCAAACAATAACATATATTAGGGAATGAGTTCGAGTCCGATAATATTCTGTCCATAGAGACAAGTTTTGAAACTCATAGTTTTAGTATGTGGTTCTAAACTTGGAAACAATTGTTTGAAAAAAAACCCATAAGCCTATTCAACTTGCTCGAAATATATTTCAAGACTTTTGCAATTGTGTGCCGTGAGATAAATCCAGATGAAATGGTATGCATGCGTGCGACCCAAACAGTCTGAAACTTTGAGCTTGTAAGTGTATTGTTGGGTTTTGGTTCTAAACACGTCACTATTGAATCTCTGACTATAACCCAAATTATTCACAGTCCCCACAACTAACATCAAAAAAGCTTCAGACGTGTAACTTGTATCAAAATAGACATATGGATGAAACCCAAGATCATGCAGGTAAAAAGGTTTTGATTATGGGTTCCTCTTCTTCAAAAGGAAAACCATTTAAGAGACCCAAAGTCAAAATCATGGACGCCATTAACACATAAATGATATTTGATTTAAACCCCTTTTAAAATATGAATATTTCTCGAGATAGGGTTCTAACACAGACCGACTGAATCAAGTAAAGGAACTGAATAAATCTCAGAGTGACTAGACAAAGAACACTCAATTTCGAGCTTCAAGTGTATGTAGACAGTGGACATTGAAAATTTAATCTTTTCATTTAAAAACACTATGGAAAGTGCAAGCATGGAGGAGACAAGGAAAACTATTTTAATCCTTTTGTAAGCAAACATTTTCTTTATTTCCCCTTTCAAGAAACGATAGATAAGGGAAGCAGAATACATTCATGCACATATTAACGTCAAACCAGAGCCAAAATTAACCATTTGGTGACAAATTTGTTGTAAAAGATGTAAAACGAACTAAAATTCCATACCTTTTCACAAAATGTTTTTATAAACCAGGGTTAAAGAGGAGTTTGTTACCAAAACTATTGGGTGCCAAGGTTTACACCAACAAATCTCAGAGCTCTTTCATTCAACCTTCAACAACACAGATGACTAAAATCCAAGGTGAATGGAGAGTGATAGAGCACGGGACTATGGAGTAATTACTCATGTCATGTCGCCTTGAATGCATGGCCAACTCAACAACATAGTGATCCCAATATTCCATTAACGAATATGCCATGTCATCAATCCCATACCCTCATAATATGTGGAATTGTTATTATATCAAATCAAATAAGCCTCGAGCCCATTGCTCATAACTCCATAATAAAACATGTCATAACTTATAAGCCACATGCAATATGCTCCAAGCTTTACAACTGTATATAATATGTAGTTTGCAATCAAACACCAACAAGTCATATATTACATACCTCATGCCTATGTTGTGTATCAAATGTAGTCAATGTGAGGCATTATAACATTCAAATCATAACCCAAGAACTTTAACATCATATAAAACCAACGAAATTTGTATATGAATTAAGAACCATATAATTCCATACAAGGTGTCATTTCTAATGGTTATTTGAGTCATAAGACTCAATAAAAATTATAACCATGCAACCAAAACTTTGATCATATGTCAACTTTAAGCTCATAACACAAGCAAACCTTAGAAACCATCATAACATATAACCTGCAATATTGTAGAATGCTCGCATGACTTAGTTCCTTTATACATATGCTACTCATAAATACATTTGAATTTTACAAACAAGAATGTTTTTGAAAACCATCAAACTGCCATGATATTAAAAATTATTTATATCCAAAACACCATGCAAGTGAAATCTTTCAACATTAACCATACACATGACTAAGATAACCATGAATCAATGTTTGTAGAGGACAAAACTGAAGAGTACTAATACTATAGGAAAAGCTTTGAAGACCAATTATTTTGCATTTAACATTTGGGACCCCACCTAATAGTTATATAATAGTTATAGTCACATGCTTGGCAATTTGCGAAGCTTTTAATATAAGTGAAGAAAATTTGAGTCAACAGTAACCATAACCAGTGCCCAATTCTGATCCAACTGTCATTAGTTATAGTCACATGCTTCACAATAATTTGCGAGCTTTTAATATAAGTGACGAAAATTTGAGTCAACAGTAAGCCCACAATTCTGATCCAACTGTCCAAATTTTTGATGTACTTTAAACAAAACTTGGATGTATGCGCACTAGTTCGCTTCAAATAATGCGTGAAATCCAATCTTCTTAACCTTTCAATTCATACCAAAACGATTGAACCTTTGCTGGCTAGAAAGGAAGATATAAGACTATCTGGATTCAAGAAACTTGGACATGGGTCAGCATGGTCATGGTGTAGATATGAGAAAAGTGCATGGTAAACACAAGGAAGGATATCACGGGTAAAGTACCCTGCCTAATCACCAACCAAACAAAAGCTTCTATCAACAGGTTTTGATAGCAATTGCTAGAGGCGTCACTAAATGGTTTATGGGCGTCCTTGAGTGTATTCATACTCCCAAAGCCGATTAAATAGAGCAGGTTTCCAAACTCGCCAAAGTAGAAAAATGAGTTTCAAGCATAACAATGCACTTCTTAGCTACAAGATACCATTCTCGAACTGTTGCATCATCCATACCAGAAAACGACAAAACACAATGGGGATTCAGATGGAATATCACTATAGTTGCAACTCCATGTGTAATATTTCATAGTCGTCTCTCTTTCAAGACAAGAGTGGCAATACCATTATAGGCATGAATTTGAACAATTTGAACAATTGAAGAGTGTGGGCATGGGCAGAGGATAGAAATTGCTGTGGTTACCTCTTAGTGCGCAATGTTGGATGCACACGAAATGCTTGTGTGCAACACAAAATATCTCGTGGGAGCTTCTAACCCAGCAATGAAAGTGCAAATCAACCCCACGCTAGCCTTGAGCATTGAACCCTAAATTCCATATGCCTCAGAATGAATGTTTTTAGTTCATCTCAAACACTTAGAATCAATGCACTGAAGAAGACATCACCTGAGCAGCACAATTGTAACCTAAATTTGCAACAAGATTCCTTAGAGAGACGATATGCCATGCCTTCCTTTTCCATCGAGGATTTGGTCCTGCGCACCGTTGCACACAATCAAAGGTGTTGCATCTCATTCCCTCTGGGCGGCTTACAGTAGTTGGAAATGGCGTTGTTGTCACTGAATCACCACCCACTATCTTTATTGCACAAGGTGGAGGTTCCATGTTCGAACCCAACGGAGGCATAGAGAGTGGACCGGTGTGGAGTGACCTGTATCATCATCTTCTCTTATTTCAACATCCTCTTGCAATATATTCTCGAAGTCAACGAAACCCTAACAACAATTATTCTCTAGTTTGGATTGTTCTTTCAGTAAAGTCTTGAAGTCCACAAAATCGTAACACCGCTTATTCTCTTGTATTGGACTGCTCGTAACATGAGGATAGACATAGGGGAGTTTTCTGAATGAGGAGATGAACGATTTTTACATAGAGAGATCCACACAAATAGGGTTTCCATTATTTTATTTTTTATTTTTTTTACTTGGATAATAAAAAATGGAGGGTGCTAACACCAGTGTAACGTAAAAGGACGTGTGGACAACAGTGTGAGCATTAATGCAACTATTTTTGCATATGGTCAAACAAACAATGCAGGAGAAGTAACTCACTCGTGAAGAAACCAGGAGGCGGGAGCAATGCCTTAACGCCTATGCAGAGATGCAGGCTCAAATCTTAGCAGACTAGCTCTGGCAGAGGGATGTTTCTACTCGCATAGGCAGATGTACAGACTTCCAAACTAGCAGTCAAACGGAGAAACGTTTATGTAGGTAGGAATGAAATGCTCGGGAATAAATGAGACATAAAATCAGTTAGGGACAACTACCATAGCTAATTTTAGGCTAAGAACTAAGGTGCTCTGATACCATGAAATGAAATTAGATAACCGTGAGATGTCTTATTCATCAATGTGATACATGTATAAGTATATTGATGTGACTCTTGGATTTGTATTCCAAGAGGTTTCTTGGACTCCTAATGATGTTACAATAACTTGACTATTCACATTCTATCAAGTTCATAACCCTAATTATTAGGTTTCCAACACAAACAAAAACCCAAAAGCAAGGACAAGTACTAACGCAACAAGTGAGGCTTTTCTTTATCCAGAATTTTTACAATTCAAAGCAAATCTAAGGGCTATTCAAGCAAGCTATGGTTTTGAACTCAGTATACTAAAACAAAAAGATGTAATGCAACAAAGATAAACTCAAAAAAATGAAGATATTGAGAACCCTAGGGGACCTTTTCTCTACCTACACCATTTCTCTAAAATGCATTACATAACAATACCAGTACCCTAAAAGCCTGAGTGAACCCTATATGAGTACTAATTCGATCGAGACAAAAATATGTTGGACACACGTTTAGAATAAGCGTGAGATTGCATTTATGAATTGATATGATACATTGATATATACATTGATGTGACCCTTTGATTCGTCTTATAAGGGTCTATTGGACTCCAATGATTGTTACATGAACTTGACTGTTCATATTCCGTGAATTTTGTAACCCTAACGGATTACGTTTCCAACATTTCCCCGCTTAATCCGAAGAGGTGTATGTGAGTCCAAAGTGAGAGTTGATATATGAAAATGGGCAGCGAAAGTATGGAAGTGTGCAACTGTTGATGGTTGTATGTGCTCTCTAAATCTGGTGGTTTTTGGATGACCACAAACCATGTCTGGCAGAAGTTGTAAGTATTCTACTAAGTGGTGATTTAAGGAGAATCACAAACCAACCATGCTCACTTGTCACACTCGCTTGTTGTTGCCCGATTGATAGGGCTTCGAAACTTGAAGCCTCATTGTCAATCGTTGTTGTTGTTCCCCCTTGTCAGGGACAAGGTGAGAAGACCAAAATCTGTCCACTACAAGATATGTCAATACATGAGAGTGAATTTGTTGATATGACTGAGATATTTTCCTGACAGTTGATGACCATTGCAAATAAGGAATCCACCCATAGAGTTTTTTTACTCTTGCAGTTGTCTTGCATTTGAAACACTTATCTGAAGGATGATTTTGCTATCCACAATGTTCGCAAGGATGAAGATCAAAGCATTGATCTTCCATGTGGCCAACTCGCTGACAATGTTGGCATATCAGAATCTTCTCTTGAACTAGAGCAGGTTAATCTGAACTTTCTTGAAGTAATCCAACACTCTGGAACCGGACCGGTTTGATGTAATCTAGATTATGAAAGGTGACATCCTTTTCATATCTGATAACGACTTTGTGCTTGTTATTTTTTATTTCTTCCCAAGGTTTGATGATCCTCTTGGAAAGAGAAGGTTGAACTTATGGAGTTGTCTCACTGAGTTGATTTTGTGTTGGTTGTTGGTCTTAATCAACCTCATCATCTTCTTCATATTTGAAAAGAGGGTTCTGAACAAGAACAAATTTAGAATGTTGTCGCAAATTATGTCACTCAAGTGCATCGTGAAGTAATCAAGTCTGAGTTTGCAGCAGTGCTACTTTGGCTTGCGTAACTTGCAGGGATGTTACAACACTACAAAGTGTTTTTTTCAAGTGTCACTATATTGTCCAGAGAAGAGAGGATTAGAGTGTTTGAAAGCTCTATCAATTCCTCAACTCGAGCCATAATTAAGACAAAAATAGACATCGGGGTTTCTTGCAAATCCACCTTTTCACAAGCATACTCAAAAATGCAGGCAACAAATGGAGGGTGTCGGCTTCCACTGAAAATGCACCCATTTACAATGCTACTTAAATTGAATGAGTTAAGTAGATTGATAAAAGTACTATTTGCAGGTATCCCTTGATTCTAGAGTTGTATGGACTCCTCAGCACCACACAAAAACAAAATTGTGCAACAATGTTATGAAAGGGATATCATTAGAGGTGCTTGTACACGATCAAGTGAACTCTATTCTCACAACAATTGTTCAATGCATCCATGCAACAGAGACACCCGGTTGCAATGGTCCACTCTCACTACATCACAATATGTAGAAAGAATACCAAGACACCACTCTGAATGGTGTTGTTGTATGATGAGATGGCTTCTTGTCACGTCACAGGGTGCATTATCCCTGCATCCAAATTATCGAGGCAACCACCAATCCTAAAGAGCTTTGCAAGTGTGAGAATACCAAGCAATTTCAAGAAGCAAACCCAACACTCTGTTCATACCCCATCAATGCACACATGACTGGAATAACATCATGGGTTATCTTCAAGTAGTGCTACTAAGAGAAATAGCAACGTCCAAACAACGAATTTCTCAATGTGTTCTCCACAAGGAAGGTGTATTAGCCTTGGTATCCCTCTCGGTAGCTCGAACATTTGTTGACAATATCCAAATGTATGGATTTTCTTTGCACTGGACATGGAGGACTTTTTTTGTAACTCARAGTCTCCCTTGTCAAGAATAAGGGAAGTAGGTTATTCTCATGCTCTGATTCTAAAGTCTTAAGGATTGGTGYTTGGGTGAATTGGCTTGTTGATCCTCCTTGGGAGGGTTTGAACATGATAYTGTGATGTATTTTGTCGGATCCTTCTACACATCCATGACTATCGCCAAACAAAAAGATGGATTGGTTTAAAATCCAAAGAGGAAAACCAYGTAGGTTACGTCTAGCACCCGGACACGAACCAAGCAATATCAACGATGCATATTCTTTAGTTTGATGAATAAATAAYGTTTATGGGTTAGACGAATGTCTTCATACCAGATTGTCTCGTAATGACTCTCTRCATGTTACCCAATCTCCACCAAAWTTTTCACTTTGTTTTCTTTCTCTCGTGTTGTTTTTCAAACTCAYTACCTCTCTTGCAACGGGTACATTGACAACCAAGAGAAAACGTGAAATGTACGGCTGTCGATTCCCTTTTTGAAAGATGAAATAAACAATAATGACARTGATATGATTCATGTCTCACATTCAATTTCCCTCCTCTCTCAAAGTCGAAATTAACAATTCACAGTGCCTTTATCATCCTCCTTGCAATAGTAGCACATGATCAACATGATTCCCATCGAAATATCACGATAGTTGTGAATTTGAGTGATGAGAGTGTCTTGGCAATGAAACGGGTCGTGGTCAATCACCTGTGACTGGGCGATAACATGATCCTTTTAAGACATTGCACATGATCCTACATGGTTCAAATTGTAAGTGGCCATTTCCAGGATGGTTGACAGGCGAATTAGTATACAAAAGTTTGAAGGAAAGAGGAATAATGTCTACGTTAGACTCCACTTGAAAAAATTATGAATTGATTCATGCACCAAACGCTAACACTTGCGCACATAGAGAGGATTGGATTTTGAGAGGAAGAATGAGAACACTTACGAGGAAATTTGTTGTTGATTTTTTTAGAGTAACGTATGCTCAAATATCAAGATGCAGATGGACGCGAATAAGGGCATACTTTGGTAAAGACAGAATTTGAACGACCATGTAGGTGTGCTCCGGACATAGAATCTACTAAAGAGTCAAAAAGCCAGATGGACATTTTCACTGCATGGGGACATACCGATATGCAAAGGTGTTTCATTTCTGAATAGATCTGACACAAACAAGTACACCTAGGAAAGATTGGTGAACGCGTTATTGTGCTATCCATAAAATAGGTATAGATAACTATCAGAGGATAAATGAGGCCTAAGCGCTATAGGCTCTGATACTATTGTTGGACACATATTTAGAATAAGTGTGAGATTGCATTTATTAAATGATATGATACGTTGATATATACATTGATGTGACCCTTTGGATTGTCTTCCAAGGGTCCCTAGGACTCCAATGACCGTTACATGAACTTGACTTTTCGTATTCCATGAACTTTGTAACCCTAACAGACTGTGTTTCCAACAAACTAGAAACACAAAATATTTTAAATTCTAAGAACAATGTAGAAAAGTACCCCAAAAGATGTGTTGGTAGTGAAGAAACAAGGTAGAGCATAAAAAAGGGTTGGAAACCGCACAAATGAGTGCAAAAAATGTTGAATTTTTAATAGGCAAGGTTTAAGCATGAAGTTCATTCCATTTTAGCATTTTACTTAAACCATAAACAATTTTGTTGCAGCAACCAAGATCACAAGAAGAAACACCATGCACAAGTACATAAGAAGTATCCTTGGAAACCCTTCTCGACAAGGGAAGAAAACCCAGCCAATCCTTTGTTATATTCTTCAAGAGAAAGACCTCCACCACCAAGAAAACCTAGCACACAAAAGGGTGTTCACAAACCCTAGAAGACTAGCGCCCAAGAGAGGTGCACACTTTTCCCAAGAAGATGTACTTGTTGAAATTTCCAAACTCACACTTAAGATATGATTCTTCAATGGGGAATTTACCTTTACTTATATTAGACTGAACATGTCAACAGAAGTGTCTATTGGCACAACAGGGTCACCTCACTAACTCACAATATAATTAATAATTACCAAATTAACTATCTTTTACATTAATTATTCATTACATTAAAGTGGGGCCGACTTGTACCCTTTACATTACAATTAGGGTTACAGGTAAGTCTGACTCTTGAACAATATAATAAGGGATCTCATACACCCACTAGTGCTCAACCACTAAGGGCACATCCATAGGTATCTCCATATCTCTATCTCACTGTGTCTCACAGGAGAACCACACTCACTAGTGCTCGGCCACTAGGATCACATTCACATGTGCTCATCCACAGGCACGTCCAACTCAATGGATATTCTTTCCCACTACATTACACAGGAGAGTCATATGGAGTTCATCATCTCAACTCTCTCCTTAGAGGAGGTTAATACATCATTTTCATCTTTGTCTCATAACGATGCACCCGACCCATGGGAATTCACACGTTCACATGTGCTTAGCCACATGCACGTCTAACTCATCAGATCTTCTTTCTCACTGCATTACACAAGATAATCATCTAGAGTTCTTCTCAACTCTCTGTAAGGAGGAGGCCAGCACAACGTTCTATTTTTGTCTCAGATAGGAACAACACACCCAACTCATGGGCTCTCTCTCAGGTCGACTCAATCAGTCTGTGTCTTGGAGGATGTCTCGCGCAGTTGTAATCATCAACACTCCCTCTCAGCTAGGGAGGCATTCTCCGTCAGGCCAAGTCTCGCATGAAAGTACTTGAACTTTGTCTTAGTTGTAATCATCAACACTCCCTCTAATCTAGATTGTAGGCACGTTCACCTGTGGATCGGTTTGATGTAATCTAGATTATGAAAGGTGACATCCTTTTCATATCTGATAACGACTTTGTGCTTGTTATTTTTTATTTCTTCCCAAGGTCTGATGATCCTCTTGAAAAGAGAAGGTTGAACTCATGGAGTTGTCTCACTGAGTTGCTTTTGTGTTGGTTGTTGGTCTGAATCAACCTCATCATCTTCTTCATATTTGAAAAGAGGGTTCTGAACAAGGACAGGTTCAGAATGTTGTCACAGATTATGTCACTCAAGTGCGCCATGAAGTAGTCAAGTCTGAGTTTGTAGTTGTGCTACTTTGGCTTGCGTAACTTGTAGGGACATTACAACACTGCAAAGTGTTTTTTACAAGTGTGACTGTATTGTCGAGAGAAGAGAGGATTAGAGTGTTTGAAAACTCTATCAATTCCTCAACTCGAGCCATAATTAAGACAAAAATAGACATCAAGGTTTCTTGCAAATCCACCTTTTCACAAGCATACTCAAAAATGCAGGCAAAAAAATGGAGGGTGTCGACTTCCACTGAAAATGCACCCATTTACAATGCTACTTAAATTGAATGAGTTAAGTAGATTGATAAAAGTACTATTTGCAAGTATGCCCTGATTCTAGAGTTGTATGGACTCCTCGGCACCTCACAAAAACAAAATTGTGCAACAATGTTATGAAAGGGATATCATTAGATGTGCTTGTACACGATCAAGTGAACTCTATTTTCACAACAATTGTTCGATGCATCCATGCAACAGAGACACCGGGTTGCAATGGTCCACTCTCACTACATCACAATATGTAGAAATAATAACAAGACACCACTCTGAATGGTGTTGTTGTATGATGAGATGGCTTCTTGTCACGTCACAAGGTGCATTATCCCTGCATCCAAATTATCGAGGCAACCACCAATCCAAAAGAGCTTTGCAAGTGTGAGAATACCAAGCAATTTCAAGGCGCAAACCCAACACTATGTTCATACCCCATCAATGCACACGTCACTGGAATAACATCATGGATTATCTTCAAGTAGTGCTACTAAGAGAAATAGCAACGTCCAAACAACGAATTTCTCCTCGGTTTCTTCAAGGTATCTCAATGTGTTCTGCACAAGGAAGGTGTATTAGCCTTGGTATCCCTCTCGGTAGCTCGAACATTTGTTGACAATATCCAAATGTATGGATTTTCTTCACACTGGACATGGAGAAATTTTTTGTAACTCAGAGTCTCCCTTGTCAAGAATAAGGGACGTAGGTTATTCTCATGCTTTAATTCTAAAGTCTTAAGTATTGGTGCTTGGGTGAATTGGCTTCTTGATCCTCCTTGGGAGGGTTTGAACATGATATCGTGATGTATTGTGTCGAATCCGTATACATATCCATGACTATTGCCAAACAAAAAGATGGATTGGTTTAAAATGCAGAGAGGAAAACCACGTAGGTTATGTCTAGCACCCGGACATGAACCAAGCAATATCAACGATGCATATTCTTTAGTTTGATGAATAAATAACGTTTCTGGGTTAGACAAATGTCTTCATACCAAATTGCCTCGTAATGACTCTCTGCATGTTACCCAATCTCCACCAAAATTTTCACTTTGTTTTCTTTCTCTCGTGTTGTTTTTCAAACTCACTACCTCTCTTGCAACAGGTACATTGACAACCAAGAGAAAACGTGAAATGTACAGCTGTCGATTCCCTTTTTGAAAGATGAAATAAACAATAATGACAATGATATGATTCAGGTCTCGCATCCAATTTCCCTCCTCTCTCAAAGTCGAAATTAACAATTCACAGTTCCTTTATCATCCTCCTTGCAATAGTAGCACGTGATCAACATGATTCCCATCAAAATATCATGATAGTTGTGAATTTGAGTGATGAGAGTGTCTTGGCAATGAAATGGGTCGTGGTCAATCACCTGTGCCTAGGCGATAACATGATCCTTTTAAGACATTGCACATGATCCTTCTAAGACATGGTTCAAATTGTAAGTGGTCGTTTCCAGAATGGTTGGCAGGCGAATTAGTATACAAAAGTTTGAAGGAAAGAGGAATAATGTCTACGGTAGACTCCACTCGAAAAAATTATGAATTGATTCATGCACCAAACCCTAACACGTGTGCACAGAGAGAGGATTGGATTTTGAAAGGAAGAATGAGAACACTTACGAGGAAATTTTTTGTTGATTTTTTTAGAGTAACATATGCTCAAATATGAAGATGCAGATGGACACGAATAAGGGCATACTTTGGTAAAGAGAGAATGTGAACAACCATGTAGGTGTACTAAAGACATAGAGTCTACTAAAGAGTCAAGAAGCCAGAGGGAAATTTTCACTGCATGGGGACATACCGATATGCAAAGGTGTTTCATTTCTAAATAGATCTGACACAAACAAGTATGCCCAAGAAATATTGGTGAACGCGTTTCTGTGCTAGCCATAAAATAGGTATGGATAACTATGGGAGGATAAATGAGGCCTAAGGGCTATAGGCGCTCCGATACCACTGTTGGACACACATTTAGAATAAGTGTGAGATTGCATTTATTAAATGATATGATACTTTGATTTTTCTATAGGCAAGGTTTAAGCATGAAGTTCATTCCATTTTAGCATTTTACTTCAACCATAAACAATTTTGTTGCAGCAACCAAGATCACAAGAAGAAACACCATGCACAAGTACACAAGAAGTATCATGGGAAACCCTTCTCAACAAAGGAAGAAAACACAGCCAATCCTTTGCTATATTCTTCAAGAGAAAGACCTCCAGAACCAAGAAAACCTAGCACAAAAAAGGGTGCTCACAAACCCTAGAAGACTAGCGCCCAAGAGAGGTGCGCACTTTTCCCAAGAAGATGTACTTGTTGAAATTTCCAAACTCACACTTAAGATATGATTCCTCAATGGGGAATTTACCTTTAATTATATTAGACTTAACATGTCAACATAAGTGTCTATTGGCACAACATGGCCGACCTCACTAACCCACAATATAATTAATAATTACCAAATTAACTATCTTTTACATTAATTATTTATTACATTAAGGTGGGGCTGACCTGTACCCTTTACATTACAATTAGGGTTACAGGTAAGTCTCACTCTTGAACAATATATCAAGAGATCGCATACACCCACTAGTGCTCAGCCACTAGGGGCACATCCATAGGGATGTCCATATCTCTATCTCACTGCGTCTCATGGGAGAACCACGCTTACTAGTGCGCAACCACTAGGATCACGTTCACCTGTGCTCATCCACAAGCACGTCCAACTCGACAGATCTTATTTCCCGCTGCATTACACAGGAGAGTCATCTGGAGTTCATCATCTCAACTCTCTGCTCATAGGAGGCTAATACATTGTTTTCATCTCTGTCTCATAACGATGCACCCAGCTCATGGGAATTCACACGTTCACCTCTGCTCATCCACATGCACATCTAACTCGTCAAATCTTCTTTCTCACTACGTTACACAGGAGAATCATCTAGTGTTCTTCTCAACTCTTTGTAAGGAGGAGGCCAACACAACATTCCAGTTCTGTCTCAGATAGGAACCACACACCCAACTCATGGGCTCTCTCTCAAGTCAACTCAATCAGTCTGTGTCCTAGAGGATGTCTCACGCGGCTGTAATCATCAACACTCCCTCTCAGCTAGGGAGGCATTCTCCATCAGGCCAAGTCTTGCAAGAAAGTACTCGAACTTTGTCTTAGTTGTAGTCATCAACACTCCCTCTCAACTAGAGAGGTATTCTTCACCAAGCCAATCTGGTGAAGATGTCTACAATGTGCTCATGTGTAGGAAGGTACAACACTTGTATTTCTTTCCTCTGCATCATATCTCTGAAAAATGATATTTGATCTGAACGTGTTTCGATCTATCATGAAACACAAGGTTCTCGAAGAGCTTCACACAACTCTGGTTATAATCATAGAATCCATCTCATGATCAAGTAAATCTATCATAAGTTTATGAAGCTACATTGCTTCGCACACTCAATGATATATATACTTTGCTTCTACAGTACTCAAGGCCACATAGATTTAATTCTTTGCTTCTACGGTACTCAAGGCCACTAGATTTGTCTCACTGAGTTGCATTTGTGTTGGTTGTTGGTCTGAATCAACCTCATCATCTTCTTCATATTTGAAAAGAGGGTTCTGCCAAGGACAGGTTCAGAATGTTGTTGCAGATACTGTCACTCAAGTGCATCATGAAGAAGTCAAGTCTGAGTTTGCAGCAGTGCTACTTTGGCTTGCGTGACTTGCAGGGATGTTACAACACTGCAAACTATTTTTTTCAAGTGTGACTGTATTTTCCAAACAAGAGAGGATTAGAGTGTTCGAAAACTCTATCAGCTCCTCAACTCAAGCCATAATTAAGACAAAAATAGACATCGTGGTTTCTTGCAAGTCCAACCTTTCTCAAGCATACTAAAAAATGTAGGCAACAAATGGAGTGTGTCAGAGTCCACTGAAAATGCACCCATTTACAATGCTACTTAAATTTAATGAGTTAAGTAGATTGATAAAAGTACTATTTGCAGGTATACCTTGATTCTAGAGTTGTATGGACCCTCGGCACCTCACAAAAACAAAATTCTGCAACAATGTTATGAAAGGGATATCATTAGATATGCTTCTACACGATCAAGTGAACTCTATTCTCACAACAATTGTTTAATGCATCCATGCAGCAGAGACACCTAGTTGCAATGGTCCACTCTCACTACATCACAATATGTAGAAAGAATACCAAGACACCACTATGAATGGTGTTGTTGTATGATGAGATGGCTTCTTGTCACGTCACAGGGTGCATTATCCCTGCATCCAAATTATTGAGGCAACCACCAATCCTAAAGAGCTTTGCAAGTGTGAGAATACCAAGCAATTTCAAGACGCAAACCCAACACTCTGTTCATACCCCCATCAATGCACACATGACTGGAATAACATCATGAATTATCTTCAAGTAGTGCTACTAAGAGAAATAACAACGTCCAAACAACGAATTTCTCATCGGTTGCTTCAAGGTATCTCAATGTGTTATGCACAAGGAAGGTGTATTAACCTTGGTATCCCTCTCGGTAGCTCGAACATTTGTTGACAATATCCAAATGTATGGATTTTCTTCGCACTGGACATGGAGGACTTTTTTGTAACTCGGAGTCTCCCTTGTCAAGAACAAGGGACGTAGGTTAGTCTCATGCTCCAATTATAAAGTCTCAAGGATTGGTTCTTGGGTGAATTGGCTTCTTGATCCTCCTTGGGAGGGTTTGAACATGATATCAATATGTATTTTGTCAGATCCTTCTACACATCCAAGACTATCGCCAAACAAAAAGATGGATTGGTTTAAAATGCAGAGAGGAAAACCATGTGGGTTGTGTCTAGCACCCGAACACGAACCAAGCAATATCAACGATGCATATTCTATAGTTTGTTGAATAAATAACGTTTCTGGGTTAGATGAATGTCTTCATACCAGATTGCCTTATAATGACTCTCTGCATGTTACCCAATCTCCACCAAAATTTGCACTTCGTTTTCTTTCTCTCATGTTGGTTTTCAAACTAACTACCTCTCTTGCAATGGGTACATTGACAACCAAGAGAAAACATGAAATGTACAGCTGTCGATTCCTTTTTTGAAAGATGAAATAAATAATAATGACAATGATATGATTCATTCTCGCATTCAATTTCCCTCCTCTCTCAAAGTCGAAATTAACAATTCATAGTGCCTTTATCATCCTCCTTGCAATAGTAGCACATGATCAACATGATTCCCATCGAAATATCACTATAGTTGTGAATTTGAGTGATCAAAGTGTCTTGGAAATGAAATGTGTCATGGTCAATCACCTATGCATGGGCGATAACATGATCCTCTTAAGACATTGCACATGATCCTTCTAAGACATGGTTCAAATTGTAACTGTCCATTTCCAAGATGGTTGACAGGCGAATTAGTATAGAAAAGTTTGAAGGAAAGAGGAATAATGTCTACGGTAGACTCAACTCGAAAAAATTATGAATTGATTCATGCACCAAAACCTAACACTTGCGCACAAAGAGAGGATTGGATTTTGAGAGGAAGAATGAGAACACTGGCGAGGAAATTTGTTGTTGATTTTTTTTAGAGTAACATATGCTCGAATATGAAGATGTAGATGGATGTGAATGAGGGCAGACTTTGGTAAGGACAGAATGCAAACGACCATGCAAGTGCGCTCAGGACAGAGAATCTACTAAAGAGTCAAGAAGCCATAGGGACGTTTCCACTGCATGGGGACATACTGATATGCAAAGGTGTTTCATTTATGTATAGATTTGACACAAACAAGTACGCCTAGGAAATATTGGCGTACGTGTTTCTGTGCTAGCCATAAAATAGGTATGGATAACTACCGGAGGATAAATGAGGCCTAAGGGATATAGGCACTCTTATACCACTGTTGGACACACATTTAGAATAAGTGTGGGATTGCATTTATTAAATGATATGATACGTTGATATATACATTGATGTGACCCTTTTGTTCGTCTTCCAAGGGTCTCTTGAACTCCAATGATCGTTACATGAACTTGACTTTTCATATTACATGAATTTGGTAACCGTAACGGATTAGGTTTCCAACAAATTAGAAACATAAAATATTTTAAATTCTAAGAACAATGAAGAAAACTACCCCAAAAGATGTGTTGATAGTGCAGACACAAGGGTTGGAAACTACACAAATGAGTGCAACAAATATTAATTTTTCTATAGGCAAGGTTTAAGCATGAAGTTCATTCCATTTTAGCATTTYACTTAAACCATAMACAATTTTGTTGCAGCAACCAAGATCACAAGAAGAAACACCATGCACAAGTACACAAGAAGTATCCTGGGAAACCCTTCTCAACAAGGGAAKAAAACCCAACCAATCCTTTGTTATAKTCTTCAAGAGAAAGAGCTCCACCACCAAGAAAATCTAGCACACAAAAGGGTGCTCACAAACCCTAGAAGACTAGTSCCCAAKAGAGGTGTGCACTTTTCCCAAGAAGATGTACTTGCTGAAATTTCCAAACTCACATTTAAGATATGATTCTTCAATGGGGAATTTACCTTTACTTATATTAGACYRAATCTGTCAATAGAAGTATCYATTGKCACAACARGGTCGACCACACYAACTCACAATATAATTAATAATTACCAGATTAATTATCTTTTACATTAATCATTTATTACATTAAGGTGGGGCCGACCTGTACCCTTTAYATTACAATTAGGGTTATAGGTAAGTCTTAYTGTTGAACAATATAACAAAGGATCTCATACACCCACTAGTGGCACATCCATAGGGATGTCCATATCTCTATCTCACTGCATCTCACAGGAGAACCACACTCACTAGTKCTCCACCATTAGGATCACGTTCACCTGTGCTCATCCACAAGCACGTCCAACTCAAYAGATCTTCTTTCCCACTGCATTACACATGAGAGTCATCTGGAGTTCTCAACTCTCTRCTCAGAGGAGGCTAATACATCGTTTTCTTCTCTCTCTCATAACGATGCACCCGGGTCATGGGAATTCACACATTCACCTRTGCTCAACCACAGGCACGTCTAACTCATYAGATCTTCTTTCTCATTRCGTTACACAGGAGAATCATCTAGAGTTCTTCTCAACTCTCTGTAAGGAGGAGGCCAACACAACGTTCCAGTTCTGTCTCAAATATGAACCACACACCCAACTCATGGGATCTCTCTTAGGTCGACTTAATCAGTCTGTGTCCTAGAGAATATCTCATGCAGTTGTAATCATCAACACTCCCTCTCAGCTAGGGAGGCATTCTCCATCAGGCCAAGTCTTGCATGAAAGTACTCGAACTTTGTCTTAGTTGTAGTCATCAACACTCCCTCTCGACTAGAGAGGTATTCTTCACCGAGCCATTTTGGTGAAGATGTCTGCAATGTGCTCATGTGTAGGAAGGTACAACACGTGTACTACTTTCCTCTGCATCATATCTCTGAAAAATGATATTTTATCTCAACGTGTTTCGATCTATCATGAAACACAAGGTTCTCAAAGAGCTTCACACAACTCTGGTTATAATCATAGAATTCATCTCATGATCAAGTAAATCTGTCAAAAGTTTATGAAGTCGCACTGCTTCGCACACTCAATGATATATATAATTTGCTTTTGTGGTACTCAAGGCCACATAGCTTTGTTTCTTGCTACACCAGGAAACCATGGGAACCTTCACAGTAAAACAACAACCGGATGTTCTCTTCCGGTCCAATGTACTCTTTGCTTAATCTATATCGGCATATCCTTGCAAACTCAAGTTCACACTGGAGGCATATCTTAGGCCATATCCAAATGTGCCTTGTATATATCTTAGTACATGATTTACTACTATCCAGTGAGTTTGTCTCAGCTGACTCATGGATTGTCTAACCACATTCACTGCATAGCATGTATTAGGTTTGATGTTAACTAGATACATCAATGATACAATCAGCTGTCAGTACACATTTGGATTAATCTTGTCTGAATCATCATAATTTTTCTTTTGTCAAATCCATCACCATTGGTGTAGACATGGATTTTCATTCTGTCATACTGAACTTCTTTAATATCTTCACTGTATATTTTCCTTAACTTAGGAAAAGTCTCATTGGTCCTTTGTCATACTTATTGTCCCAAGAAGTAGTGTATCGTACCCAGATCCTTCATCTTGAAATTGGAAGTTGAGGCTTGCTTGTGTCCAACAACATGGCTTCCTGAATAAGTCATCAAAATCAGGATTTCGTCACAAAAGTAGTAATATAGGTTTGGATTAGAAACACTTTTGCGGAAACCCAAACTCATTAAGAATCCATCTATCTAATGCAATTTCCAACTCATGGATAGTAGTACAGATGAAGGTGCATCGGTCTACTAGATCAATATGTCTCATCATAGTTCACTCCCTCTAGTTATGAGAATCCTCTGGCCACAGATCTACGTTTGTATTTCTCGACACTTCCATCAACTACATGATTGATTTTTATAGATCCATTTATAAGTCACCACATATTTCCCTTCTTGTCTCAGAACAATGTCGCATACATCATTCTTTTAAGATATATTGGTGGTATTCTATTATGGCATTTTTCCATACCTGTTCACCTATCGCTTCCTCCATGACAGGGAGTCTCATAATCAATGGAGTGGCTCATGGATGAAGGGTAGCTTGAAAACCTCTTTTGCTTTCTCAGGATGTCCCTTGAAGGACTTGTATGTTCCTCTGCCTTCTACAGAGTTTTGTCTACCCTAGGCAGGCCTTTTAAGCCCTACTGCAATATCTCTGGGCATATCAACTAGAGCAGCTAAATTGGCTGGAATACTGTCTATCTCCCTATGAACTGCTGAAGGGGGAGAAGGTATTTTCTCTTACTTCTTTTCATTTTGTTTTGACTCCCTGTTGACTCGAGCAACTCTCTCTGAAGTCTGGAGGATGGAAGTCTTCTTTTATTTGCTTGCTAGATCTTTTATGTCTTCTTGACCAACATAATAATCAATCAATAAGGTTTGGATTCCCGTACCAGGGATAATGGTCCAAGTCATGAGGGCTCCCATAGTGGAGATAATACCCTTCACTTACTAAGAATGCAACCAACCATAAAATTAATGATCAACCAATTTATCTGGATCTGTAGTCATGCTCAACTTTATATTTGTTTTAGAGGAAATACTTCTCATATTTCTTATCTTCATTCTTTTGGGATGGGTCTGGATCAAATTCAGCGGTGGAAGCATATTGTCTTCCTTTCTTCCTAGTTGGAAAATTTCTTGCATAGTGCCTATATTTGTCACATCTGAAGAACTGAATCTCTGAAACATCAATTCTCTGATTATGACATGAGGCTGAAGGAGATTTCTCATCTCTGAATGTTTGTCTGGAGTTTCTTTTGAATCTTCCTCCTTTCTTTATATGAAGTGCAAGAGCATGGTTGTCATCAGGGGTGTCTTCCACTCCTTTATTTCTAAGTCTAAGTTCTTCTTGTGTACAGTCTGTCCACATACGATCAAAAGTTGGTAAGTTTTATCTTCCACTGATGCTTTGAAGAAAAGGTTCCCACTATTTTGGAAGATTGATGAGAGTAGATAAGACACGTTCTCTGTCAGACATCATTTCTCCAATGGCACCTAGTTGTTCTTTGATCTTGTAAGTTTTAAACCTGTGAAGTAAAACAATGCATATAGATTCTTAAGCAAAACAAAATTTAATCAATGGCTCATTCACATAGTACATAGAGATATATACCGAAAACCCTCAACCGAGAAAACCTTTCTTATATTCATTATATCGAATTTCACCATTCACTATACAATATATACAATGCTTTTAGGTATTCTGTAGATACCAAAACCCTAATCCCTAAAACCAAGATTATTTTAGTAAACCGCTAAAAATAACAAAATCCGCTAAAAATAGCAAAAACCGCCCAAAAAAGAAATTTCGGGGCGCTGCCTCGAACGCTGCACGTAACCAGGGGGGGCAGGACCCCCCTAGGAAAGCGCCCGACGCACACGACACAAGCAAAACGCTAGTACAAGGGATCTTCAAACGCATTTGTCATATCTGATGCGCCCCCACACACACATGCAAAGAATATAACACATACCCAATAGATCTCTCATATCTTCATAAAGAAGGTAGCAATTGTATCACCCTTTGTCATCGTGGTACTTTGAAGTTAGCCTTTTAAGGTAAGAGCTCTGAGGTTGTTGTCACTTTCAAACATGTCTTTCCATGCCTCATGCATTTCATAAGTTGTCTTCGGGTTGGAAATACGAGGTAAGAGATGATCTCTTACTGAGTAGATGATCATTTTTCTTGCCCTCACATCTTCTTCCTTTTTTATTTCCTTCTCTTCATCGGTAGTTGTATCTGGTAAATTTTTTGTCACCTCATTTATAAGGTCATATTCTTCAAGGGTGACCTGAAGCCTTAACTTCCAGGAGTTGAAGTTACTTGATCCATCAAGCCTATCTTCCACTAAAGTTTTGTTCTTCATTTTCTCGGATTTCTTCACAAACTCTCGCCAACTAGACTTAGAAAACCTAAAGGTTAGGTTGGACTAGTAACCTTCGGTTTTGTTGGGCTTATGATTGCCAACAATAAAATTTGAGAGTGTCATAGGAATACTTGTTGAGCTGAAACATTTCTTCAAGAATTTGTAGAAACCCTAAGATCAAGATTCTGTAGAAAATTTCGGAACCCTAGAAACCCTAGGGCCAAAAACTCAAAATCCTTGAAAATTCACTTTGAAGATCTCTGGATGTGCGTTGAGGAAGGTCGCACACCTTATCCAAGTTTTATCCCCAACGTCCACGAATAAGGTGCTGAAAAGGCCAAGCAAGTGAGGGACGTATGGATTTCTGCAAAAACCCAAGAGGTCGTACGAAATTGCAGAAGGAGGAAGACTTAGCTTTTAAGTGCTTGTGCAGGAGTTCTTCAAGACCTATGCTCTGATACCATGTTGATTTTTCTATAGGCAAGGTTTAAGCATGAACTTCGTTCCATTTTATCATTTTACTTAAACCATAAACAATTTTGTTGCAGCAACCAAGATCACAAGAAGAAATACCATGTACAAGTACACAAGAAGTATCATGAGAAACCCTTCTCAAAAAGGGAAGAAAACCCAACCAATCCTTTGCTATATTCTTCAAGAGAAATACCTCTACCACCAAGAAAACCTAGCACACAAAAGGGTGCTCACAAACCCTAGAAGACTAGCGCCCAAGAGAGGTGCGCACTTTTCCCAAGAAGATGTACTTGCTGAAATTTCCAAACTCACACTTAAGATATGATTCCTCAATGGGGAATTTAACTTTACTTATATTAGACTGAACCTTTCAACATAAGTGTCTATTGGCACAACATCCCAAGAAGATGTACTTGCTGAAATTTCCAAACTCACACTTAAGATATGATTCCTCAATGGGGAATTTAACTTTACTTATATTAGACTGAACCTTTCAACATAAGTGTCTATTG
>JZKD02S1913479.1:27014-37669 GCA_000966675.3 Picea glauca
TTCTGAATTCCTGCTTGTTTTATATCTCTGCAAGTTATGATGATGGTATAAAAGGATATTGTGTGTGGGATCCTACTTCTCACAAGGTCATCATTGACAGAGATATTGTATGTATGGAACAACCAAAAGGGTTGATTCAAGATCGCAACGGTAAATTTGTTTGCATACTAGATAATTCATTGTATGGCTTAATGGTACCCAGGCAAATATACAAGATGTTTAAATCCTTCATAGTGAGTCAAAAATTTTCAAAGGGTAGGAATGACTATACGGTTTATAGTACATTCGCAGTCTTGATGTTCTTTGCTGATAATATGCTCGATGCAAGCCGAAGCATGGATAAAATCAGTAAGAAAATATCTCAGGTGGACAGGACAAGTCAGATGAGGGATCAAGGAGCAGCAAAACAAATTGTGGGCATGGAAGTATACAGAGATGGTAATGGTAAGTTGTGGTTGGAGTTCAGTATGAACATTGTAAAACCAGTCTTTATCCCTCTTGCTTTCCATTATAAGTTTTCTTCAAGCATAGGGCATGTCTATAAAGAAGAAAAGGTTATGTCTCGTGTCAGTTCAATAGGAGGTATGTTGTATGTGATGAAATGGTTAAGACTAGATGTTTCACATGTTAATGATGTTGCCAGATACATGACAGATTCAGGTGCTGCAATGAAATGGGTGCTTAAGCATTTGAGAAGCACAAATGTCACCTATAATGGTTACACTGATATGGTCTGTGATGATTGTAATGTATATTGTAATACAGGTATTTTGGATAGAAGGAGATCTATCACTAAATATATCTCACAACACAGTTGTGGAAGACATGTTGGAGGTGGAGTGACCCCTCAGGAAATCCAAACTCGTGCAAGTCACACAGGCAAGATCATGAAACCAGTTTTATTAGAGAAGTTGCAGTGGTGCTTGGCTTCTCTTGGCTTGCAGAAAAGGTGATGAACAAAGGAAGGAGCAAGGTATCAGGTTAATTGTTGTCAAGGTGGAAATTGTTGGGATTTGGTGACAACGAATTCCTCCAAGGATGGATCTGGATCCTATTATTCTGCGTTGGTTACAACTAAATAGACCAAGATAGAATATGGATAGGGATTGCATTTAATATTCATTTTCTTGTGTGAATGTATAAATTCATGTAAGCTCGTAGAGGCAAAAATGACTGTGAGAGATTGAGTGTGAGTAGTTGATGTAATCTCCATGATCTGAATAATAAGACAACCGATGCCTATGCTTGGTGGACGTAGCCCAACGTTTGGGTGAACCACATGAAATCCCTGTGTCTATTATCTGTGTGTGATTGTTAATTATCATTATGAATTATGTTTTCCGCATTTGCAATTCTAACAATTGGGGGTTCTCACTCACTCCCAAAGTCAGGGTTGCTACTAGTCGGTGTCCACAAACTATCCATAACTCGTGTCCCACATTCTCGACTTTGCTGGACGTTTTTCTCATGCCCATAAATCGGGGATGGAGTATATTTTAAAATCAGGCGTTCTATGAGCATTTATTAGCTCCCCATGGGTTGTATACATGTTTTTGCCAATTCACCAACTATCGATTTCACCTCCATATGTTTTCCTCTGTCGTCAGATACCCAACTTGACTTCAAGACTTTTTTAATTGACGTGGAATTATCAAAATCACCTTGGGCATTTATTTATGTGTTGTGGGTTACTGAAAACAACCCCAAAACATTTTTCTAAATGGTTGGTTGTCGAACCCATCCTCCAAACGTTTTTACACACCAAGGAGTTATCAAATTCACTTTCAAACTTTATCCTTGGTAGTTGGTTGCTAAATTCGACTTTCTCAAGTTTCCCCTCCGTACTTGGTCACTAATTTTGCCTTTTAAGTATTTATCTGAACCTCAAGTCGACCCACTCCAACTAGGCTTCACTCTTGGTCGATCCAACAAGCATCTCTATTCAGCTAGATCCGCCAACGGTTCAACTGGGCTTTCCTCTAGTCGGTTGACTCGACTTGATCGACCTACTTTCCTCCAACTCGACTTGGTTGACTTGCCTTTCTTCCGACCCGACTTTCATCTGAATCGACTTGGACAAGCCACAATTTTGCTATGCATTTCTAAGAGGTTACTCGGCATTTTAGATCTGGTTGGGCGTTTTTGGAAGTTGCTAGGCGAATTCCGAATAGCTTGGGCATATCTATAAGTTGTTGGGCGTATTTAGAAGCTGTTGGGCGTATCTAAAGGTTGACGGGTAAATTCCTACTTGCCTGGATGTATTTAGAAGTTGTTGGGCGAATTTAAATGTTGTCGAACGTGTTTAGATGATCCCTAGACGTTTTTAGATCTTGTGGATTGCCCAATTCGCCCTTCATACAATTCTCTTCACCGTTGGTTAATCAATTCGCTCTCTGAGCATCTCCACTGCCAGTGAACCCAATCATCCGTGGTGTAATTTTTCTTCGTTGCTGATCAATTCATTCCGTCGGGTTGTTTTCCCCCTTTTCTATTCGACCGACTTCACTTGTTAGTCGACTAGAATTCCACGCTGGTCAATCCAGCTTTCTCTTGGTCAATTTATCTTCTTTGGAAAACATAGGCCCGGTGATTGAGTTATGAGCAGATTTACCAGCCATTGGACAACAAGACAAGCCTGAGAACAGAGGGGACACCAGCTGGGTGTAGTGTGCAAGGTACAGGCAGGGAAAAGCCTTGTAGCAGACAAAGAAGAGAAATCTTTGTGCAACATAAAAGAATGGAGGACTGGTGGCTTTTGTTGACAGAGCTTTATATTTAAGACCGAGACAGAGATCAGAAATTAAATTTCCACATAGTATCAGTGTTGGTGAAGCGAGTGGGCTATAAGTCCCCCATTTACGAATCATCTTGAGCCTCAAAGCAGGGCAGAAAGCAATCGACAAAGAAGAAGACTTTGACAAGATCATATGTGTCCACTCCAAGGCACGAACAAACAACTGTACTCCAGTCCACAATGAGGGTGAGTCATCAGTGAAACCGGGGCACCGAACAAGATGGAGACAGAAAAGAGACAATGAAGCAAATAAGTGAAACAGAAAAGGGACAATGAAGCAAATAAGTGAAAACAACAGCCTCCACAACCCTCAGCAGAATGCAGCCTATATACTACAAACTTCAGCTCGCAAACCACCTCAAATATAGTAAGAATATACTGAAATTTTTGTGGTTTCTCATGTTACAGTTAGGTAATTTAATTTTGGATTAAGCAACCCAGAAATTGCCATTATTGTGGGTTCTGTACCGATTTGTTTTATGCCATTCTGCCTTTGCTAATCCCACAGAATCAGATAAGCTTAGTAAGATGACAGCAGTCAGGGAAAGCAGAATAGAGTATTTGGATTCAAAGAAGAGCCAGAAACCAAAGTCTTTGAACAGAGCAATTCTATTTTCCCTACGAGTACAGCCGAGGGCTATGGAATATTCTGTAAATTCATAGGATTCCATTTATGTTGCTGTTCAAAATAAATGAATATAAAAGTAATATGCGTTGCTCTACTAAAGTTACAAATGCAAGAATGTAAGACTTGGACAGCATCTTAAATCAAGCACAAAGGTTAAGAAAAAGACTTTGTGAGCTAGATATACAACTCGTACATAGAAAGAAAAAGAAAGACTCACATCTTGGTATACTTTAGCCTCAGCTGTGTCATCCATAAGCTTTTGAATATCATCCAAGTTGATCTCACTTTGGAGAACCTTAATAGCATTGTTTCCTGTCTTTAAACTCTCAAAGACGGCCTTTTGCTTGCTTGTTAGTTCTATGTCTGCAAGCTGCAACCATGTTCATATTGGACAGAGGTGTTTAGCATTTCCAATAGATTTATAAAACATAATATTTCAACTCAGTGCATGCAGTCCTTTCTTGAACAAGCATGCAGATGACCACCATAAAATAGTTCGATGCTTTGAGGAAGGAACAACTGCTTCTTCCAAGAAAGGTGAAATTCCTAAGACAGCATAAATATTTCTATGTTCCGATAAACGAATTTCCTACATTTCAATATAAAGCAACTACATTGGGAAATTAATCTACCAACTAGTTCAATAGTGCAAACACCTAATAAAAAACTACACTCTGATAAGTTTATCTACATATACAAACCTGTTGCTCAACATTAATAAGCCAGGCATCGACTTGCTTTACAAGCTCTTCCTGCATCTTTTTCTTCTTCAACGCAAGCAATGCCCTCTCTTTCTTTTTCTCTCGAAGCAAATCTCGAGCAACTTGCGTTTCAGTTTCAATTACTTTCTCAAGCTGAAAAAAAATTCAAGCCAAAAGATAAATTACAACTGTGATCCTTGATTAATTCTGCAGATTACACATCCATAAGTCTGATCCAAACTTTCTTATAGAATTTAAAGAGAAGCGAGCATAAGCCAATATGCTAGGAACAAAGGTCCAAGAGTTGGAGATTTAAATTAAGGCAAATTCCAAAGGTTCTTCCTATTTCTTCTTTTTCCATAAATTTCAAGCATGTTAGTGTCATAAGGAAAGAAATAGGATGTCGATATGTACGTTTGCACAGTAAGCCAAGAAAAAACAGACAGGAAATAATCAATGAGAGGCAGTCGGACCATAGGTAGATCAATCTGTACCTAGTACCTACATTGATGTGTATGGTAATTATTTCCAAAACAAGTTCATATATTTAACGAATTTTACCCAACACAATTATGTTGAATATGTTTGGTGGATTAAGACATGAATGTCAGTCAACATTCAACCAATTTACAATTACGGAAGAAACCAAAAATTAAACTTAGCTTTGATTATAATAAGCTTTGGTCTCTCATTTTTTAGCTTGGCAAAAGTCATGCTTTTCATTTTGGTTCAATATTTACAGTTTTGATGCAAGCAGATTTGGGAGAAACAAAAATAGGTAGCAAACCAGATTCCAGAGTATCAAGCAATGAGAAAGCTGCCAAGCAAGTAGGTCATGGATTCCACTGTACCAATATCGATGCTTGAGGTAGCAGGAGAATCCAAAATCTGAAAGCATTGTGCAGCAGTTAAGTTGCATGGAAAGTTGAAACAAATACAGAGCCAGATAAGGATCTGCCGGCTTTTTTAAAAGTCGGGATACAGATCTGGGGAAAAGATAGAGAAAAATATATAAATTATTTTAAAAGAAAAGAACCAGAAACATCAAAATTCAGATCTCTGAATATACTTTGCTACAAATCAGTCTCACAAATTTAGAAATGCAGACTGCTATGAGAAACTTGGATTTGTGTGTTTTAGGATGGGGGAGGGGCTCTTTTTGGAAGAGTTCGGGTTTTAGAGAC
Organism: Picea glauca; assembly: GCA_000966675.3. Taxonomy (NCBI): domain Eukaryota; kingdom Viridiplantae; phylum Streptophyta; class Pinopsida; order Pinales; family Pinaceae; genus Picea; species Picea glauca. The sequence continues at coordinate 32,322 of JZKD02S1913479.1, forward strand.
ACGAACATTGCCTTTTTTATTTTGTATTTTATGTTTTTCATTGTGTTTTTAACAAAAAAGTTTTTCTTTTGAAGGATCCACCAGCTTGACGTTTCTGGCAAGCCAAAAACAGATCTCAAGCAGATCCTCCAGTGCTTCCAAATCGGAAAGGTATCCAAATTGGATCCTGATCCTGGGTCCTCCATAAGTGGATACAGTAACTTAGAGCAGCACTAAAAAGAAAAAGGTCACAATTAGGGAGTCAAGTAGCAGTAAGTAACAACCTAAGGATTGTAGAATTGTCTTTTAAAAACAATAAATTATATATATTATATATATCCCAGTGGGTTAGTTTAATTGGTTCGAACTGACTGTTTCAAGGTGGAGCTTGACATCAGGTCTCCAGTTCTAGTACGGCTGAGTCCCACTAGGTTACCAGCTACTATTGTAACTGGCAGTTGAGTCACCCTCCATTTGGATATTCTGGGGAAGAGGGGGGATCCCACAATGTTAATAACAGTAAGCAGTACCCTGAGGATTATAAAATTGTCCATATATATATATCCCAGTTGGCTAGTTTAATCAGTTCAGACTAACTGTTTCGAGGCAGAGCTTGTCATTAGGTCTGGTTCTAGTTCGGCTGAGTCCCACTGGATTTACCAGCTGCTATTGTGGCTAGCAGTTGAGTCACCCTCCATCTGGATATTCTGGGAAAGAAGAGGGGATCCCGCGAGGTTTTCCTTGGGGAAAAATATTTGTGTTTAGAATTATCTCAAGAGGTATAACAGAGTGAAATAATCAAGAAAACAAATATTTAAGACAGATTGTCTGAAGAAGAATTTATCCCCCAAAAACAATTGCGTAACATTCCTAAATTGCACTACCAGAGTGTTTTGCTGAGAAATAGCAATATATCACTCAGGAAACAAACTTAAATGCAATTGTGTGAGCATAATTTCATGGGGAAGTTAACAATGTCAAGGAAACTTCCATCCATGTTAGTCACAGAGGTGGCAATCATAGAATGCCCAAATGTGACACTGGCAATCAGGTGTTCATCGATGGGTTGAGAGGGAGATTGCTAGGTTCAAATCCTACATTGATTCTGCATCAAAAAGAGTGTGACAGGCCCATTTCTGCCCACGTCTTCAAGGGCCACATTCTTTGTAAGCTAGCAGAAAACCAACATATGATGACACGGATGGTTGGTTGTTTATTTCTTCTCTTAGGTAAGATATCCTTAGCATTTCAAGTCTCAATAGGTTTCAAGAAGTTATGGGTTTCAAAAGGGGTATAGCCTCTTTAGTGTGACTCGTGCAAGTCTAGGAGTCTTTTGTAAGATTCAAAGAAACGGTAACAACAAATTGGCTTCATTGAAGAGTCCTGGAAACATAGAAATTCAAATATTCTAAGAAATGGTTCTCTGATACAAATCAAAGACCTCTTATAATATGAGAGTTTAATGTTCTTGGGGCATATTGTTAGAGATTTGGAACAGAGAAAACAAGAAGACTTCAGAGTATATTTACAAAATCTTGGAAGAAGAAAATACTTGAGAATCGAGATTGTTAAAATTAATGCAGCTGTAAGAGCCATTCTCGTGGAGGATGGCAAAGACCCTAGCTGAGATCTAGGGCCACCAATACACTCCTGGGGTTCTTGGTCTGGGACCAAGCAGTTAGAGCCATGGCAAAAGACCCTAGTGAGGGCCCCCAGTGTATTGTTGGGGTTCTTGGTCAGGGACCAAGCAGTTTGATGATATAAGTCCCTAGATGTGTTCTAGGGCCCCTGGATRTGTTCTAGGGAATCCTTGCTCGRTGCATGGATTGATCCTTGGTTGTGTACCTTGGTGGATAAGACCCTAGTTGTGATCTAGGGCCCCTAGTTGCGTTMTGGGGTATCCTGGTCTGCGACCAGGCARTTTCTTGGTTAAGTACCAAGCCGAGATGATGTTTGATCTTCTTCTCTCTCGGGATGGTCCACGAGACCTAGGAGCAATTAAGAAGGACATGATCACATCAWTGACCTTCCTCTTATGCTAGGATGATAAAAGCTTATAAGTTATATCATGAGACCTTTGTGGACATTCTGCCATTAAAGAAGAACCRCCCCCCTTGACCTTGTTTGAGCCACGTCCTCCTTATTGTTTATGTGGTTTTGGTCTTTGCTAGCCGSCTTGACTTGTTGACTTTCTAATTAATATTTTATGATTAAAATATTAATTATTTATTTTGTTTAATTGTTGGGTTTTAATCTAACCCTAAAATTAGGGCTAATTTGCAAACCCTAACCTACCCACCTAAACTATAAATGAGAGACCTCTCCCCTCACTCTCTCACTCATTCTTCTTCCTCCAAACATTCTCTTGGTCTGAATTTTKYTGCGGCTCCTTCTTGTTCAATTTAGTAAAGGATGCGGCCCTCTTGGATCGGATTTTTCCGATTGAGTATGTGGTGCRGCCCTCCCTTGAGACTGTTTCTCTTGCTGTGAAGTAGTGTGGCTCCCTTCCTTGGGCTGAGAAGTAGTGTGGCTCCCTTCCTTGGGCTTGTTGAATTTTCATGCTAAGCTCATGCACATGTGGTTTATTTCAATTTTAGCATAAGCTACAGCCATAAACAATGCAGCAATAATACATTAGCTACAGTAAACCAAGATCACAAGAAGAAGAATCATGCACAAGAACACAAGAAGTATCCTGGAAAAACCCTTCTCAACCAAGGGAAAAACCCAGCAATCCTTTTCTTATATTGCTAAGAGAAGATCCACCATCCACCACCAAACCCTAGCACACAAGAGGGTGCTTCTATGACCAAGAAGGACTAGTGCCTAAAAAAGTGCCCACTTCAGTCCTCATAATTCCAGACCATGCATTTTTGCAAGTGAGAGAGATGATCCACGATGGGGATCTATCTCTTATTTATACAATCCTATTACATCAAATAGATGTGTCTATTGGCACAATAGGGCCAACCTGAACAACTTAAAATATAATTAATCATTACACAATATTAATTATCTTCTACATGGTGGGGCCGACTTGTACCCTTTACAACACAAATTAGGGTTACAACAAATCTTACTCTCAAACAATATAGCAAGAGATCCACACATCCTCTAGTGCTCAGCCACTAGGGACACGTCCACCTGTGCTTAGCCACAGGGATGTCACTCTCAACAGATCAACTCAACTAAGTCCATAGGAGTACCATCTGGAGAGGCATCTCAAGTCGACTCAACTAAGTCCATAGGAGTACAAGGCAGGAGACCATCTCAAGCCGACTCAACTCAGTCCAAAGGAGTACCAAGGCAGGAGACCATCTCAACTCAGTCCAGAGGAGTAGACAAGAGACCACACATCATCACAACTCAGTCCATAGTCCGACGCACACCCACCACATGGGCACACCCAATACATGGGCTCTCTCACAGATCTTCTCAACTCAGTCCAGAGGAGAACGACCTGGAGAATGTCACGCGACACTGCAATCATCAACAGAGATAGTGGTGCAGCTCCCTTCCTTGGTCTGGTATAGTGCTGCGGACTCCTCCTTTGGGCTGGTATAGTGGTGCGGCTCCCTCCTTGGTTGCTGGTATAGGGTGTGGCCCTCCTTGGACCTTTCTTTTGCTGACCCCTAAGGGTATTCTTCAGGCTGCTGCTGTCTCCTTGCTGGTACTGTCACCTGTACATGTGTGCTGCTGTCTCCTTGCTGTTTGCTGCTACTGTCTCACTGCTGTTGCACCTGTTTGCTGTTGCTGTCCTATTACTAGTGCCACCTATGTTGCTGCCTCTGTTCCTTCTATGGTAACCTGTGTTTGCTGCCCTTAATAGTGTTTGTAAGGCAGCCCTCTAACTGCTGTTATTACTATAGCAGTTTTTGTTTTGGACAGTTTTGTCAAGACTGTTAGTCGCTTCCTTTTTGGACAGTGGTGTTCTTGTTTCAGCCTTGCACTTGATGATGGGTGTGCTGGTTGTTTTTCTGATATTTCCCTAAAGTTCTTCTTGGCAAAACTGTTCTCAAGATCATGATGAGATCTACCCCTGAGGGTTTGATCCATAACCCTTAAAGCATTTTCTGAGCATACAGAAAAGAGGACAACAGCAAGCTCATCAGGTAAATCTGTTCTTTGTTTTTGCTAAGGTTATGTTCAGATCTATTGTTTGTTTTTGCTAAGGTAAGGTTCAGATCTGTTCTTTGTTTTTGCTAAGGTAATTGTATTATTTCTGTCATTGATTTACATTAGAATTTGTGAATATATTGCTGATCCAAAACTACAGTAGTAAATAAAATTTAAAAGATATTTCTGTTTCTAGTTTGCCCTTAAAATTCTAACAGAGATTGGAGAAGAGAATGCTCTCCAAGATGTTAAATTGTGATTCGAATAGTAGGCATGCAGACAAGCTGATACTGGACAGGCTTAAAACAATTTATTGGACCCCTTGTGCTACCTATGGCATAGATCTAGATTCTATCACTCCGTGGTCTACATAAAGTTACATTGGAGAATGTTTGAATTTGTAGAGGAATAACAGTTGCAAACTTCATTATCAGCAGTCACCTTTGACTGCACATCTTAGGAAGCATGCACCCAGTGAATTCCTAAGGTCTTAGAACACAAGGTTTGCCACCTTTTCATCTCTTTGAAAAGAAGGGTTGAGGAGAAGGCAGCACTGAGGTATGTTGCATGTAGCTGTGAGTGGGACAAACCCCTCTTTCAAAAAATCTCTACAGAAAGGTTCGTCGAAGAAATTATCATAGTACTAAGAAGCCATTTTGGGGGAAGTGTTGATAGGGCATTCAACATGTGTGTAGCAATAGTTAATGTGCTTCACATGGGTCATGTTGACACCCCTTACATTTGATTTTTTTACAAGTGTGCATGACCAGTTGCAAGGAAGCAATTGCAAGTACATTCAATAATGTGGGAAGGATGATAATATGGATATAGAGAAGTTAACCAATTGCAAATGGAGGATCAGGCACATCCCTTTGAATGCAGTAGCATGTTATTTGGACACGTTATTTACATTAAAGTTTAAACAGAAACAATGAAAATAAAATCATGAGTGGTGTCCATGCTGCAATTGAAAAGTTGAACCCAGTTACAAATTAGGTCAGAAAACAATTCAGGCCACATACATTAAATGGAAATATTTTCAAGAGGCTGGGCAGGGAAACTCCTTTGCAGCTGAGAGGCGACCAATGGTTTTCCTATGAGTGAAGCCTAGGCATTTCTACCAATAATTATGCAGAAGTCTATGTTGAATTTTAATGAAGATTTGTACCTTGGACAAGTGGTTCCTATGGGTTTTTAAACTTTTACCTAGGAATGTGGTCCACAACTTAAAAGTGGGTCTTTTTCATAAAGTC
>JZKD02S1913479.1:57390-73552 GCA_000966675.3 Picea glauca
GGAAATGTTCTTTGACTAGCATCTTGGAAGAAAAAGAATGAAGATAAAAGGCATGAATGGGCTTGGAAATATTTGCATCCATGACAGGTGCAACTCACCCTCCACAAAGGCACCCACCGGTAAGCCATCCCTGCTATCGTTGCACCTTTTGCCCAGGCATCCCCATCCACCTCACCCACTTACATGACTTGGATTTAATCCTTTCCAGAAACATCCCTCTTCTAGTAGACATTAGCCCAATAGGACGTCATGTCACTTCCTCCAAACTTGCATTACAGGCTTGTATAATGTTTTGGAGCACTAGACTGGGGAAAGGGGTTTTATGCACATGTTTAATAATATTGATGATTAGATGTGATTGACATTGTTATGATCCCCGTGACTTATGAGCCTATGGAGGGCGTATCTGTTGATGTGCAGGATCATGCCTGACAGACAGGTACCACGTTGGATAGGTACACATGGGGAGATGATTAGTTCGGACCTCCATGGCGCTGAAGAGCCCACCCGATGGATGTTGAGACCCAAACAGGGGGCAGAGACAAGGCAAAGCATTTGTACCAGAGAAGAGCAGAAGAATCCACCAGAGGAAGCTGAGCTGACCTATACCTAGGGGGGTTGTGCCCCCTTGACTGGAACATTTCCCTTGGAAGGCCTAAGACGTCATCCAGGAGGTTCATGACGTCAACCTTACTTCATGGATGTTTTGTCAGATAGACGGGGCAATTTGGCACGTGTGGCATGTTGGAGAAGCCCAAGGAGGGCTAACGTTTTGCTCCAGGAGGCTCCATTTGCCCTAGAAAGGGCTAATGTCACCCTAGAAGGGGCATGGCGTCTTGCTTTAGCTTGATTAGGGTTTTAGTTAATCATGTTTTAATGTAAAACAATATGAATGTGTATTTTGGCCTTGTCATGGCAGTTTAGCACGTGTGGCATGTTGGAGAAGCCCAAGGAGGGCTAACGTTTTGATCCAGGAGGCTGCATTTGCCCTAGAAAGGGCCAATGTCACTCTAGAAGGGACATGACATCTTGATTTAGCTTGATTAGGGTTTTAGTTTATGACATTTTAATGTAAAACAATATGATTGTGTATTTTGGCCTTGTCGGCCTTTTGATGACCTAAAAAGTAATTAAGGTCATTCCTACTGTATAAATTGAGGGGTTTTACTCTCATGTTTTCATCATCTTTCACTCACACATTAGTGAGGTCTGAAATTTGTGCCTTATTCTAGGATTTTGGCTGAAATAGTGAGGCGCACTTGTTGAAGGAAGACTTTTCTTGGCATTTTTGGCATTTCTCTTGGTGGAAGGTGTTACAACTAGGGTTTTGCTACATGGTTTCTTGGTTTATGTAAGTGAATTTCTGCAAATACTTCTTAATTGAATGGTTTTAGTTTTGTTTACTTGCATATGTTATTATAATTTGTTGAATCAAACCCTAGGTGACAAGCACTAGTTAATGTCCTTGTCTCATGTCCCCACTAAGATTTTAAGCCATTTGATTTGCAAGAAGGAGATAAAGCCTTGTCATAGCAACACTTTATTCTTTTCTTCTAGCCTAGTTGTTTTGTCCTTGTTGAGATAAGAAGGAGACAAACGCACCAAGGCCTAGGGTTTCTACACCCGGTGAGCCGTTTTTCCCTAGGGTTTGTCTAGTGAAGCCTTGCTTTAACAACACATCACTTACAAACTCTCTTGTCTTAGATCAACCATTATTCACTAGCCATTTTATTTCCACTAAGCTAAAGAAGGAAGAGAGAGCACTGAGGCCTAGGGTTTCTACACCAAAGTGAGCCTCTCTCCCCTAGGGTTTCATTGTCGAGGCCTTGCTATAGAAACACCTCAACATTTAACCCTCTTGTCTTTAGTTTCATCTTTATCATTTAGTCCTTCAGCCTTTGCAACCTCTTTTGACTCCATTTGCCCTAGTAGTACATTGGTCTAAGACCTTATTTCTTGAGTGGCTTGATCACAACTTCAAAACAAACAAATACTTTGAGCAATTACTAACCTTTCTAACCCTAGCCTAGACTAATTTTACTAACCCTAGTGTTGTCGTCATCTTTTATGCTATAAACACCTTTGTGCGGCATTCATTTTACCTTCAAAGCAATTGAACAATTGGTTAAGGCATTGCTTATGAAGTGTTGATATTGTTACATTGAATGCCAACGTTTCTTTAGCATTTATTGAGAAGTGATATTGTAATCATTGCTATTGTACAGACATTGATTTACTTCATCAATATTTTTGCTCAATTTCTTATTATCAAAAATGTCATTGATTACATGAAGTACTAACCAACAAGCAAGCTTTGCAATGCATAGTTTCATTGTTGCTTTGTCTCGGGCAGGTACTCTTATTGGTTACTACTTCCGATTATCTTTCATCTTTATTGGCTATTTAGTCAGTACTTTCTGATCAGGTGGTGACTTGTGAGGGGGATTATTATCATTTAGCCTTGCTAAACTTCTTCCCTTCTCAAAACCCCAGGTCATCGGGGATGTCTCCACTGGGCCTTACCTCCCTAAACAGAAAGAACCTTCCCATTGAGGTGACATTGGTGGGATTGGTTCAATTACGCTAGTTTGACATCCTTTCATCTGTCTTTTACCCTAATTACAAACTGTGCGATAACAAGTCCTTTGCTCAAGGAAATACTTTAAGCTATTGTGATTTATTTTGACCACGAATTTGTTGCCCACCAAATATTGTTTGAATTTGGTTAAGGCATGCATGATTGCCAGCATTTCCTTGTCATAAATGGAGTACAACTTCTCGGGTTGACTGAGCTTCCTACTCTCGAACACAATGGGGTGTCCTCCCTGCATCAAAACTGCCCCGATACCCTCGTCAGACGCATCACACTCTAATACAAACGATAAAGTGAAGTCTGGTAATGCTAACACTGGACATGTGCCCATGACTTCCTTCATGTGATCAAAGGCTTTTTGTGACTCCTCAGTCCAGATGAAAGCCTCATGTCGGGTGAGATCTATAAGTGGTGCTCCAAGTTGAGAAAAGCCCTTGACAAACCACCTGTAATAACTGCATAGCCCAAAGAAGCTCCTCAACTCTGTCACATTCCTAAGCGTTGGCCAATCCATAATGGCCCTGATCTTCTCTCAGTGCACCTGTACCCCCTGTTCACTGATGATGTGGCCCAAGTAAAGTAGTTTCGTCATACCGAACTCACACTTGGACTCTTTGGTGTACATTGATTGTGTCTCCATGATGCTCAGTACCTCATACAAATGCCTCCTATGCTCTTGCCATGTCTTGTTGTAGACCAAGATGTCGTCGAAGAAAACCAAGACTGATTTCCTCAACCGTTCCCTGAATATGTGGTTCATGAAAGACTTAAATGTATTTGGTTCATTGGTTAGCCCAAATGGCATAACCAGGAACTCAAAATGACCAAAGTGGCATCTGAATGTCGTATTCTCTATGTCATGCTCTCGGATGTTGATCTGATGATATCCAAAGCGTAGATCAATCTTCAAGAAGAAAACTGCCCCATGTAGTTCATCCATCAACTCATCAATGCGAGGGATAGGATATCGGTTCTTGATGGTTTTCTTGTTCAAGGCCCGATAGTTGATGCACATCCTCATGGTACCATCCTTCGTCAGAACTAAAACAACTGAAGAAGCGAATGGACTGTTGTTAGGTCTCATGTGTCCCATCGCTAGCAATTCCTTAATTGATTTCTCTATATCATCCTTGAACCTCCTAGGATGACGACAAGGTGGTGTGATCATAGGTTTGACCCCCTCCTCCAACTCAATAGTATGCTGAAACCCTTTGTCAGGTGGTCTCCCTGGTGGAATTGAACCAAAAACCTGTTGATGCCTTCCTAACATGTTCATGATCTCTGTCTGATAATGTTGTCGACCCTTTGAATCCTTTTGTGTAGTGATCGAGCACTCTGCAGCATATTCTACCTCCCCGTGTCTAAATATCATGTTATCTCTCAAAGAGTCACCCTATATTGTAGATCATGTGAGCTTGGTAACATACAGGTCTGATTTTAACGAGTAGAATTCTCAATGATGGATCAATCTATGGATTGTTAACAGTTGCATTCATGAGACAATTAAGAATGTATTCTAACATAATTTGCTTCATATGAACTCAATCAGATACTAAATAGGTTTTAATGAATATGGAGAAGTTTTACAAACTGTAAAATCATACATACATCAGATACACATGAAGATAAAGCTATAACAATGAAAAGGTACATTTGCAAACTTATATCATTAATGCAAGGAAATATAGGTTTCTCTCAATCATTAAATGAAACAAGAACCATGTGAATCACTCATAATGGCACAAATGCACGGAAAGTAGATATGAATAAGGAAAATATCATACTAAAGAATCAAGAATCCAGAAATACAGTCTTTCAGACCTCAAACTATACAAGTCTTCTCAAGTCTTCCAAATTGAACCACCCTCTCTAGCTCCTTCTAACCCTTCTCCACCCTTGTACCATAAAATATATATCACTATAGGTCCTTTCCATCTCGCAAATTCAAACTCCAACCCCTTTCCCAAAATAGAAACAATTACAAACAGAGAGTGACACGTTTTAACTGATTTCCTGCTTTTCAAGAGGCGAAATTATGAAAAATAGGCTTCAAAATGCCACTTGTAATTCTCAAAATATAACAACTGTGTAAAATATGAGAATGATTTTTTTAGATAAACTCGTTCTAAAGAAAAACCTCTCTCGGTTTCTTGAAATTCATCTCCAGCTAGTCGGAATATGTGTCGCAAAAACATGTCTCAAACATGAAATCATGAAAACTGAAAAAATAGGGCTCAAAGATTCTTTTAAATCTCCCAATACGTGACACCTATGTGAAAAATGAAAGAGGTTAATGTTCTTGGGTCCGTGCCTAACAATAACCTCCTTTGGATTTTGAAAATTCATCTCAGTTCACCCAAAAATCCTCCTGGAAGTTAACTGGTCAAAAATATCAGTTCAACATTCCTAGAACAGAGTTTTCGTAGCACATTTTGTAGCGCATTTCGTAGCACCTGTCTCAATTCGCAGCACCTGAGCCAGTTCATAGCGCCAAAGGAGAATCAAGTAGCCAAATCCTTCTTGACCTCCAAACAAGACAAAAAATCTCATGGAGTACCCGATGGTTATGAGGTTGATGTTGCTAACTTCATATTTGCACTCAGATGTCTACAACCTATCCAACCTACAACCCTCTTCTTCCACCAGTTCACAGCACCATATCAAACATAGCTTTCACACTTGAATGGATTTATAGTGGAAAAGGGGAGACATTGAGTACAACCTAGATGTATGACATGTCAAGGAAATGACATAAAAAACCAAAGATATGACTCATGGGGCTTCTTACCTGTCATGATAACAATCACGTAGCTCAAACTTTAGATCAAGGTTATACATAGCCTTATTCATTTTGAAACCAAATATAACTTTATGATTACAACCTAAAGACTCAACACCTATGTCCTATAAACCTTATGACTCGAAAACAAAACCAAGTTGAATTTTTTGACCCATACAATCTTATGTGTTAATAGATCCTCTCCATCCTCTTAGCCGAAACTGTCACGGGTGCCCCTATTGACATGCCCCTCATAATGATCCTCTTCCCATCACTGTCCCTAAACCCCATCTCCAAGGTTTGTTAGTTGGTGATGATTTTTCCCAATGTGATCAACCACTGGACTCCCAACACCACATTTGTGTCTGATAGGTCAACTACATAAAATGTGTCTCTCACGGTGTAGCTACCTAACTTTATCTCCAAGTCTGGGACTCTGTTTAGACATTCCACTGTATCTCCATCTACTACTGCAATATCAAATCCCTCAAACTCCTTTGTTTGAAGTGTTTGCCTCGATACCAATGAAGCATCAATGAAGTTGTGGGTGCCCCCACCATCGATTAAGGTGATTTCTCGTTGTCCCTTAATAATCCCTTTGATCTGGAGGGTGTCATAATTGGGAACACCAGAAAGGGTCGCAATGACTCCTCCCTTTGTTGGTTTATATCCATTAGCCTAATCAAGAGGTTGTGGTGCTACCGGTGGGTGGGTCCCTGTCGGTGTTGGTGGTCTCCGTGGAGGTTGCTCCTCTACCTATAATGGCTCTTCCTCTGAGCTAGTAGATCTGTTGTCCTACTCCTCCTCCTCACTATTCACAATGTCTATTGCCACCTCAATATAATGGATCTCTCCCTTGCCCATGCACCTGTGGACTTGGACCCAAGGGTATCTGCAAGAGAAGCATAGCTTATTCCTCATCAACTCTTGTCTGGTGTCATCGTCCAACTTGGGCTTACCCTTCCATTCCCTTTGAGGATTTTTTTGATCCATATCTCTCTATGGTACAAAGTGTTTGGTAAAGGTTTTGGGTTTCAACATTGATTCCCCCGTCTCTCTTGCGCACAATGGCCTCATGTAGGGTTTGAGGCTTGAAAGCCTTAACCCAACCCCTCAAGGGCCATGTCAATGCCTCGGTGAACAACATCACCAATCTGTGCTCTAATATATCGGATACGGCCACTGCCTTCTGTTGGAACTATGTGATGAAGGCCTCGACTGATCCTGTTTGTCTCAACTATGTAAGTTCCCTAAAATGGAGCTTTGTATCTCTCCTGTCAAACCTCTCCATCAACCTCTTAATGAACTCCAAGTATGAAGCAATTTGGTTGTACCACCACTCATAGGCCTCCCCATCCAAGTGCAAGGTGGCAAAGCTGATGGCTTATGACTCTGTCATTGGGTTAAGCTTGAAATATGTGTCAAGCTTGTGTACCCATGCATGAGTTGAGCATCGCGATGATATGTTGAAAGTAAGAATGTTCAACTTACCCACTTTCTTGATGAAATCCATGTTTTGAGTTTTCGCATTGCCCCTTTGTGCCTCTTGGGGTCAGTTTCGATACCGGATCGAATATTAGTCTAGAAAACTCATGTATGCATGGAACTCTAGTCCTACTGCCAAGTAGTCTCTCCTGTACTCTCTGAATGCATCCTATGGCACTATCTGTCCCTGACCTAGTTGTCATCCTGCATGCCCTGGTTGTTCGAACAGCTACTCCCCCTGGAACTGTGGATATAAAGGCTGGGGAATCCTCCCAGATGATGTATAGGCTTATATAGGTAAAGGGTGTGCACTCGCTCCACCCTGAGATCCACTAGAGCCACTAGCCCCACCTCTCTAGTGTCCTCCTAAACCATTCGCTCTTCCTACAAGATTGACACCTATAGTGCTCACTCTATGATGGAATTATGATATCAAACTAAAACAATAATACCTGATACTAGAAAAAGGCTGCAGGATCTATGGATGAGATGTAAGATCTGTTGCAAGCTATGGTGACTCATATGACAACCGATGCAAGACTGGAAAGTTCTCCCTGGTCGCTAAACCCCTCGTATCTATCTAGAAATTGTCCTAAACAATGCACCCTTCTCTCTCTCCCAATCTTAATGACTAACCTACTGACAATCGACCCTCTGCTGATATGTCCGGACCCCAGATGGATCCCCCTGGGAAATGTGCCCCCTCTACTGCTGAAAACTTTACCCTAGTGATTCCCCCGTCGGAATCGGCTGATAAGGGTCTCAAACTGAGCACCCTAGGATACTGTGAAATGAATCGAAAGGATTTCCATGGATCTGATATGATGATCACTCAGGACCCCCCAATGTGTCRTCCCCAACTGTCGCACCCYCAAYGGCTGGAAAATGYGCCCCAGATGATTTCTCCATCAGAATMTGAGAAGAAACTAGGCAATAGATGCACCTTACCTTYCTCTCAACTGGGTCGGAARGGAATCCTTGGATTCTCCCTAGATGGGAGAAGTCGACTCACTAAACCTCCTCAGAAGTTGTGMCCTCATCCTGAATAAGTCTTCCCTTGCTATTGCAACCTGTGTAAGACCGATGGAAGATCTRTGTGATCTCCCTGGTGACTAGGATGTGTCTCTCAACATTGAAATCAACCACTAGGTGTATTCCTCCTRGAATCCATYGATCTCTCTCTCTTGAGATGTGTCTCTCTCCTCAATGACAAGTCAAAATATTCAWAATGTCAAATTAGGTTGCTTTACCCTTCCTTTATAGCTTCCCGAAACCCTAATTTGTTGTTGACCTATTTTTAGCTTATCTATTCTATTTTTAGCTCACTTTGACTTAAAAGCACTTTAGTCACTTTTAACTTAATGTCACTTTCGAATTATAACACCCTCAGTTGAAGTGACCTCTAGTAACCTTGTTTACCCCTACAAGGCCTTAGCTATAGTCTAACGAGGTTGTTTAGACCATTAAGCCTCCTCTCTGGAGCTCCTATTTGGAAAGGGACATTACATAATTCATATTATTAATCTTGATTTGGTCATCTTTAACCACTATTTGGAAGACTATGTGTTACACATCAAAATTCCTCACTTCGATAATGTCACAATATCATTGTCGCAAGTGTCATAAGTGTCACACTTTTGCCGCAAGTGTCACATTCTTGTCACGTAAGTGTCGCATCACGAACGACACCATGAAAACACTTGACACAACCCCGAAAACATGTTAGAAGAAGTAGCCACATCATTTGATAGTCAGAACAAAGTGTTTTTCTATGAGAATTGGTCATCTTGGCAACTTTTGGAAGTGCAGCGCTCCCTTGCTCATATACAGGGAGCATTAGCGCTCTTTGTCTATCTAGCATGCATCGTTGTAGTGCTATGTTTCCCATTGTAAGGGAGCACCGAATTGGTTAAGCAAATCTTGGAAGAAATCCCCTTTTTCTCTAAAGACAACTATGGATGGATCGAGTTGCTTTGGCTCGAATCCAACCATTAGGTTGCATCTAAGGGAGATATCACAACTGATGGAGTCATATCCTCAACTAATCCCAAATATAACCAAGGTGGTTGAGCCTCTCAAAGCAACTAAATGGAGGCATTCTCATGGTGAACAGGGAGGGAAAATAATCTACAAATCATTGTTATTCTCTTCATGGATCTTTTGAGCAAGGGGTTGGACGAAGAGGACTTAGAGAGGTTGTTGCAACACCATCTGAAGATTGTAAGTCTCTCTTTAAAGTTCTCATAAATATACTTGGGTATACTTATAGTATGTGTTTACATGTACTTGTCTATGCTTATTTTAATATTCATAGATAGATTGGTTTTGTCTAATCTATTAGAGTAGGAGATAGTCGTTTGTCTTTTGGTTGTCCATTGCAGGTACTATTCATAACTCGCAGATTGGAGCAACTTGGAAAAACTTTGAAAGTGAGGTACATCATGCTATCCCTCTTACTCTCTTTTTTTATAGATAAAGTTAATCTATAGGAATTGTAGTGTCTAATGGTAGTTTTCTGTCTTGGTAGAGGGGTCTGTACTCTAAGGGAAAATTCATCTATCCACGGGGGAATTATTTCGTAACAGAAATTGGCGACTCCACTGGGGATTAAAACAAACATAGACAAGTACATGTAAACACATACTAGAAGGAAGGAAAAAATTGTTTTTGTAGATGTAAACAATCCTTAGTCGTTCAATTGGGAGGCAAAACTGTTTCTGTAGATTTTGAAGTAGTCGATGCTCCCCTCGATTATAACTTATTGTTAGGGAGAAGTTGGTTCTATGCTATGAGTGTTGTCGCTTCATTGGTTTTTCGATGCGTTCAATTCCCTCATCAAGGTAAAATTGCAACGATTGATCAGTTAGATTACTGCACCCCAGATGCTTGCACTCAAATGACCAACAACATTCCTTTTCTGGGAGATTCCAAAATCACTTATGAAAGTGTTCAGGTAGGTCTTTTGAAATACTCTTCGCTCATGGGTATCTTCCTTACACCTCTTCCTCCCACTATGCAACATATCGCAATGGTTAATATGATTTCAACTATGGCACATCAATCCCCCGAATCATCTTATCCATGGATCGTGCCTAGTCCCTTAGAATTTGATACACTAGGTGACACCATGCCACTTAGTCCTACAGAGGCTGACACCATGCCACTTAGTCCTACAGAGGATCAATACGACACCATTCAGTCTGCCTCTCTTTCCTTGGATGATCAACATCTATTGGCCTCTACGACTTATTCATTATCATCCTGGTTAAATTCCATATCCTCTACTTTTGATTACATCCTACAAATTTTTCCATCAGATGAATCTATTATGGAAATCCTTAATATCGAGGAGGCACCATGGGATGACAACCACCATTGCTCGTCCTTTCTTCTTAGTTTGGATGACATAGAGAAGTATATTTCCTCTATCTTTCCTAGTGATATCATTGACTCTCCCCAATCTCCAATACTCACTCAAGATACCATCTTCGAGGGGAATCTGGGAAACATCTCTTCCACTATCACCATCGACATATCCATTAAAGAAGGTATTGTTGAAAACATACAACTAGGCACCAATTGTTCAGTTGAAGAATTTGAAATTTATATCATCTTGTTCAAAGAATTTCATGACATCTTCGCCTGGACTTACGAAGAAATGCCAAGGATCTATCCATCAATCGTTGTGGATGAAATCAAAACTTACACAGGAGTTAAACCTGTGAGATAGAAACTTCACCTGGTCCATCCTAAGAAAACCATGGCAATCAAGGCAGAAATAGAAAAACTTGTGAAATCTGGTTTTAGTTATCTTGTCCCTTTGATCGAATGGGTTTCCAACATCGTTTTGGTCACCAAGAAACAAGGGACCATTCACGTTTGTGTCGATTATCAGGATCTTAATAAGGCTTGTCCCAAGGATAATTACCCTACACCCTTTATCGACCAAATTATTGATAATTGTGCAGAAAACATCATTTTCTCTTTTATGGATGGCTTCTCTGGATATAACCAGATCGACATTTTACCGGTTGATCAACACAAAATAGCCTTCATCTACCCTTGGGGAACTCTCGCTTATCGGAAATTACCTTTTGGCCTTAAAAACACTGGAGCCACTTTCCAGCGGGCCATGTCGTATGCATTCCATGACATCAAACATATTGTTGAAGCTTACCTCGATGACTTACCCACTCATTCGTCTCGTCAACGAGACCACGTTGGTCACCTACGAGCCATATTTTTTTGATATCAGTTTTGCAACATACGTTTGAACCCCCAGAAATGCATTTTCACTGTTGAATCAGGACGACTCCTTGGATTCGTAGTTTCCAAAGATGGGATCAGGGTGGATCTCTTAAAAGCCAAATCCATTCTTGCTTTATCTCCTCCCAACAACCTCACTCAACTGCAAAGTTTGCAAGGGAAGACAAACTTTCTTCGTCGTTTCTTTTGCAATTACGTCGAAATAACTAAAGAATTCATGAGATTGTTGCAGAAACATGCCCCTTTCATCTAGGATGCAACCGCTCAATGCTCATTTGATGCTCTTAAGCATTCCTTAACGAAGACAACTCTTTTGTATCCACCGAATTATGCGAAAGATTATATCATTTATTTGGTTGCCTCTACTTCCACTATTTCTATGGTGTTAGTACAAGAGGATGATGACGACACCGAACATATGATCTATTATCTGAGTAAAAGTCGACCAGGTCCCGAACTTCGGTATTCACATGTCGAAAAGTTGGCTTTGGCAATAGTTATTGCAGTCCAAATATTTCACCATTACATTTTGTTACACACTACCATGGTCATCGCTGACTCGAACCCCATGTACCACATCTTAACTCGTCAAGTATTTGGGGGAAAATATTCCAAATGGATTGTCATTCTTCAAGAATTCAATCTCGAGTTTGCCAAATCCAAGGCTAAGAAGTCATTGGTTTTTGCTAAATTAATTTGCGATCTTCCCCATATTGATGAGGATATTGAGTCCAACGATTCCCTTCGTGATGAATCCTTGTTCCTTATTAGTACGTTTGATCCATGGTATGGATATATACTTCTCTATCTCCAAACCCAATGCTTTCAGCCTAGCATTTCACATGATGAACGACGTAGCATTAGACACCACTCAAAATGCTACCTTATCATTGGTGACACCTTGTACTTTTGTGGCATTGATATTGTCTTACAGTGTTTCTTAACCCATGAAGAGGTTGAACAAGTTTTAAATGACCGTCACCTTGGAGCTTGTGGCGGTCATCTTTCTGGGATGGCTACAACCCAAATTTTTTTATGTGTCAGTTATTTTTGGCCTTCCATATTCAAAGATTGCATTGAGGCTGTTAAAAAATACCCATCCTCTTAGATCTTTCAGAGGAAAGCACCTACCCACCTAGCTCCACTTCATCCCAGTGTTGTCGTCGACCCCTTTGCAAAATGGGGCGTCGATTTTATGCAATGTAAGGCTACCTCAGCCGAGGGGCACAGTTATCTCATTGTCATCGTCAATTATTTCACTAAATGTTCTAAGGCTATGCCTACATTTCTTAATGATGGTCGCACTGCAACACTTTTTGTGTTCAATCACATCATCACTCGATTCAATGTGCCACAAGCTATTGTAACTGATCATGGATCTCATTTCTAGAATGAGATGATGGGATAATTACACAGCAAGTTAGGTTTTCTCCTTGACAACTCATCCCCCTACTATCCTCACGCAAATGGACAAGTTGAAGCCATCAACAAAGTCCCAAAGACAATGCTTCAACACATGGTGGGTGTAAACAAAATCTCTTGGCACTTGCAACTCTTCTCTACACTATGTGCTTATCAAACTTCAGTTAAAACGACAACTAGATTTACACCCTTCGAGTTGGTATACGAGATAGAAGCGATATTACTAATCGAATGTGAGATTCCTTCATTGAAACTCACCGTAGAACTCTTACCCCACAGATCTTCTAAAGAGGAACGATTCTTATATATGACCAAGTTGGATGAAACTCGTCGCAATGATGCTCTCATCAATGAGACGTATCAAAAATGCATGAAAAATCAATATGATAAGACCATCCAACCTCATACTTTCGTAGAAGGAGATCTAGTCCTAGTCTATGATCAAGATCATGACAAACTGGGGGCAGGAAAGTTAGAACCCACATGGCACGGGCCATACATCATAAAACATGTGCTACATAGAGGTGCCTACAAGTTAGTAGACTACAATGGAATATCTCTCGGTGAGCCCCGAAATGGGATTTACCTCAAGAAGTACTATGCATATAATATCTCGCATGTGTGCTTTGTACATTACTGTACTATATACTCTTGAATTGGTGAGTCTTTTATTTTGTGTGCATGAGTTTTGTCTCAACAACTTATACTTTGCTTTATGATTGAATGCGAAGATGACATCATCCTTTCCCATCAATTTTGGATTTGCGGATGGCACTAGTCGACATACCCGAAACATCGCTTCTGCAGCTTGGGTCATCTACCACTTTAGCGAGTTAGTGAGTTCAGGAGGGATTTGTCTCATATCTGCAACCAATAACGTTACATAGTATCATGCCATCATTAGACTCTTAACCGAAGCCTCTTCTCTAGGTATATCTCAATTGATTATAAACCTCTATTCTCAACTCATAGCCCATCAACTAAATCATGAGTACGTCGTTCACAACTCAACTTTACTACGTCTCTATCTAAGGGTTTGTCGTCTCGAAAGAGCTTTTGAATTTCTTGAATACAAACACATATCAAGAGAAATCAAAACGATCGTGGATTTGTTAGCGAATTACATGTTGGATTGGTATATTGTGCATAGATAAACATTTGAAACATAAATGATATGTATAAAACACATCACATAAAACAAAAATACAACATAGGTAGCCACCGCAAAAGTCGTTTATGTATATAAGCATGCTAGCAAATTTTTTTGTCAAATACATCATACAAAAGTACGTAACGGGGAAAAACATGGGCCTTCATCCCCATAGAATCATCCTAAAGAATACAAAATGTATGAGGACTCTAATTGTCCCCCTTGTATCACATTGTGCTCTGCATAGCATAGTACCGCTTATGTC
The DNA here is from genome assembly GCA_000966675.3 of Picea glauca. Lineage (NCBI taxonomy): Eukaryota > Viridiplantae > Streptophyta > Pinopsida > Pinales > Pinaceae > Picea > Picea glauca. The sequence goes on from JZKD02S1913479.1 coordinate 71,351, forward strand.
ACCCATCGTAGAAGGTGTATGCTGCTGCTGAAGGTGTAGAGTCATATCTCGCCTCCTCGGGGGTGGAACACCCATAGTCAAACCCCGAAGGTTCCTCTCCACCTCCCAGAGTCCCACCCACTACAACATCATCCTCTGTTGTCACCTGTGCATCTCCACGACACCCTAGTGCTGGAATATCCGTCGGACGTGACACACCTCTGTCTGCATGATGAAAACAAATGAATTAGATCCCTATTTGTCCAACCAAAAACATATAAAAACAACCAAAAATATTTTTACAAGGTCATGATCTTTCATACATGATGCATCCCACTGTATACCCTCGGGAAGTACCAAGTTCGCAATACCCCTGAAATATACCCCAACATAAGGGAAGTCCTCGATCATCATCAACTTCCTCCTCCACCATGCAAAGAAGTCAAAAATGAACCTAAAAGCTGAGGGCTCATTCCCCAACCTCGAGGAGAGACCATTCAACCTCTCCATGAGAGGTTAAGTCACAGAGCGTGCTATCATTGCAACCTGTGGTTGCATCTGGGGAATCCGCTCTATAAAAAACGAGATCAAGAAAGAACCATATCCAAACTATTTTTGTCTGTCAGTTCTGCATTTGGATATTTGCTCTTTAACATTGCTTAGGAACCATGCACTCCAGTTGAATAGACTTGGTTCCAAACACTGAACTGCATAAGAAATTTGGGATTTAGAAGTGAGATGGGCACTAGTGCTCCTTGCCAACTTGGTGATAGCAAACAGGACGGATCAAAATGATAGATCCCTCACATTTTTTATAACGATCCTTCCTCCCACCAACCGTGACCCCGGTGTGCAGTATTCGACAACATATGCCTCAGTCGGTCCCGGAGTACCCCGATGTCCAGACAAAAGTATGGGCGCCCCTCTCCTCGAGAGCCCCATCAAAAAGTATACATTGTCCATCTTAATCTCAAGCATATGCAACCCTATTTGAAACACTTGCTCATCATTGTCATATAGACCGATCAAGTATTCAAGCAATAACACTTCTTTCCTCATGTTATGAAGTTTGAAGTACTTGAGCAAGCCAAAATTGTGTAACGCCGTCTCGCTTGAGGTTCTTGAAGAGCAACAATGTCATCAAACCCATGCTCGCGTTCTTTCCACTCAATCATGATTGGCTATCGATGAAACCTTCAAATACATCAATTAATCATCATTAGCTAAACCCTCAATGAAAGAAATTTCCTCTTTTTAGCCTAACAATCAAAGAATTTTTGAGTTTTGTGCCTAGAGCTCCCTCAAAGAAGAAAATAGAGCGCTAGCGCACCCTCAACGCACACACCAGGGCATTGAAATCACGATCGACGCTCCCCTCAATGCCTCGGGGGAGCGTCGATCAAGTTCGACGGTCTAGGGCTTCCCAAGGAGCCTAGAACACCTAAACTAAAGGATGAAATGCAATAAAAAGGCATGAAAATAATGAGAAGGAGGAAACAACCAACCTGGTCTGGACGGTTTCGAAAACGGTCGCCCATAGCCCCCACAATCAATGCTCGAAAAAATGCAACAAAAGAGGTAAAAACTCAAAGACTAGAGGAGAATGGTAAAAAGAATACGTAAAAATGAAATTTTGACCTAATTTGATATTTGATATGTTCAATTTGGTCATTTCTCCTTATTATAAAGTTTGTTTTGGGTTATTTATTTTTTTATTATTTTTCGAGAAATTACTAATATCTTGTGCTCAAAACGACTTAATTTTACAGGAATTTGAGCAGAGTTTTTACGATGACGTTGTAACACCAATGAGCTTAGTATTTGTTCTTTCTCGTGCTCACAAATACATGAGAATGTAACCGAGTATGTTTTTATCACTTTTTCAGACTCGTAAAGGTTATACGAAAAAGGAACCCCCTGGAGTCTCCTTTAAGCTCTTTTCAGACTCTCTAAACATGAAAAGATTGTTGAGTGATCTTGCTTCCTTTCACACTCCTTAAAAGGTTCGAAAGGGTGTCTTCTGAATAATGGACTAAAATTATGAAAAACGACAACCCTGGAGTCGTCTGTAAGTTCTTTTCAGACTCTCTAAATATGAAAAAACACTGAGTCTTCCTTCTCTGAACTCATTAAACTACACATTGAAGGGCTTATCGAGCATGTGTTATCCTCCTCGAGATCGTTAAATTAAAAAGAGGTACTCATCTATTTGGATGGGGGGGG
>JZKD02S1913490.1:8435-30034 GCA_000966675.3 Picea glauca
ATGTCATTATGATTTAAACAAAACAATTGGTGTACCTTTGACATTATAGTGCTACCTCTTGGAATCCATTAGTAGGTGCCACAAGATGCCTTCGAATTTGAGGTTTTTGAACCAGGGAGCTCCCTTTTGAGGCAATCTCGTGGCTTCTGCAATGAAATCTTCAGTCACCTCCAACTGTAAATCTCCAATCTTGGCCTTAGCACCATTGAAGGTTTTGGAAAACGCTTAAGAAACCTCGAGGTTAAAACCCTCGAATAGTCTTATGAACCCGTCCCAACCATAATCCACGAGATCGTCCATGACGTCGTCATGTGAGAGGAGAACATGTGAACCATTTGGCTCCATCCTCACCACAGGAACCATCAATTTGGTCACAAAAAACCAGCATGAGTAGCAAAGGGGGGTGTGTGTTTGAAACCACACGAAATAGAGGGTAAGCTCTTCATTTCCGGAGGAGACCCGATACCTAAGGATTCTGGAGAAATCCACCGTAGTGACCACTCAGACTATTTAGTGGATGTTGAACCAAAGGACATGCAAAAATGAAAACCTCCTTCTCTAATGACTACCAAAATCAAAACAAAGACTTACCACCTGAGGCAATGAATGTGAACTTAAGGCAGAAGGATGAAGGAGTAATTGTTTACAGGCATGATTGTTAGTCATGTACCATAACGATGAGACTGTGATATGACTACAAGGGATAACATTCATATTTCAAAACACACCAACGTTAATGTTTTATGTGTGATCGTAGATGTGGTAACGTGATAATCAAAACATCAAAAGAATAAAATGCCTAAGGCATACCTCCAAGGTGAACGACCCATGTGCTATAATTTCAAAACCTTTCAGGTTCTTAGGATCATTAGGTGCCCTTAGGTATTCATCCAATTTCATAAAGAGAAATTCTTGAATCTGTACGATGTGTTCAAAAACATAGCTTGTTTCAATTTCATGCTTACAGAGATGAAATTGTACAAGAAAAACGAGAGATTAAAAGAAATGAAATCACAAACACATCTAATCAAACGAATTCTTTAAAACAACAAGATGATAGAAATATTTACAAACATAAAGAGGCAACTACAGAAAAATTTTATCCCATTAAGACGATATTTTACAATGATAAAATTGACATAAATATCTGGCTTCCAACAATGGCGACACGTTGGGTGAAGCAGTTATCTTTGCATCATCATAACTTTATATCAGGCAACAAATAACTCAGATAGTTACTAGAAACAATTAAAAGACAGATCAATCATTTTGACACTAACTCAGAAAAATAACACAGTAACACTATCAAATAAAGTTTTGTCCAAAAATTATAGTTTGAAATTTCATTTTGATCAAAGGAGTAACGATATTTATACAACTCCAATATCGTTGACAGGGCCACTGCTTCCAGTAGACGTTTATAGCCTCGGCAGGGATGTCATTTAACCCACTCTAGTACTTCAATCCCATCCAAAATTCGTCCATCTATGATAAAAATATCTTGATACCCGATCAATTTAAAAACATAATTGAGGATCTTTGAACTCGACATTGCGTCACTACCAGCAGGCCTGTTCAGTAGCCCGACAAAGTTGTCTTGGTATCATGTGTGCATTTACCCACTGCCAGCAGACCTTTTTAGTATCCCGGTGGGTTTACACACAATTCCCATACATTACAGTGCTTTCACCTCTCTAAAATTGTTTATAAAATTTTCAGAAACTTCATGATAACAAGAGAGCAGGGTGATACTGAAGATTTCACAATCAGGCAATGATGGGATTGATCTTTAGAATTGTTTTTTCCTTCTTTTTGGAACTGATAACTTTCATCATAATTTGGACACTTAGATTTCAGTCAATAAATCATCTCAGGAATGGGGAAGCATTATGAGTCAATCTCATTAGAATTGGGATGGTGTAAGAAGTTTTTAAAGACAATCGTATTTCCCTAAGACTTCAACAAAAACTGGGAGAAATGATTGGACAAAGACTTACCGTAATTGATCTGAGTTTAGAACTTCATGTGTAGATGCATTGAGTTGTTCTCAACTTCCGCTAGTGAAATATCCAATTCCCTTCAATAATAAACGGTGATTCAGAAATAATCATTAAGGAAACACAAAAAATCAAACAAAAATTAAAAAAGGAAAAAGAAAACGTAAGCTAAAAATATTTACAAGGGGGGTAAATCTAATTTTATCCGATGAAGTATTTCTTGAGAAACTGGTCATTCACTGAAAAAGTGTCTGGCTATCCCTCTAAGTTGTGTAAACGAAAAGATCTAGGACCAAATTTTTCAAAAATGAAAAAAGGCCCCAGCCACAGGTTTTGAAACTTGGTATGTTCTCCTTTATTCTCGTGCGCTTTGTCCCATTTGAGGACCAAATCCCCTACATTAAAATTTATTTCCGAGGATGAACTTGTATCGAACCATCTCTTTACAATTTGTTGATGTTGATCCAATTTCTGTTTTTCTTGTGTTTGTACTTCTTCCAATTTTAATAAAGTGTTTATATGATTCTCTAAAGGGGGACATTCGTCTTCTTGAACTTTCTACAACAATTGCAGAGAAGTGAGCAAGACATGTGGAGGGAGGATGGCTTCTCTTTCGTAAACAAGGAATAAAGGATAATTACCTATGGAAGCTTTTGGAGCAACTATATCAGCCCAAAGAGCTTTGTACAATGCATTATGCCAATTTTTGTGATTTTCCAACACTGTTCTTTTAATAATTTTGATCAAATTTTTATTTGTTGACTCGGCCAAACCGTTTCCTTGGGGGTAATAGATGGCAGAGTATTTCAACTTAATCCATTTTTCTAAAGCAAAGACATTCATATCTAGGGAAGAAAAATACGAAGCATTGTCGAAAACTAGACACTCAGGTATTCTGAAACAAGTGATAATATGAGAATTTAAAAATGACACTACCTGACTCATGTTGACTATCTTTAATGGTAAAGCCTCGGACCACCTCGTAAAATAATTTTTTTTCGTAAGAATGTACTTGTGTTTTTGTGAGGAATGTGGATTTATTGGTCCTATAATATCTAGGCCCCACTGTTGAAAAGGTGTGTCTATCGTAACAGGCTGCAAAGGAAAAGAAACCTTCTTAACCTGCCTTGCAGCCTTTTTATAGATTATACATTTGTGGGGCAAAGTGTGAGAATCTCTAAATAAGGTGGGCCAATAGTAGCCAGCCCTAATTACCTTGTGAGAAATTATATCTCCACCAAAATGACCCTCGACATTGCCGAAATGAAGTTCAGACAACACCCTTTCGGATTCCTCTTTTTCTAGGGAACGCAAAAAAACACCGTCAAAATTATTTTGAAATAATATATCATTAATTAATTGGAAAGATGTAGATCTAAGCCTTAGTGCTCTTCTGTTTTTCGGATCAATGTTGAGAGGAGAAGTTTCGTGCAGCAAATAAAATCTGATATTATCATACCATAAATTAACCACATTTTGTGTGGAGAAGATTTGTGTTTCGTTATGCAAATTTGCAGTTGATGTATTTATTTTATTTTATGATCTTTCAACTTAATCAGCTACCAATTTACAAAGGCCTTAACCTCTAACAATTTGTGCAGGTACTATTTCGAGATCATTCCCCTGAAGGGATGTCATCCAATTTTCCCTTTTCTCCCCTAGTTCTTTATGCACTAATAGATTTCTTACAGCAGGGTAAAGAACAACGATTTTTGTCTTGGATTTCAAAAGGTTAGACCTGAAATGTTTAACTTCTTTGAAGACAGCATAATCTTGTTGATCTACCGCAAGGTAATTTAATTCTTCTCCTTTAAAGGCAGATCTCATAAATGAAATAGGTATCTCATTGTGTTCATCATTTTTCTGCGTGAGCACAACAGCATAAGATTTGTCAGATGCAAAAGTATACAATGTAAAACCCTGGGAAAAATCAGGACTCGTCAAGGAGGGTGCTTCAGTTATAGACTTTCTATGGAATTAAAATCTTGATTCTTATGTGATCCCCATTTGTACAGAACATCATTTTTTATCATATATTGTAGAGGTCTAACCATCTCAGAAAAACTTGGAACAAAACGTCTAAAAAAATTAATTTTACCTAAAAAGGATTGCATGACCTTTTTGGAAGAAGGTGGGGGAAGGTTGGCAATGGATTGGGTTCTTTCGGGATCAATTATCATTCCATCTTTAAAGTATGTCGAACTGGAAAAATGATATTAGCAGTGAGTAGTTTATTTAGTTCCTTTTTTACAGTAGGTTCTAATTTAGGATGCATTTTTCTCAATTTTTGTTGAAAAGGTTGGGTTTAGGGCTTCATGGGAATTACATGTTGTATTATGTTTGGACCAAAAAAAATTAGATCACCATACGTCCAAGAAAACACATCTTTGAATTCTTTGAACAATTTCATAAATGCAGATCTTTCTTGTTCAGAACACCCTTTTCCCAGATTGATATTTTGAGGGTTATCTTATGTTCCTAAATTAACTGTTTCATACAGTAACGAGGAGGTATTCGTTTTGCAATTGACTACCCCTCTAAGATTTTCATGTATATCATAAAAAATTTCTAATATAACAACAGATTTGGGGATAGAATTTAGCAGCTCGGATGATAATTCTGCAGACCGAGGATCGGATATTACCGTGAAATCTCGGAGGTTTTCGTTATGGGTGCTTTCATCAATTACCGCATACTGGAAAGTATCTTCCATATGAAAAAAATTGATGATTTCTTGATCATCATCAAACACTCGCCAATTTGTGATGTTGTCGGGAATCGATGGCCTAAATAACAATTCAACCGAGAATGAGTTAGGACAAAGACCTTCAGCAGGAAATAATTTAGAGGCAACATTAGCTAATAAATCATCTTTTGAATTACTCGACCTAGGAATGGAATTTATATTAAAAGCGAGAAATTTGTGTATTAAACTCCATACCTCGGTTTGGTAGTTTTTCAAATGCGATGATAAACAATGTATCGTGATTCTTACATGTTTGACTACTATTTCAGAGTCGCTGAATACTACCAAGATTTGCACGTCAAGATCCAGTGCCTTCTTTAGTCCTTGCAGAAGTACTTTGTATTCTACTGTATTATTAGTACATTCAAATTCAAATCGACAAGCAATAAATTGTGTATTACCTTTGGGATCGATTAGTACACAACCAGCACCTGCCCCTTCCTGGGATTTAGATCCATCGAAGTATAAGGACCATATTTCTTCATCATCAGCAATGTTCGTTGTCCTTCACAGAGTTGTCATCTGAGTATAGGCTGATATTTCAGATTGTTGTTCTAGGTCAGTGATAGAGGATATTTCAGTCATGAAATTTCCAAAAAAGGTATTCATTCCCTGTGTCTCAATCAAATTTACAGCAGTAGTAAAAGGCTCATTGGGAATGTTTAAATTTGTAACAGTGTACTTGAGGTATCATTCTTTGTTTATTCTGATCTTGTTAGGCTGTCCATTTTCTGGCAGCCACAGATGAGACCAATCTGTAGCAAAATAGCCATGTAACTTCTCTGACCAATCTCTACTCAAAAATAAACCATAAACTTATGGAATGTCAACAACAATGATATCAATTACTTGGTGGACCTTTGGGTTGGATGACAACCTTATCAGCACATTTTTAAGTTCACCAATGACCTTGACATTAGTTCGATCTAACTAAATGATATTTAAATCAGAAGGGTTTAATTCAGCGTTAATTTTCTGACACACAGATAGAGGCATTACATGTGACAAGGCGCCAAAATCAACCATACAATTATGTATATTTCTATTGAAAATTTTGAAATTTAACAAAAAAGGAGGCACATTTTTTCGTGAAGAAACAGCAAAATTCTGTTGATTTTTTATGGTTGTACCTGAAATAATTTTATCTAAGTTTCTTACAGTTTTCTCTTATATGTCCCTTTTATCCTAATTTACAGACAATTTTTTACCAGGGACATCTTTAGTTTTATTTGGGTCACTTTCTGTTGATTTCTCGTTGATAGAGTCATTCTTTTATTATTTTCAGCAATGCTTTGGAGCATTTTCTGTAGGATAAGAGGAAATTCAAGTAATTAAAAAACTGATATATTTTCTCTTAGTTTTTTAAGATCTTCAACCAAATCATATTATAAAATTGGGGCAACAAAGTTTTTTTTAGTTTCAATTTGCTTTGGTTGTTTTGAAACCACATTCCTACTTGTTTTGGGTGAAAGTTTGTTTTTTGTTTTACTTCGAGTGTTATAAGGATGGATACTTTCATAATTTGTTTGAAAGATGTTGTCCGACAAATGCCCGAAAACGGGAGGAGATGAGTCCTCCTCATCAGGTGTTTCTTCCTCACCCATATCATCTTGATTTTTAGGAGGTGCAGAAACAAAGTTATCATGTGCTTCCAATATTGTTTGCAAAGTGTATTGTAGTCCTTCAAAGTTTAGACTTTATGTGGTCGGGTTTGGCCGGTTTGGAGGAAAAGGTTTCTTGAAAGGTGGTTTAAAAATTCCTTTACTTGTAGATGCCTCCTCAGCGAATATTTTTAAGTCTATGACCTGATTGGATAATATCTAGAAAGCTTTCTGCAAACTTTCTGAGTCTAATGACTCTTGTTGATTTTTAGTTTGAGGAGGTCTAGTGAGAATTTCTATTTTATTTTTAGAAGATGAGGTTGTTTCAGCCTCACTATTTAAACTAGATTTTAAGCTCAGAATGTCCTTTTCAATAAGAATTGCCACCTCAAAGGCTTCTAATAATGTGTTCTTTTTAGACCTTTTAACCCATATGGTTATATTTTTATGTAGGGCCTTAGCAAAGTATGCAACAGTTAGGTTTTCTGCAGGCATCGAAAGTACATGGATTTTATTTTTTAACGTTAGGAATCTCTGGTTGAAGTCCTTAACTTTTTATTTAGGGTTCATTTTCAAACTAGAGAGTTCCATTACTAGGATTTCTGGAGATTTATCATCTCCAAATTTTTCTAGAAAATAGGTTTTAAACTTGTCCCAAGAGACAATGGTTTGAGGTTGTTGTGCAAAATACTAGGTTGAGGCATTCCCCTCAAAAGTGTAAGGGAATAATATGCACACGACATCCTCATGATCGACACTTTGTAGCCTAACAGCTAACATAAATTTATTGATGTGATCCTCAGCTGATTACTTCAAATCTGGATCAAATTTGGGTAGCCACTTCTCTTGATGTTTGGGTAACGGGTGTTGGGGTCCAGGTACTGCCACGGCATCTTGATTGAGCCAAGGTATGCAAGGATTATTTTGGTTTGGCATGGGAGTTGGTGGAGTTGAAGGTTGAGATCATTCAGATGAAGAACTAGCTTCATCCGAGGATTCCTCTCTTGAAGAGGGTGGAGAAGAATGAGGTGGGGATGGTGGGATACCAGATCCCCCAGCACCAAGGATTAGTGCCTCTGAAGGATCGGTGATATTACTACCTAAATTGTTAACAAGAAGACCAGTGTCAAGAGGTTGATATTGTATATTGGTGAAATCAAGGGGTTGATTAAGCTGTCTACCAGGTTGTCTAATTCGGGACAAAGCACTTTGAGTTCTTATAATTGATTGGCGAACAATTTCTTGGACATAAATCCCTTGAGGAATTGGTGCCACCAGTTCAATGGGAATATCAGGAGTAGTGTTTGAGGTAGTAGTTGGATCAAGTGTAACGTTAGTGTCTGAGCGACTACGTGTCATGACAGGAGAACGATTGTTTGGGGGAGTCTTATGACCTCCACATGTCATCAATGACTTTGAGGCCCTCCTTCTAGCGCCATTTTTTGACGGGATTTTATGACACACCATCAACAGGAAGGGAATATCTCGTCCAAGGTTGTCTATTTAACCCAAGTCGTTTGGTATAATCTACCCTGACGTGTTTTATGGCTCCATTAGCCAACTAAGATCCTAAAACAACTAAAAGTTGTGGAATAACTAAATATACAACTCTAACAATCAACACTTTTATTACAAATGCTTAACTAACGGTGTTTATGTATAATAGCTATATACAACTTACAAGATTTAGCAAAGCCTTGTGAAAATAATTGTTTTAAGATAATGGATCTAAATAAGATTAAATATAAACAAAATTATTATATTACTCTAAATACCAAACTAATAAACAATGAATGAATAAGATTGTAAATGATATAACGAAAATAGAAAAAGCAAATTAACGTTTAAATGTTGCAATCACTATTCATTCACAAATAAACAAATTAAATAAACAATAAGCTAACTAACCTCTCGCTAATCAGCAGTACTAAGCTAAATTATTCTCTATGTATTTGTATGAGCTCCTCTTAACCTGTGTCAAGTGTAAACCTATGACAAAAGCAAGCATAATACTTCTTGAAGAAACTCAAAGAATTATTTTGTATTATGGAACGAGTTTATGATGATAGAAAAACAAATGATTACATATCATGTGACTTTGGAATATCCGAAGACTGAAAATGAAAGAAATTCCAAATCTCGGAAATGGTGTTACCAGCTACCTAGCATCACATGTAAACTCAAAATGCTTGAATAGATGATCATTCATAGATATCAACTGAACCAAAAGATAATGAATCACATAAAGAAAAACATGATATAAAAGATTATATGCAGAACAGACTAAAGCTAGTTTGATACAGATAAAATTTCACATATGAAAATTACATGAGAAAACAATGGAAAACACTGCACAGTCTACACAGGACGGAATCCAAAGAGTAAATTGTTTTCCCATATAGTTTCAAAAAAATATGTCCATCATATGGTCCAAGAGGAATTGCCTCTATCAATAGGAAATCGGTGTTATTTAAACAAGATTCTTATATGTCCCTCCTATCATGCAAGATAGAGGCAGATCTTTTAAAATAAGTTTTTACTAAAATAAAATAACAAAAGATAATTTTGTTGAAGTCTTTCAATCCAAAACAGTTACATTAATAAACATTGTTTTTCAACAAAGATAAAATTACAAGTTTGTTGTATGTTCAACCTATGACTCATTCCCTTAATCGTAGCACATCAATCTGTTGTTCACCTAAATCGATGAAAACGAAATCAAAATTAGACAATAATCAAAACAAATAATTCAAAAGACAAGCTACAAAATCTTTCGATTTTGTAGTTGTTCTAAAATAAAAACAAATTTTATCCAAACAAAATCAAATCGTGAAATACAAAGGAACTATTTACCAATTCATAAATACAAAAGAGATGCATCAGACAAATCTGAATTTATAATAGTATTAAAGTTGGTTGAATTTTTAATAACCACATTCCCAGATCTCTTAATACACTTGTTGGCTCTGTGTGAAGTCGATTGAACGCAAGCTATGAGCACATCATTTTCCCTCTCAAGAACTGAGTTCTGAGTGACCATTTGGTTCAACTGCGCCTATAGGTAAGGAATATCTCGATAATACCTTTCGATCCAGTCAACACAATTATCACAATGCGTTGGTTCCATGCTTGGCAAGGTCGAGTCTACTTTGTAGTGGGTATCTTACCCTGTTCCATGATTCTTTTGAGATCATGTTGAATGCCTGAAAAACCTTGTTGTTTCTTTAAGAAAGAAGGCATATTTGATATGAAATCGAATTGTGGTGCATCGATATTGGTGTCATCCTCAGAAATCAGATCATCGACATCAATAACAGGGATAGTTTTTCATGATTACGATGTCGATTCCTTAGCGTTCTGGATATGAGTCGACCAGGTCTCTTATTCTTAAAATCAATGTCTGGAATCCTCTGTGTTTTTTGTCTATCCTGTTTCTTGATTTTAACTTCATTTAAATCAAACATAGCTAGCTCGGGACTAGGAATAGCAAGGACCTTATCCTTCATATTATCCAATACATCTTCTAACGATTTCTTGGGAATAAAATCGTGCCTCGGGTTTTTTCCTTTGGATGACTTATGGAAAACAAAATGGGTTTTAATTATAGACACAAGGCTTCCTTGTAATTCGACATGTAGGTTTTCCAGAGAAGCAGGGTTTATATGCAAGGGATGGAGGGCTGATTACAACGCACAGGTGAGTCTATTTCAGTTTCAGGTGGAGCGAACCCATTCCTAGTCATGAAGTCTTTCCATTTATCCCCAACTTTAGACAATTGTGAAATGACCAGAATTTGAATCAGGTCATGATGGAATAAACTAGACTACGCATTTAGGTTTTGCCTTTGGTAAAATTTGGCCATTTTTTGCAGCCTCTTAAGTAAGTAGAATGGAATATTTAAATCAAAGCCTAGAAATACCATCAACAAATGGACATGATACAGGAAAACTAGTATGTATCTACCCTCATAGGTGACAAACTTCTTAAGTATCAACAGTAAACCATGCCATTGTGGTTTAAACAAAACAGTTGGTGTACCTTTGACATTATAGTGGGACCTCTTGCAAGCCAATAGTAGGTGCCACGGGACACCTTTGAATTTGAGGTTTTTGAACCAGCAAGCTCCCTTTTGAGGTAATCCAGTGGCTTCTGCAATGAAATATTTAGTCACCTCCAACTATAAATATCCAATATTGGCCTTAGAACCATTGAAGGTTTGGGAAAATGCTTGAGAAACCTTGAGGTTAAATCCCTCGAATAGTCTTATGAACCCATCTCAACCATAAGCCACGAAATTTTCCATGGCGTTGTCATGTGAGAGGAGAGCCTGTGAATCATTTGGCTCCATCCTCACCACAGGCACCATTGATTTGGTCACAAAAAACTAGCAAGAGTAACAAAGGGGGGTACATGTTTGAAACCACATGAAATAGAGGGTAAGCTCTGCATTTTGGGAGATAACCTGATACCTAAAGCTTCAGGACAAATCCACCATAGCGACCACTCAGATTATTGAGTGGATGTTGAACCAGAGGACATGAAAAAATGAAAACCTCCTTCTCTAATAACCACCAAACTCAAAACGAAGACTTACCACCTGAGGCAATGAATGTGAACTTAACACAGAAGGGTGAAGGAGTAATTGTTTGAAGGCATGATTGTCAGTTATGTACCATAACGATGAGACTGTGATATGACTACAAGGGATAACATTCATATTTCAAAACACACCAATGTTAATGTTTTATGTGTGATCGTAGATGTGGTAACGTGATAATCAAAACATCAAAAGAATAAAATGCATAAGGCATACCTCAAAGGTGAATGACCCATGTGCTATAAGTTCAAAACCTTTAAGGTTCTTAGGATCATTAGGTTCCCTTAGGTATTCATGTAATTTCATAAATCCAATTTCATAAAGAGAAATTCTTGAATCTGTATGATGTGTTCAAAAACAAATCTTGTTTCAATTTCATGCTTACAGTCATGAAATTGAACAAGAAAACTAAGAGATTAAAAGAAATGAAATCACACACACAACTAATCAAACGAATTCTTTAAAACAACAAGATGATATAAATCTTTACAAACATAAAGAGGTAGCTACAAAAAAAATTTATCCCATTAGGACAATATTTTATAATGATAAAATCGACATAAATATTTGACTACCAACAATGGAGACACGCTGGGCGAAGTAGTTATCTTTGCATCATCAGAAATTTATATCAGAGAACGGATAACTCAAATAGTTACTAGAAACAATTAAAGGACAGATCAAGCATTTTGACATTAACTCAGAAAAATAACACAGTAACACTATCGAATAAAGTTCTGTCCAAAAATTATAGTTCGAAATTTCGTTTCGATCAAAGTGTTAATGGGGCCTAAGTCCCTTTAATTCAATAGTAGGAACCAAACCAGCCACTGAGGCACAATTATACTATGTAGTGTTTAATAGTGGAATGGTTCTCCATATCTTGCGATCCAGCCAATTAATCGATGGGCTATACGTTTTCTCGTGAAGGCCTCTCCTTTAGTTCGGACGTTCTCTCTTTTTGTATTTTCTCTTAGGTTGGACTGATATAAGATGGAAAGCTAGTATAAAAAAACTAAGCAAAAAATGGGAACGAACTTTAACTACTAGAGAAGAGGCTGGGCTTGGGATAACCCTTACACCCTAGCATGTAGACAATGATCATATACCATAGGCCTAGTACTAATACATTAACCATGTGAATATTCCAATTACTGATTGAGATACAAATCATTAGAAGAAAACATGCATGTGATAAACAAAGGTAAGAAAAATAATTCACTCCACTCTAATCATTAATAACATGATAACACAAAGATTCATTTTCATCATTAAAGAAAGAACTGTAAAACATTGCATCATATAACTTATCAATAGATTTAATAGCTCTTACTCGTTACAGCATCCATTCATGAGATGAGATAGGAAATAGTTCTTCTCCACATCCAATCATACATTCATTTGATGAAAACATAAATGTGTCTCTGGTCCAGAAGGACTTCTCAATTAAAGGCAGCTCCAAAATAATTCTTAACAAAACCAAAAATGAGAGTTTTTTGCAACAAACATCGACTTCTAACTAATCGGTCGATGCTCTTATTTATAACATAAAATTAACTAAAAATAACAAATAAAGTGCAAATAATCAAAATGGAATTCACCACTTGGTGTCCATTCCTATGAGTCATCTCAATATATCACTTAAGAGTGTGACTCTTCTCGTACTCTGACCATTGGATGGATAGATCCTCGCAGGTATTGGCGTATGGGAGTTTATGTTGTTCCATCGGGGTCGATCGAATCCCTTTTATCTCTACCACATGTGCTCGATACTTGACTAAACTGGCACTTAACTATTGTAGCACATCCTCAGCTTTGATCAGATATTCCATAAACTGTCACACCTAATATGGCGTTGTGTCTATCACCTTAGCTAGTTCTTCGGCCCAGGATGAATCTTGCTCAGTGTGCGGTTAGATTATGTCACGTGAATCGATGAATTCATCGTGTGTGTCGAACTCAAGGAGTCTGATATCCTTCATTGCCTTGTTTATTTTGACCCATCTCCTCTCGCACTTGGCCCATTTTCTTGAATCTCTCAATGAGGCTTTTAAGCCATTCTTGCTCAATACTCAGAGGCATTTTTCCTGCAATCAACATTAAAATATTTTAGAGGCTGCGTATAGAGTAACACTTGGTAAAATGTATGTATAAAGTGTAAGCATGAAGAATCTATATTGGTACATACCTATAAATCTTGCTAAACCTGGTTATTTGATACTTACGGGGTCTCTGCAACTTTCGAATTGCTTGCTCCGCTTCTGTTAGCGCCGTCATTTTTTTCTCTGGTTAGGGTGGGTCTTATTCGGGTTACATCCATGTGCCTCAGCATGAAAGATAGAGTATGGAATAATATGAGAATTGAAGTCACGCCAATGGTCGGTTGGCCCTTGGAGTCGGGAAAGGATGTCATAGTCAAACATGTGTTGAGAGTACGAGTATGTTCCAAAAGAGTTGGGTCCTGTCATAAGGGAAGTTGTTAGGCATCCTAGGTCGAGGAAAGTTTTTTAAATAGAAGTCACATAAATAAGTGCAGTAGCCATCATTAGCTCATCATGAAGGATGGGGGAATGAAACATCACAACAATCATACCACGCACGCTCTGCAACTCCTATCGGTTGTATCTCACATGCCTCGGACCGTACTCGTCGTGCAGATGTGCCACGTAAAATATTTAGTTTCCTCGAAAACATCTAGTCGCCATGAATTCAGTGTTCCCTGGCACGTTTCCACCTACTACCCACTCTGTTATAAATTTTGGATATTCTGCATGTGTTCTACTCACCATCCAAGCTTATGCATTCTTGGTAATTCGTCTTGTGAGCCCAGATTGATCAAGTTTTCCACTTTGAGCCCTGTGCATAAGACAAATACGTGTCGCACCATGGGAACCCCTCAAATCATAAGAAGGGGCATGTGAAGCAGTAGAAGTGCTAGGCTTGAGCCCCAAAGTGCTTGGGATTCATTCTTACTCGTAGTGGGCATTCATGAGGTTTCAAAGGGAGGTTCCTACCTGTGCGCAAAAACGATGATATCCCACCGTGCGAAGGCCAGAGAGGATGAATTTGTGTCGAAAGGAAAGAAGTTGGAAAACATGCCTTCCCAACAGTAGATACCCTAGAGAAGGGGAATTCCAAGGAAGAATAAGTAAGTTGGGGAAACCCAAATCCCAAGTGATCCATGCATAAGATTGGTTGTCGAGGAATTACTTATGCAAGCTACTCGGCTAGAGCCTATCAAAGTCGCAAGTCAGGGAAGCAGGAGCGGAATGAGGAGGACGAATCCCACGAGCTCTAATGTTTGAGAGTCGACTCAGCATCTGCAATAGGCACAACTTGTCATTGCTAAACTCTATCAGGAAAATAGATAATTAAGACGACAGTTGGTAGCAAAGACCCTTAAGGTGTCAGTGTTAGAACGTTGCAAAGGGAACGTAACATGTTTCAAGAGACAACTCTAGGAAGCGCAAGATACAATCATGCAGTTGCGTGAATCACAAAGGGCGTCGGAAGAACAGAATATGAAGCATCTCAGAGAATGTGAATCAGTTAGGGAGAAAGTTCGTGCAGACCTTGCCAGTGCGCAGGAGAGACATGATTAACTAACTCTATTTTGTATTCTCAAACGTGGCACAAATATTAACAGTTTTGAAGATTTTTCATGTTCTTAATGTAAACCGGTTTGGTTGGAAAAATAGTGTAAACAGTGTCCATTGTATGTAATTTGAGCTCGATTGAAATCTAATGTAAAAGTCCTTAAACTTTGATGAAAGGATTTTGGTTGTAGCAGTTGGATGTATCATTTCTTTTCTTTGTGTGTGTATCTCTTGTGTTCTTTGTCCTTATCCTTTCTTGTCTGATTCGGGACGTATTTTTGAGCCTGAGATTCATTGCATAGCGACCCTTGTTTGTG
This sequence comes from Picea glauca, assembly GCA_000966675.3. NCBI lineage: Eukaryota > Viridiplantae > Streptophyta > Pinopsida > Pinales > Pinaceae > Picea > Picea glauca. The sequence continues at coordinate 23,290 of JZKD02S1913490.1, forward strand.
CCATTTAGACAGACCATTTTTCCTCTAAGTTAACTTTGAATTCATCCTCATTGGTTCTCTGAGTTGCTTTGTGTGTTTTCCTCCCCGCCACACGATGATCTTATATTGAATATTGTTACTCACCTAGATGAAAAGGTATCGGGGGTCGGCGACCGGGGACAAACCTATCACTAGTTTTCTTGTGGATTAGCTTCCTAAAAACTCCCAATGCCGAAACATTTCGGAAGTTGACGATGGGAGAAAAACTTTTAGCGTGGTTCGAACGTTCGTCGTCGTTTAATCTTCTTTGATTTTGCTAAGCATATCAGGTATCGATTATCGACGATATCATTTCTTTCTTTGTCAATGTTTACTCTCTTCGCCTCTTACCAATGTCGAAAGGTGATCTGTCATCGGAGATATCCTTGTGTGATGCTTGTCACGAAAGAAAACTTTATTTTTTCGATGTTGATGAAGATCGGTGCTTGGTGACTATGGTTTTTTGAGTGATTTTATTTCATCTTTTAATTCCTTCCGATGCCAATTTTGGGCGCATCTAGTGAAATGTTCTGGTTGTTTATTCATTATTTAAAGTCAATCCTTTTAAGTCATAGGTTGTCATAGATTCAATCAAACTTTGAAAGACTTAACAAGAGTCAAGATGATAAGCAAAGGTAACATTTTTTACAATGAATTCAAATTAGACAGTGCAAAAGATCAAGTGGTACCCAAAAAGTAAATTTAGACATAGGATTTTTAGGGTGTGTTGAGTGCTCAACACAAAGGAGTAACAATATTTATACAAGTAGCTCCAATACTGTTGACAGGGCCATGCCTCGGCGGGGATGTCATTTAACCCACTCTAGTACTTTGATCCCATCCAAAAGTTGTCCATCTATGATCAAAATATCTTAATACCCGATCAATTTAAAAACATAATTGAGGATCTTTGAACCTGACATTGCTTCGATGCCAGCAAGCTTGTTCAGTACCCCAGCGAAGTTGTCTTTGTATCATGTGTGCATTTACCCATTGCCAGCAAACCTTTTCAATATCCCAGCGGGTTCACACACAATTCCCACACATTACAGTGCTTTCAACTCTCTAAAATTGTTTATGGATTTTTCAGAAACTTCATGATAACAAGAGAGCGGGGTGATACTGAAGATTTCACAGCCAGGCAATGATAGGATTGATCTTTAGAATTGTTTTTTCCTTCTTTTTGGAACTGATAATTTTCATCCTAATTTGGACACTTAGATTTCAATCAAGAAATCATCTCAGGAATGGGGAAGCGCTATGAGTCGATCTCATTAGAACTGGGACAGCGTAAGAATTTTTTAAAGATAAACGTATTTCTGTGAGACTTCAACAAAAACCAGGAGCAATGATTGGACAAAGACTTACCATAACCGATCTGAGTTTAGAACTTAATGTGCAGATGCATTGAACTATTCTCAACTGTCGCTAGTGAAATATCCAATTCCCTTCAATAATGAATGGTGATTCAAAAATAATCATCAAGGAAACACAAAGAACCAAACAAAAATAAATAAAAAAGGAAAAAGACAACAAAAGAAAACATAAGCTAAAAATATTTACAAGGGAGGTAAATTTTATTTTCTCAGGTGAAGTATTTCTTGAGAGACTGGCCATTCACTGGAAAAGTGTTTGGTTGTCCCTCTAAGTTGTGCAAACGAAAAGAACTAGGACCCAATTTTTCAGAAATGACAAAAGGCCCCAGCCATAGCTTTTGAAACTTGGTATGTTCTCCTTTATTCTCGTGTGCTTTGTCCCATTTGAGGACCAAATCCCCTACATTAAAATTTATTTCTTAGGATGAACTTGTATCAAACCATCTCTTTACAATTTTTTGATGTTGATCCAATTTATGTTTTTCTTGTGTCCTTACTTCTTCCAATTTTAATAAAGTGTTTATTCGATTCTCTAAAGGGGGAAATTCCTCATCTTGAACATTCTACGACAATTGCAGAGAAGGGAGCAAGACATGTGGAGGGAGGATGGCTTCTCTTTCTTAAACAAGGAAGAAAGGGGAATTACCTATGGAAGCTTTTGGAGTGACTCTATCATCCCAAAGAGCTTTGTACAACGCATTATGCCAGTTTTTGTGATTTTTCGGCATTGTTCTTTTAATAATTTTGATCAGATTTTTATTTGTTGACTCGGCCAAACCGTTTCCTTGGGGGCAATAGATGGCAGAGTATTTTAGCTTAATCCCTTTTTCTAAAGAAAATACATTCATATTTAGGAAAGAAAAATAAGAAGCATTGTCGAAAACTAGACACTCAGGTATTCCGAAACGAGTGATAATATGAGAGTTTAAAAAAGACACTACTTGAATTGTGTTGACTATCTTTAATGGTAAAGCCTCGGACCACCTCCTAAAATAATCTTTTGTCATAAGAATGTACTTGTGTTGCTGTGAGGAAGTTTGATTGATTGGTCCTATAATATCTAGGCCCCACTACTGAAATGGTGTGTCTACCGTAACATGTTGCAAAGGGAAAGCAACCTTCTTAACCTACCCTGTGGCCTTTTGACAGATTATACATTTGCGGGAAAAAGTGTGAGCATCTCTAAATAAGGTGGGCCAATAGTAGATGGCCCTAAGTACCTTGTGAGCAGTTGTATCTCCACAAAAGTGACCCTCGGCATCGCCAGAATGAATTTCATCCAACACCCTTTCATATTCCTGTTTTTCTAGGCAACGCAGAAAAACATTGTCAAAATTATTTCGAAATAATATATCATTACTTAATTGGAAAGATGTAGATCTAAGCCTTAGTTCTCTTATGTTTTTAGGATCAAGGTTGAGAGGAGCAGTTTTGTGCAGCGAATAAAAATTGATATTATCATACCATGAATTAAGCACATTTTGTGTGCAGCAGATTTATGTTTCGTTATGCAGATTTGTAGTTGATATATTTATTTGATTTTCTAATCTTTCAACTGAATTAGCTACCAATTTACAAAGGCCTTGACCTCTAACAATTTGTGCAGGTACTATTTCGAGATCATACTCATGAAGGGATGTCATCCAATTTTCCCTTTTCTACCCTAGTTCTTTCTGCACTAACAGATTTCTTATAGCAGGGTAAGGAACAACAATTTTTGTCATGGATTTCAAAAGGTAAGAACTGAAATGTTTAACTACTTTAAAGACAATGTATTCATGTTGATCTACTGAGGGGTAATTTAATTATGCTCCTTTAAAGGCAAAGCTCATAAATGAAATAGGTATCTCGTTGTTTTCATCATTTTTTTGCATGAGCACAACAGCATAAGATCTGTCAGATGCAAAAGTATACAATGTGAAATCCTGGGAAAAATCAGGACTCATCAAGGAGGGTGCTTCGGTTATATATTTTCTAATGGAATTAAAATATTGATTCTCTTGTGATCCCCATTTGTACAGAACATCTTTTTTTATCAAATTTTGTAGAGGTCTAACCATCTCAGAAAAACTTGGAACAAATCGTCTAACAAAATTAATTTTACTTAAAAAGGATTGCATGGCCTTTTTAGAAGAAGGTGGGGAAGGTTGGCAATGGTTTGGGTTCTTTCAGGATCAATTATCATTCCACCTTTAGAGACTATAAACCCAAGAAATTTTCCTTGTTCTACTGCAAACACTGATTTTGAAGGATTGAGTGAAATATTGAATTTGTGACATTGTTCTAACACAACCCTAAGATGAGATAGGTGATTTTTCTTGTTCTTGGAAAAGACAGTTACATCATCTAAGTAGAAAACAACTAACTGATTGATAATGCCACAAAAATAAATGTACATTGCCCTCTGGAAAGTGGCACCGGCATTAATCAATCCCAAAGGGATTTTCCTATAAGTGTAGGTTCCCCATGGGGTACAAAAAGTGGTTTTCAGCTAATCTGATGGAGACATAAGGACCTCGTTATACCCTGAGAAACCATCTAACAAAGATAACCTCTTGGAACCAGATACTGAATTTGTTCCATTGGGGGAACGGGGTAATTGTCTTTATTAGAGGCTCGGTTTAAATTGCGAAAGTCGACACAAAGTCGAATTTCTCCATTTTGCTTCCTTACTGGGACTAATTTGGATACCCATTGAGTATGTCGGATTGGAAAAATGATCTTGGCAGTGAGTAGTTTATTTAGTTCCTTTTTTATAGTAGGTTCTAATTTAGGATGAGTTTTTCTCATTTTTTTCTCAAAAGGTTGGGTTTGGGGCTTCATGGGAATTACATGTTGTATTATGTTTGGATCAAAAGTGTTTAGATCATCATACGTCCAAGCAAACACATATTTGAATTCTTTGAACAATTTTATAAATGCATATATTTCTTGTTCAGAACACCCTTTTCCCAGATTGATATTTTGAGGATTATCTTGTGTTCCTAAATTAACAGTTTCATACAGTAACGAGGAGCTATTCATTTTTCAATTGACTACCCCTCTAAACTTGTCATGTAGATGATAATTTTTTTCTAATCTAACAACAAATTTGGCGATAGAGTTTACCAGCTCGGATGATAATTTTGCAGACCGAGGATCGGATATTACCATGAAATCTTGGAGGTTTTCGTTATGGGTGCTTTCATCGATTACCGCATCCTAGAAAGTATCTTCCATATAAAAAAAATTGATGATTTTTTGATCGTCATCAAACACTCGCCAATTTGTGATGTTGCGGGAATTGATGGCCTAAATAACAATACAACCGAGAATGTGATATGAGAAATACCTTCAGTAGGCAATAATTTAGAGGCAACATTAGCTAATAAATCAACTTTTGAATTACTCGACCTAGGAATGGAATTTATATTAAAAGAAATAAATGTGTGTATTAAACTCCATACCTCGGTTTGGTAGTTTTTCAAATGCGGTGATAAACAATGTATCATGTTTCTTACCTGTTTGACTAGAATTTCAGAGTCACCGAATACTACCAAGTTTTGCACGTCAAGATCCAGTGCCTTCTTTAGTCCCTGTAGAAGTGCTTCATATTCTGTTTTATTGTTAGTACATTCAAAATCCAATTGACAAGCAATAAATGTTTTATTACCTTTGGGATCGAAACCAGCGCCTGCCCCTTCCTGGGATTTAGATCCATCGAAGTATAAGGACCAGATTTCTTCGTTATCAGCAATGTTTGGTGTACTTCCCAGAGTTTCCATCTGAGTATTCATTCCCTATTTCTGAATACTCAATAGTAAAAGGCTCTTTGGGATCGTTTAAATCTGTAACAATGTACTTGAGGTATTGTTCTTTGTTTATTTTGATCTTGTTAGGCTGTCCATTTTTTGGCAGCCACATATGAGACCAATCCGTATCAAAATATCCATGTAACTGCTCTAACCAATCTCTACTCAAAAATAAACCATAAACTTTTGGAATGTCAACAACAATGATATCAATTACTTGGTGGACCTTTGGGTTGGATGACAACCTTATCAACACATTTTTAAGTTCACCAATGACCTTGACATTAGTTTGATCTAACTGGATGATCTTTAAATCAGAAGGTTTTACTTCAATGTTAATTTTATGACACGCGAATAGAGGCATTACATTTGACAAGGCACAAGAATCAACCATACAATTATGTACATTTCTATTCAAATTTTTGAAAGTTAACAAAAAAGGAGGCACATTTTTTCTTGAAGAAATAGCAGAATTCTGCTGATTTTTTATGGTTTTACCTGAAATAATTTTATCTAAGTTTCCTATAGTTTTCTCTGATATGTCCCTTTTATCCTAATTTTCAGATTTTTTACCGGGGACATCTTTAGTTTTATTTGGGTCACTTCCTGTTGATTTCTTGTTGATAGAGTCATTCTTTTTATTATTTTCAGCAATACTTTGAAGCATTTTCTGTAGGATAAGAGGAAATTTAAGTAATTCAAAAACCGATATATTTTCCCTTAGTTTTTTAAGATCTTCAACCAAGTCATATTCTAAAATTGGGGCAATAGAGTTTTGTTTAGTTTCAATTTTCTTTGGTTGTTTTGAAACCACATTCCTACTTGTTTCGGGTGAAAGTTTGTTTTGTGTTTTACTTCGAGTGTTATAAGGATGGACAGTTTCAAGATTTTCTTGAAAGATGTTGTCCGAAAAATGACCGAAAACGGGAGGAGATGAGTCCTCCTCATCAAGTGTTTCTTCCTCACCCATATCTTCTTGATTTTCAGGAGTTGTAGAAACAGAGTTATCATGTGCTTCTAGTATCGTTTGCAAAGTGTATTGTAGTCCTTCAAAGTTTAGACCTTCTGTGGTCGGGTTTGGCTGGTTTGGAGGAAAAAGTTTCATGAAAGGTGGTCTAAAACCTCCTTTACTTGTAGATGCCTCCTCATCGGATATTTTTAAGTCTATGACCTGATTGGATAATTTCTGGAAAGCTTTCTACAAACTTTCCAAGTATAATGTCTCTTGTTGATTTTTAGTTTGAGGAGGTCTAGTGAGAATTTCTATTTTCTTTTTAGAAGATGAAGTTGTTTCAACCTCATGATTTAAACTATATTTTAAGCTCAGAATTTCCTTTTCAATAAGGATTTCCTCCTCAAAGGATTCTAATAATGTGTTCTTTTTTGACCTTTTAACCCATATGGCTATATTGTTATGCAAGGCCTTAGTATAGTACGCAACAGTCAGGTTTTCTGCAAGCATCGAATCTACAGGGATTTTGTTTTTTAACATTAGGAATCTTTGGTTGAAGTCCTTAACTTTTTATTTAGGGTTCATTTTAAAACTAGAGAGTTCCATTA
>JZKD02S1913490.1:41200-73550 GCA_000966675.3 Picea glauca
TATATATATATATATATATATATATATATATATATATATATATATATATATATATATATATATATATATATATATATATATATATATATATATATATATATATATATAACAAGAAGGTAAAAATAAATATAGTGGTGGTATCAATTAATAGTAATAGATATAATGGTTAATAATCAATTATGTGATGAAGATATTGCAACTGTAAAAACACAGTGAACGATAAAGTGATATATAAGAGAAGTATATAGTGATATAGTGTGAAAAAAAGATAAAGATGACAAATATGATAACATTAAATTTGCTAATATGATAAGATGACAAAGCGATGATGATAAGTCATGTGTGCAATAAATATTTAGAATATATGAAATTGTATGAGTAAACAAAGTAGCTTTGTTTTTCAAAATTATGAGGTAAACAAAAGTGAAAATCCCATTAAGGTAGTATTAATAAAGGCTAAGGAAGCAATAAATTAATGTTTTGAATATCTATTTTAGTGAGCCATGAAGACATTGATGGCTAAAATAAGTGTGTATGAGAAAGGCAACATGTTCAAGGCAAGGAAGTATTTATTAATGAGAGTATCATGTTTCAAACATATCAAAAGATTAAGCAATAATGAAACATGTATTTTGAATAAATCATAGAGCTCAATGAAAGGTGATATATATATATATAGATATATATAGATAGATAGATAGATAGATAGATAGATAGATAGATAGATAGATAGATAGATAGATAGATAGATAGATAGATAGTTTAAGTTGTGGTGTGCGGTGTTGCATAGTTACTCCTATAGCTTGTTTAGATATCCCCTTATAGAAATAATGTGCATCAAGAGTATAGTACATCACATTGCAAGAGCAGTGAGTGGGAATTGGAATTGTAGTAAAACTCATAAAGTAACCCACTTAAACCCAAATAATTTCCTTAACCAAGAACCAAGACTAAATAAATAAATAAACAAAAATTTGAGATTAACCCAAGCCACCTTAGGAATGGGTCCCATGATGGGTTTTAATGCATTCAAAGCATTGCAAAAAGTACATGGTATTATGATCAAGACAACCATAGGCATAGATTTTTTTTAAACCCTTAAAAGTTGGAGTGTGGAATAGAAAACCTGAAGTGCACATTGTAATTAAACTTATTTTAATCATACAAGTCCAAATTGACATGTTTTAAGGTTTGGGTGACATAGTGAAACAAATCTTGTAGCCTAGAAAATAATTTTTTGACATGGGAAATGTGGATGGCATATGGCTTAGGAGTCATCCTCCAATTAGTGAGTAAGTGGGAGGTTGAGATTGAACATAGTTTCAAGTGAAATCATAGGCATGAGTATGACTTTGTATAAATGGTAAGGGACACTATGCAAGTGGATGAGAGGGTTTGGTTAGAATCACCTAAAGTAACCAATCTCAACATTCCTAAGAGTGAAGGATGTATTATTATTGCATTGATGAACGTAAAATTCACTTTTTCAATAGCAAGGGTTACCCCTAATAAGAAATCCCAATTAGACCTCTCACCATTTGAAATAGGGAACCCATCCAGATTTTGGCCCAACAGTAATTTCTAGTTTGGGTTTACCAGTGACGACATGGCCCATTGATGATGATTTATAAGCTAATGAATGAAATGCAACTAATCTAAGATGCATGCATCTGGAAAAAACTAAGGTAACCAAAAAGAAAACATATAAATATCCATGTTCATCAATTGCCACGGAAATAGTTCACACAAATCAAAGACAGAATTATGAATAAATAACTGCAAACACAGAATACTTTAGCATTTAAATAATCATTTATAGTTCTATGCCCACGAATTTAGACAAATATCCACTAAAGAACATAAATAAGAAAGCAGTCACCATACACGAGAATAGTATACAATATGAAGTGCATCCTTACACAACCTGAGTGTTGAGAAAAATGCAAAGGAATATTCCACCATACTTGTAACATGAGAAATAGAGTTCTCCATAAAATAGCTTGGCCAAACAAGCTTCTCCTCATTAAACGATTTAGTAATAGTTCATGAAATCTCTAAGAGCCAAAATCCATTTACTTGAATACAATCCCCATATTTGTTAAAGTTCAACTTGACTCTTGGCCTTCTGAATTCCCCCTATGACCTTTCATTTACAAAATTTTGTCCCTATCCCCTTCGTAATGATGAAAGAACATAATTTTTTATGATTTAATTTATAATATGGAATAACATCTTGAATTATTTTTTTAATGTTGGTGGGCCATCATAGATTTTGGCCATAGTGCACCTCACCCACCATGAAGATTTGTTTGGACATGGGAAAAAAATTCTCCCTCTATGTTTGATATTTGACCATTGTGGGATTCAGAATTATTCTTCAGCCATTTTAGTTTGATTCTCTTTCACTACTCCCTTGCTATTGCAACAATTGTTGTTATTGTTGTTGCTCTATCATCTTCGAAAATGGATCGCATTTTCTAGGGTATTGTTGCATGCTGGTAAATTTACTCAATGTGTGGCATTTCTTCCTTCATGGTTTTATGATCCAAATGGATATCGATGGACACCCACCTTTTCCTACTAGCTCAAAACAGTTTTCTCGCAATTTTGGCAATTTACTATTTTTAGCAGTTTTCACTTCTGGGGCCATTTTGAGGGCCTAAATGAAGGTTTTTTGGGATCGTCCCAACCCAATGATGGCCAAAGGCATGTTTGAGGCCCCAAAATGAATCTCCTTGATAATACCTTTCCAACAGGCTATCATACACCTAAAACAGAGATCGTATGCAAAAGTTATGACCCCGGGAAGTTAATGTACTAACTTACCCAAACGGGGCCCACGTGACTTTTGGTGCTTCATCTCCTAGGATTAGGTTTTTGGATGTCTAGGGTTTTTGGCATTCCTTATTATTTTAAAAGGCCTTCAAAGCCTCATTGTAATCATATTCTTGCGAATGAGCGCAGCCGTCACATCTCTTCTCAGAGATAAGCCGCCACCATTCCAGCAAGCTTGTTTCCACTGCATTTTACAGTTTCAGCTTATTTCGTTATTGAATAGAAAACCAATTTTACTATATCTCTGTTATTTTATGTTAAGAATATGTTAATACTCTGTATTCATTTCATTCTTCTCATAAAATCCAAATCAATGGTATCAGAGCGGTCTTCTCCTTGTCGTCTTAATGCATGTCCCCAACGAGATCAGAGTACAAAGAGTTGGGTCTTGAGCTTGTTTCTCTTGAGGAGAAAATCTCTCACACACCCAAGAAACCTCTCATGGTAGGAGAAAAGAAATATGATGGGACAGGATATCCTTTCAAACTGTTGATTGAGGAAGCCCTCATGCAATAGAGGAACGAGATGATGGATAGTTTCGGGCAAATCCTTCGGCGGCTACCAACATGCAACGCATCTTCTTCGAGCGGAGGTGCCACCCCCTTCAAGGTACAAATAAACTTCGATATTCCTATATTTGAAGGTCAGATAGATGCAGATGATGTAGACAAGTGGTTGAATCTGCTAGAAGGGTATTTTTTTGTCCATAACTTCTCGAATAGAGAAAAGATTACTTTTGTGCTCCTCAAAGTCGTCCCCCATGTCAAATATTGGTGGGAAACGTTCTGTGAGCAAAAGGAAACAGAGGAACCCTCATTATTTACAGTCACAGCCACCTGGGATTCCTTCAGGGATTCTATTAAGGAACAATACTACCCTGTCAGAAGTTATGATGACTTATATACCAAATGGACCACACTGCAGCAAGAAAGAGACCAAGCAATGCCAGATTTCACAAATATCTTCCATACCTTGCGCACCAAGCCAGGTATCAAAGATTTGAATCGACATCTAGTGCTCAAGTATCACGGTGCTCTGCATAGATACATCCATACTGAAATGGAATTTCTATACATCTCATCCTTGGGCGCGGCCTACCGATATGTCGTCAAAATTGAGCAGAAGCTCAAACAAAAGACGTGGCAATTTGGGCCTAGGAACCCCTCACAACAAAATCCAAGAAAGGGTGGCCCCAACCCACAGAACAAAGGACGGAGTAAAGATGGAAAATATCAGGACAACCAGTCCAAGCCGTAAGTAAAGAAGGACACTAGAAATACAAAGAAAGATATCGGGAAGTGGTGCAACTTCCATAAGATCCCTTAGCATAACATTGTTGATTGTCTCTCAAAGCAGTCATTGTTGGCCGAAGTGAAATCCTTTGAATCAGATGTGGATTCTGACTTTGAGCTAGAACTATAAAGGGGAAGACGGATCATTGACGCGAAACCCAGTGCCACCGTTTCTACCACCAAGCTCCAGCCTGGTGAACTAGACGAGCCAGAAGAAGGAGAGTGCCTCTTCCATTCGCAAATACAGATAAAAGGCACCCCACTACACTTCATCATTGATATAGGTAGCCAGAAGAACCTCATCTCTACAGAAGTCATCAAGTGGCTGGCCCTGCCCACAACCCTACACCATTAGATGGCTCCGCCAAGGAAGTGATCTATGCATTAGTCAACAGTGTCGTCTGTCATACGACATCAAGCCTTTCAAAGGCGAGGTATTATGTGATGTTTCTCCTCTCGAATTTTGTGATGTTCTTTTGGACCAACCTTATTTATGTAAACATCATGTTGTATATGATTCTAGGCCTCGTAGTGTTATTATTACTTTGAACAGGAAATTGTACAGGATACTTGAGGCAATCCCACCTAGTGCTATTTGCTTGATCTTTGTTAAGCAATGCAGGAAGGTCATCTCTCAGACGGGGAAGTTTGTCTTCTTCGTGATTCGCTCTCAGAATAAGCGAAAGATCATAGCCACATCCAAGGTCTCTGCGGCCGACCTCTCCACATAGCAGAAGAAAGTAGATAAGGTTGTGGAAGAATGCTCGGATATCTTCTCCTCACTTATTGGGGTACCTCTACACTGCCAGGTCAAGCACCCCATCAATATGACCCCCGGTGCACTGCTTCCCAATGGGCTAGTCTATCGTCGCTCCCTGTTAGAGAATGAGGAGATCAAGTGAAAAATCCAAGAACTGCTCCACAAGGGGCACATCCATCCCAACTCATCACTTTGTGGGAGCCCAATCGTGTTGGTACAAAAGAAATATGGAACTTGGCGACTCTGTATTGATTATCAGGCTCTGAATAAAATCATTGTCAAAAACAGGTACCCAATTCCCCGAATCGATGACCTCCTTGATCAACTCATGGGGGATAAATACTTCAGTAAGATTGATCTAAAGTCTGGCTACCACTAGGTCCCGATAGAATAGACAAATGTATGGAAAATCACCTTCAAGTCAAAGGAAGGCCTTTTTGAAGCTCATTCCCTTTGGTTTGAAAAACGCTCTGGCCACTTTCCTGAGGATGATGGATGATATCATGTGACCATTCACCAATAATTTTGTAGTGGTATATCTAGATGACATTCTCATTTACAGCAAGACTGGGTCCAAACACTTGTGGCATATTCAGCAGGTTCTACACACCCTATGGCAGCACAAGCTATACACCAACTTAGAAAAATTCTCTTTCGGCATGGACAGGGTCCATTACCTAGGATACATCATTGATCAGCATGGTGTACATGTGGATCCAGCCAAGATCCAAGTTATTTGTGATTGGCCAACCCCAACCACACTCACTGAGCTTTGGAGCTTCTTGGGCCTTGCCAATTTCTACCGTAGGTTTTTGTTGGGATTCTCCCATATTGCATGGGCGCTCAGCAAAATCACCAGGGGTGGGGGTAAGACAAAATTTGCGTGGGGCCAGTCCCAACAACAAGCATTCGATGATTTGAAGCAGCGCTTGTGCTCATCCCCAGTAATTTCACTACCAGACCTGCAACATCCCTTTGAGATCGAGACAGATGCTTCATACTATGTTGTGGGCATCGTTCTCACTCAGCACGACCACCCCATGGCCTATCATAGTGAGACACTATCAGATGTTGTCCGTAAGTACCCTACTTACGACAAATAAATGTACTCCATTGTGCAAGACTGGCGCCAGTGGAGACATTACATTCTGGGGAAGGAGACATTCATCCACATTGATCATAAGCCACTACAGTTTATGAAGACACAAGGAAAATTGCAGAATGACCGCCATCAAAAGTGGTCCACATACTTGCAGCAATTCCACTTCAACATCAAGTATAAAATAGGAAGCACCAATCACGTTGCTAATTGCCTCAGCAGACCACCAGTCGCGGTACTCACCACAGTGCTAGACTCTTGCGGCCATGAGACCTCTTGATGGCCCCAACTCTATGAGACAGACTCGAACTTTGCTAATACCTACCAAATGTTGGGTGCAAACATAGTTGTTGATAATTTCTATCTTCAGGATGGGTTGTTGTGTCGTCTTGGCAATATATGTGTTCCATCAAGAGAGCAAGAGAAGTTGATATGGGAAGCCCACTATAGTTGAGTGGTAGGACACTTCGACGTTGAAAAGACAGTGGTGATGCTATAGAAACATTTCTACTGGCCGAAACTCCGACAGGAGATCAGCAAGTATATCAAGTCCTGCACTGCCTGTGTTATTTCCAAACCAACCACTAAGAAACAGGGCATGTACACCCCTCTTCCTACTCCTAACAAGCCATGGGAATCCATTTCAATGGACTACATGTCAGTCCTCCCGTGCACCAAGCGGGGAAATGATTGTGTTTTTTTGGTTGTTGACCGCTTTTCTAAGATGGCGATTCTGGTTGCATGCAAGAAGAGCATCACAGCAAAGGCCATTACCAAGCTCTTCTTTGAATGGGTCTAGGTACATTTTGGACTCCCACAAACCATTGTCTCAAATAGGGACAGTCGATTTCTCAGCACATTCTAGTCGAGCCTCTAGTCATTGTTGGACACCAAGCTAACCAAATCCACAGCCTTCTACCCCCAGATAGATGTCCAAACCAAGGTCATAAATCGAATGGTTGTGCATATCCTTCACATGTATAATTCAAAGCACCGTCACACATGGGATGAGAGCCTTCCATATGTCCAGCATAGCTACAACCGAGCCCTGCATAGCTCAACCGGCCACAGCCCCTTTCAGGTGGGGTTGGGATTCCAACCATTGGGTCCCATAGATGTTGCACTTCCCCTTACGGTCACCTCAACTGACTCATCTCCTTTTCCAACTGAAGCTGACAAATCCTTCGGGTTCATTGAGTGGATCCAACACATCCACCAACAGGTTTAGGATATCCTACAGAAGTCCAATGACAAGTACAAATAGCACCATGATCAACATCGGGTGCCACATAAGTTTCAGGTGGGAGAAAAAGTTTGGTTGCACTTGCAAAAAGAACACCTTACAGGACCCCATCGGAAGATTGTCCCACTCTGTTATGGGTTGTACACCATCACCAAGGTCGTGGGCGATAATTCTTTTGATCTCAACATTCCTCCTTTCCTTGGCCTGCACCTAATGTTCAACATGGATCTCCTTCGCCCTTATTTCCCAACATTACTGGACACCTCAGACATAGCAGAACAGATGACACCAACAGATATCAACCCCGACTGCCTCCAACAGGCATCCAGTGATCATATTGTGGACACACAGATCAAGGGAACTCGACAACAAAGGATCCATCTTTATTGAGTCGTCAAAGCAGGGCAGCTCCTGCACCAAGGCAAGTGGTTCACCCGGGGCCAAATTCAACATAAATTTCCTCATCTGATGGGGGAAATCAATGCAATGGAGACCATTGCTTCCTAAGGAGGGAGGATTGATCTAGATGGATATCGGTGGCCACCCACCTTTTCCAACTAGATCAAAATAGTTTTCTGGCAATTTTGGCAATTTACTATTTTTAGCAGTTTTCACTTTCGGTGCCATTTTGAGGGCCTAAATGAAGGTTTTTCATGATCATCCCAACTCATTGATATCCAAAGGAATTATTAAAGCCCCAAAATGAATCTCCTCAATGATACCTTTCCAACGGGCTATCATACGCCTAAAACGGAGATCGTATGCAAAAGTTACGACCCCGGGAAGTTAATGTACTAACTTACCCAAATGGGGCCCACGTGACGTTTGGCGCTTCATCTCCTAGGGTTAGGTTTTTGGATGTCTATGGATTTTTTCATTCATGTTTATTGTAAAAGGCCTTCAAAGCCTCATTGTAATCATCTTCTTGCGAATGAGCGCAGTCGTCACATCTCTTCTCAGAGATAAGCCGCCACCATTCTAGCAAGCTTATTTCCGCTGCATTTTATAGTTTCACCTTATTTCATTATTGAATAGAAAACCATTTTTACTGTATCTATGTTATTTTGTGTTAAGAATCTGTTAATACTCTGTATTCATTTCTTTCTTCTCATAAAATCTGGATCATTTTCTCCCCTCACACGCTGCCTATCCAGGTTGCTAAGTATGAACTTCCTTTAGCATTTGTACCTGGAACCATTCAACGTGCAATAGATGAGTGACCACATAATAACTTTGAAATAAACTATTAAAATCATGCATTTGAACCTATATAAATAAAAAATTAATTAAGTGGGAGTTCATATATGCTTCCCTTAGTTCAGTTCCTAGTTCCTCTGCCTTTGGTTGAGGTATTGTGTTATTCGGGGCTATTGACAATGTGCCAGATATTGATCCTAAAATATTTGAAAAATTGTTGAGGAATCCTTTAAATCANGAGATCGTATGCAAAAGTTACGACCCCGGGAAGTTAATGTACTAACTTACCCAAATGGGGCCCACATGACTTTTGGCGCTTCATCTCCTAGGGTTAGGTTTTTGGATGTCTAGGGATTTTGTCATTCCTGTTTATTGTAAAAGGCCTTCATAGACTCATTGTAATCATCTTCTTGCGAATGAGCGCAATTGTCACATCTCTTCTCAGAGATAAGCCGCCACCATTCCAGCAAGCTTATTTCCGCTGCATTTTATAGTTTCACCTTATTTCATTATTGAATAGAAAACCATTTTTACTGTATCTATGTTATTTTGTGTTAAGAATCTGTTAATACTCTGTATTCATTTCTTTCTTCTCATAAAATCTGGATCATTTTCTCCCCTCACACGCTGCCTATCCAGGTTGCTAAGTATGAACTTCCTTTAGCATTTGTACCTGGAACCATTCAACGTGCAATAGATGAGTGACCACATAATAACTTTGAAATAAACTATTAAAATCATGCATTTGAACCTATATAAATAAAAAATTAATTAAGTGGGATTTCATATATGCTTCCCTTAGTTCGGTTCCTAGTTCCTCTGCCTTTGGTTGAGGTATTATGTTATTCGGAGCTATTGACAATGTGCCAGATATTGATCCTAAAATATTTGAACAATTGTTGAGGAATCCTTTAAATCATATAATTGTTAAATTATATATATCGGAAATACCTTTCTAATGGTATGAGAAACACATGAAACGAGTATCGTAGTCAAAAGTTATGACCAAAATACAAAAGGAAGTCTGGCAGGGTCTTGTCCCTATATCAGAGACAGAAGAAGGATCAGCTTCGGTACATCAGCGAAGATGAAGTGATTAGCTCCAATACATTGGTTAATATGAAGTGATTAGCTCTGGTACTGGGTGTATCGACGAGGAATGGGTGATCTCCTTCGCTAGCAATTCAATGGTTGAGGTAAGTCTCAAAGTGTTGGAGAAGATATAGACATGTCAAATTGTTTGGATTTGCAATTGGTCATTGCAGTATCTGAACTTAGACTATGTATTGATATCATTGGTGTGTTGTGTGTGAATTTGGATTGAGTTTCTATGCAAGGATTCGATTTCAAGTGGTGGAGTTTGATTTGATCTCGGTTTGAACGTTGAGTTTTTGAAGAAAAAAAAGGCTCAAAAAATTCATAAGGGGTTACAAATTAAAATTAT
Organism: Picea glauca; assembly: GCA_000966675.3. NCBI lineage: Eukaryota > Viridiplantae > Streptophyta > Pinopsida > Pinales > Pinaceae > Picea > Picea glauca. Next base: position 51,071 of record JZKD02S1913490.1, read on the forward strand.
TATTAAAATATTAAAATTAAATGATTAAAAAAATGGGGGGAGGGTTGTGAGCCCCCTCTCCCTCTCATGGTTCATGTACATTGGTTTAGGTTTTTTAAACAAATGTAAAGGGGGGGGTGGCCACACCCCCTCCCTTAATACCTTGAAACATCATTATATGGGGAGGGGGGTCGTGGACCATACCCCTCCACCTCATCACAAAAAAACCATAAAAAAGTGTTGTAAAACCTTTCTTAAATTTGCATGGATAAGCATGACAAGAGTATAACCCTCTTATGTCGGCGTGAGTCAATCGAACTATGGCGGGATATAACCCTCGCATGCCGAAGATGATGGAACGAAGTGTACAGGTGCACTGACCATGTTTAAGTGATGACCTTCAGTATGTATCAATAAAGTTTAAGTGATTGTTATGATCCAACACCTTAAAAATGATAAAAATTCAATAATTACAGTCCACTTCAAGAGGGAAACCTCCATTTACAATATATCCACTTCATAATACAATATGAGATGAGATAATATGATCCTAAGAATAGGTCTCCTTGGTATATATATAGGATAAAAATGGTACAAATATAATAAAAGGGTGCGATGAAGGGGTTCGGAGCCCACATGCAAATATAACACAAGAAATGTAATAATTCGATAAGGGGATTACTAAGGGGTTTTATACCTAACATGGGGAATTTGTTTGGGGCTTTGTCTAGGGCTTAACATGCCCCTCCCCTTCAAACAAGTGTTGTCCTCAACACTTGACAACCATGGTTGTGTCTACATGAATAAACCATCTTCCCATGTCACCTCTTCTACTGGTATGTTCTTATATTTGACTGGATATTTGGCAATTGCTCGATTTCATAGCTTATTAATAGTTTACACTAGGATATTGTCATTGGTTATATTCTTTAAGAAAGAAACATGGAATATTGGATTTACACTTCCCAATCACAGATGAATACCATGGTCATGATCTTGAGCAGGTGGAAGACCCTTAGGTATCTCTCCAAATACCTTGGGATTATTGTTGATAACGTTTTGGAGATCCATTGGAGCAGAGGATATAGATGTTTGAACATCTATTGATCTAATTTGTGAAATTACACCATGGTGTCCCTTTTTGAGTAATTTTTTCATGTTGTTAGAGCTTATCACTTTAGAGGGTTTCCCTTGAATACCTGTAAGCTCAATTTCCTTGCCTTGTGAGAAAAATCTCATGAAAAGATCTTGAAAATTAAAGGCCATTGTTCCAAATTATTGTAACCATTGGACCCCTAATATAAATTCAACACCACCCATTTGGATGAAAATCATGGGACTATCCAATAAATACTCCTCCATATTGAGCTTAATATTATGGAACTTCCTAGAACAATTTATGGTATCTCCATCTGCAATCATTTCTTGGAACTCTGGTGCTGGATATACAAAGCAATTGAGATTTTTTGCTAGTTTGCAATTGATGAAGTTATGGGTACTACCATAATCAATCAATATTGTTACCTTTTTCTTTTTGATATATCCTTCTATATTGAGAATTTGTGGAGTACTAATGTCATCCAATGCATGACAAGATATTGTTGGAGTAGTCTCTTCTAGATCTAGATATTGTGATGGTCCCAATTATTCATCTTCTTCCTCTTCATTGTCTACGTAGAATACTTTCTTCTCACTGCATTTATGCCCCTTACTGTACTTGTTATCACAATTGAAACATAGTCCCTCTAATCTTCTTTCATCCATTTGTTGAGGTGTTGACCTTGTTGGTTGAGGTATAATTGTACTATGAGTGCAAAAACAATATCCACTTCATGTGTATGATCCATTGGTATACTTGTGTGTAGCCTTATTCTTGTCTTGCATATGACCAACATTTTTCATGGCTTCCATAATATTTGTAGGATGTCTTAAGAAAAGCTCATGTTTGATGTCTTGTTTTAATCCACCCATGTAAGATTCCAACAATTGTTGATCACTTATGTCATCCACCCTTGTGGCCAATACCCTAAATTCTGAATTATAGTCTTCAATATCACCTAAGTGCTTGATTCTTGTCAATTGACTGAAGTAGTCTTGTTCCCACACTTTCCCATATTGTGCTTCTAAGTATCTTGTAAATAAACCCCAAGTATAATGATAAATAGGGGGTGCCTTTTCACTATCCATTGATACCATTGATATGGTTTTATCTCAAAGTTCAAAGTTGCTAAGTGAATCCTTTTCTTATCGTCCATAATATTATGTAGTTCAAAATATTTCTCCATTTGGTTCACCCAAGTAAAGACCTATGTTCCATCAAACTTATTTAATTCAATCTTAGGAAAGTTGTATTTAGGACCCCCACCATAATTAACTCCACTATTAGAGTTAGATTCACTAGTTGAAAATGGGTTATTGTTGGAAGCTTGTTTAACATGATTACTACCATTGTTTTTATGAGTTCCTTGCATTTTTAAATCTCCTTTAGGGAGTCTCTCATCTAGATCTTGAAAGATCATGGAAGACATGGAATTTTGCATTTCTTTTATGGAATTTTGTATTTCTTCTTTATTTTCATCCATATTATTTTTCATGTCATTCTTATTCTCTTCCATCTTGTTTTCCCTTTAATCCATATTTCTTTCCATTTCTTGAATTTTTCTTTGTGAGTTTACCCAATTATTAGACCTGTCACTAAAATCATTAAATTATTCCTTCAGTTTGGAAAGTTGGTTCTGTATGTCCTCATTTTGTTCTAAGTCATAGATGAGACTTCTGGAGGTTTAATTGGGGTTGACATATTTTTGGGACCCATATGGAATAATCATAATGATACTCATCTATTATGTCTTTATCACAAATTTTGAATCACCAAAAATATATCTTCCAGTAAAAATTTATGCCAATTCTAATTATGTACCTTTCAAACCCTTAATTTGGAGTCCGTCCTCCTGGTCGACCTTCATTTTGATGTAATTCTGAAAGTTCGGCCCTTATGAGTCTAAAATTTTGTCTTGTAGTAATTTTATCTATCCTCTCTTCAATTCCATATGTCTAATCAAAATTGGATGTGCCAAGTGGAAGTTACGCTAACTTCCCCACACCTTGTTGATTTTTGTCTTTTCTAGGAGAGCAAAATTGTACATCATTCCAAACACAAAATATTTCATATATGATTCTAAAACTTGTACCGAAATTACTACAGAGTGTCCTCTTTCCAATGCAACTGGTCTCACTAAATTTGGATCCTTTATGAAGAAGATATGACAATTTTACCTAGAACATTTGTTTGAGACTAGTTAATGGACTAGTCAAATACCTTATCTTCCACAAGGTGCATCTCCAAAAGTATGACAACCCAAAAGATGAAATTTTTACCATAGAAACCTCGATATGTCCTCTAAATAACCTTCAAGTTTCACAACCGGAATTGTCCCATAAAAAAACATTATAGGGAAAATTCTAAGATGACTTGCTTGAAGAATAAAAACCTTAGGATCAATGAGCTATGATACCAAATGTTATGATCCAACGCCTTAAAAATGATAAAAAATCAATAATTACAGTCCACTTGAAGGGGGAAACATCCTTTAACAATGTATCCACTTCATAATACAATATTATATGAGTTAAGATGATCTTAAGACTAGGTCTCTTGGTGTGTATATAGTAAACAAAGGGTACAAATATAATGAAACGGTGTGATGAAGGGGTTCATAGCCTACATGAAAATATAACACAAGAAATGTAATAATTAGATAAGGGGTTTTATACCTAACATGGGGGATTTTAATGGGATTTTTATACCTAATGCGATAAGCATAGGGCTTAGGGCCCTTCTCCCCTTTTTAAATGTGATTAAATTAACCCCCCTATATTTAAATTCATTTTAAATTAAAACAATTTTAATTTAATTTTAAATTAAGATTATTAAAATTTAAAATGTTTAAACCTTTTAAAATAATTTTCAATAAAATCATTTTTCACTCAACACAGTTTCAAAGTGCATGGACTTGAAATGAAGGGTGGTGATTGATTGCCCTATTGAATAAGATTTCAAAGGATCGTAACTTACTCATACAACGTTCGATTGGGGTACCATTTTTTGTGACATGAAGAGCGCGAGGAGACACTTCCAATGAGATAACTTATCATGCCATTCAAACATTCCATCGATGTCATGACTGAGGAGGATGGTTTTGGAGAGAAATCCTTGGTGATCTTTTTGACATTTACGGGTCTTGGATTTTGATTTAGCCTATTATGTTGGAATCATGATCACGTAAATCATATATTTGGCCTACTTCGGTGATATAAAATTATCAAATGAGTTTTGATACCAACTTCCTTCCCGTGATACCAACAAAACTATGATATCAATTCATCCCGAAAATCCTTAGATGTCAATTAGTTCATAAGAAGACATTAAACATCCGACCAGATTCGGGTAATGAAGATCGACTTGACTATTTGAAAAATAACATGTGAAAATGCTTATTTATCCATAACTTCATCAACTAATAATATAACTTGCAGCAATAAGAATGTTGAACTAAAGTAAAATAAGATCATAAATAATTGAAATGGCACATAAAAAAAATTGTTAACAAAATTCACTCATCTTGCGCTACGTCTACAAGTCCCTTTTCAAACAATGAAACGACTCTATTAATTGTCAAATGTCAAAATTACAATGAATGCCTAGATTTTGAAGACACCCTTCAAGTCTAATACTCCAACCCAGAAACAAAGGTTACCACTGAACTCCTCACAAAAATTTGAGAAGAATGAGAATAACTTGACTATGTTTTGAATAGTGCTTAAAGACCCCCTTTTACACATATACCGAGACTATGAGTCTCATACATTAAAAAAAAAAAAAAATGGAACTAATACTTTCATACATAGGAATTTTACATAGAATCGACATCACCATCAAATTCCTCTCGAAATTTTGAGAAAAATGAGTATAAACACTCTATACTTCTCTCAAAGAACTCAATAACACACAAAATAAGACAAATCCAACATAGGAACACTTCTTGCACACAAAACAAGGAAAATTATGTGGCACAAATTTCCATGTACCAGTCCTCCAAATCAACATCCATTTCCATGTCACGTACAATGGTTCGGAGTTAGGTTTATATAGGGTAAGTCAGCCTAACCGACCCCCCTATATGCTCGATTGCATTGTTTAAACTTAAATACATTTTTCATTTGTTATTATAACAACCCAACACATGTGGTATAGTGGTAGGAGAATATTCCTAAGTCATTGGAATATTATCCCATAGGCCATGGGTTCGATTCCCATTCGACCCAACAAACTTTATGCTCTTTAGCCATTATTGGCCAATTGGAGTGTTCCACATGGCACTCTCTGGTTGGTCCACCTGTCTGCACAGTCAACACCTACATCAACTACCACCTATCTACCACATCACCACCAAACTGTACTTGTATGTGTCTTCCATGTCACTTCCAACTATACCTACCACGTCATTCGTACGGATGACACATGGCACATTTTTACTAGTCCACGTGTCTGTTGAAAATGCCAAAAATGAGTGACATGTGTCATCCTCTCATGTTGATGTCATCATTACATCACTTTGTCAGCTATATGGATGGTCGTGTGGCAGCCTGTGGGCTTGCCACATCGCACCCCTTGTTTGACTTTTTCCTTATTTTCTTCAAAACTTCAAACGGCCATAACTTTCTCATACAACATTTGTTTGAGGCGATTCATGTGGCATTGGAAAGATCTCATTGAGCTCTACGCAATGGAGTCATTTTCATAATAATTTGAGAAGATAAATTTTTGATCATTTCAAATCCTCCTAGATCATTCAGGGATGAAAAATACAATTTGATGGATGCCCAAAAACTGGGAGCAAAGGCATTTTTTAATGAAAGTTAAGGTCTCATTCTTGTTGTTTCTTTGCTCGAATTCAGTTTTTTCAGTTCATGTGTTATCTATATTGTATAGGATCTTCATTCATCCATTGGAGTTGAGGTCATCTATTAGGGGCTCAGAAATATAATCCCACAAAAATAGCTAACTGACATTTAGAGCGCTTAACATTGTTTAGGAGCTGGGAGGACCAAATTATCCTCTAAGATGCAATTCAGATCCAAATTGAGTTTTATATATGTTTCAATTAACCCACCTAATAGTAGAAGACACTTTCATGATCATGGTTAGTTATAAAATCAAGAAGTGCAATGTATACAAGCTGGTGTGGTATGTGAAAATGAAAGTTGTTGGTGACACAAACAGACTCAATCATGACTACAACATGATGTAGATTAAGCAAGGTAGGAAATTAGTAATTAGTGATCCAGTCAAGCATGCAGGGATTAATTGCTTGAAACCATAGGAACCTGACTAACGGACGCAACGAAAAGGATCTGAGTTGGAGGACAATAAGATCAGAGTCTTCAAGATGAAGGTGTCTAGCTAACAAGGTATGTGTCTGTGAGGGAAAGAATATCATTGTCGATATGATCAATGTCGATGAGGGGTCGATGTATTTATGTTATCATACAGAATACAAAAGAGGGAAACTTGCCAACAAACAGTGTCCATCAAAGGGAAATAAAGGAATTTGGTTGATGCATGATGTATTAGCGGAAGAAAGATGAACTTCGTCGATACACCATGTATCGACGAAGAATCATGAGGTTGTTCAAGCTTCATTGAGAGGTCAATCATCCCAAAAAAACAAGGCTCATTGTGAATGACACCCACTATGTGCATAACATAAATTCAAGGACAAAAAACAACTTTGGCATAGGGGTGGATCACCAAAATATCATGTAAGGAGATTTGAGTTATGGATTCCAAACTTGGGGATATGTCAACATTGTTATATATTTTTAAACTTGAAAATTAACCTGTATGCATGATCATAAACCTCCACATTGACCCAAGATGGATTGAAATTCATAATCAACACTAAGGTTTATCATCATGTTGAAATTTAGAAGCCAATCCTCAAAAGCAATAGACTTTCATAAACATGGTCCTCCACTAGGTGATCCATCATTGAAGAGCATGATTGCTTATGGGGTAGAGCCAAACCATTCTTAAATAAATTTTGAATTTCTCTAATCGGTAGTATGAGGTAGAGCCAAACCATTCTTAAATAGAACGTGAATTTCTCTCATTGGGAGAGAGGGGGTATGGGAGAAATAATCCTAGATATAATAAATCAAGCCTCTAAATGGATGTAAAAGGTGTTGATTAATTGGATTGGTTTTCATTGATGTCAACCCTTGAAGCAGTCCAATAGAAAATTTTGGTAGCCCAAACAGTATGGTTAAGGGACTCATATTTTTTTGAGGTATAAAGGTATGAAAATCAGTGTATTTGCAGGTAAGACTATTCTAGATGGATATTACATGTCATGTCATTTCCGTTGATATGTAGAACTTTAAATAACTCCTCACGGTTAGAGAGTTATGGCCTTGTGAAGTTAGAGAACCTCATGAGTTATCTAGAAGACCCTAAAAGTTCAAAGAAGTCATTTTATTCTAGAAGATCCTAGAAGAAGTTTACTAGTCAAAGTGGTTGTAACTAGGAGTTAATCATCAGTTAAGTTGTTGCAAAAACAAAATAATTAAAAATAAATTAGTTGCAACTAGAAGTGGTGAGTTTACTATTTGTGGATAAAGTGGTTGTAAGTGGACAAAGTGGTTAGAAGTGGGTTAGACCTAAAAGAAGGAATTTGAGTAAAGTTATTTAGAAGGTAACCCCTTGAGGAAGCTACTTTGACAGTATAAACAAGAGAGCAAGGGTCTCCTATTAGCACCTATTGAGCACATTGAATATATAGTAGCACCTATTGAGCACATTGAATATATAGTATTGTGAAAGGCTTATTGTAGGTACTAAATGATACATCTACAGTTGCGCAAGTCTGATGAAGTGAAGATAGAGTGATGGAAAAAATTTGTGGCCACAGTGGAGTGCAACCAGAGCCATCCGATGCAACCAGAGCCACATGATGCTTGACCCACATATGGTTAGATATGGCGCAATCCCGATACAAAATCATCGTTGAAATTTTAGTGTTGGAGTGTTTGAGGATCCGTGGCCACGAAAATTTTCCATCACTCTATCTTTTTAGTTTGAGTGTTGAGGCATATCTTGTACATGGTTGAGGGTTTTTGTGGTACATGGTTGAGGGATTTTGGTTATGGTGTATTGCTGAAGTTGTTGGTATAGTTTGAGGTTGCATAATAGTGAGGGTTTGATATCTAATCCATGTGAGTATTTATTACACATGATTATGATTGTATGCACATGACTAGAGAGACGTAGATGTACATGGTTTGAGTGTTATTCTTGTGATATTGGGTATGAGATCTATGTTATCAGATCTGATCTATTGGGGAGATTATTGGTACAAGTTGTTGGTATATTTGGTATATGTTGGTAAAGGTTATTGGTACAGGTTAATTATAGGTTATTTGTATAGGTTGACTACAGGTTAGTGGTATAGGTTGGTTACAGGTTGTTGGCACATATTGCTACAGGTTTACAATGGTATATTATTTCATAGTGATAGTGTGGCAGTGATTCATCAGTTATTTGACACTTATAATTTAGGTTGGTTGGATGAGGCAAGGATAGGTGTATGTAGCCACCTTCTGGTTGTAGCCGGAGAACATAGGGGGTTGTAGCCTCCTTCTGGTTGGAGCCAGAGAATTGGGGGTTAGAGATTCCCTCAGGTTGTAGCCTGAAAATATAGGGGGTTGGAGCCTCCTTCTAGTTGCAGCTGGAAAACAAAGGAAGTTGGTGCTTCCAATGAATGTAATTCTTAAATACATATGAGAAAAATCATTACGTGGTTTTTTCTCGCATTGGGTTTCCACATAAAAATATTTGTGTACTGTGTATGTGTATGATTGCTCATTGTTCATGGTTTATTTATTCTGCACTTGTTGAATGATATTGGTAAATTGATCATAAAGATAAACAGCATTTATATATTGTGGTTAAAAATGATTAAAAAGGATTATATTTCTCTATTATTGATTCACCCCCCCTCTCAATAATCCAACAAAAGGGGTGTTTTCGCTAGCTACATTAATGAACTTATTTAACAAAAAAAAAAAAACATAGAAGCCAATTCTCAAAAACAATAGACTTTCATAGGCATGGCCCTCCACTTGGTGATCCATCATTGAAGAGCATGATTCTTTATGAGATAGATCTAAACCATTCTTAAATAGTGTCAGGGACCTAACCTCCCTTACCCCTCACGTCGGTAGACTAATATATTTTCCATGTAATAAAGGCTGACATTAGTTAATAATGCCTATTTAATAATGTGAACAAGTCTCGTGTAAGAAGACTTAATAGAAGCTTCTACTTCTAGAAAGATTTTCCTCTAGAATGTTCTTTATAAGGTAGAATTAGTATAAATAGGAGTAGAAGGAATGAGAAAGTCTTGTATTGAGAATTATTGTAATAGAGGTTTGTTATGTTGGAGGTTTCCCTTTCGAAGAGGCGAGTGAACTTGGTTTTCTATCAATAAAGGTATAATTTTTAGTGTTGTAATTCTCTATATTTTGTTGTTCCATTGGTATTTGATGCAATATTTTAATTTCTACATATTATAATACATGCGTTACCTTACAAGTGGTATAAGAGCTCTTTCCTCTACAAAAATTGTGGGTAATTTTTTTTAGGGTAGGGACGTATATTGTTGGTGTCTTTAAAGCACAAAGATGTGTCATTTAGTGGGTAAAATTACGGATAGAGAAGACTACACCCACGAAATATAGACGATTTCATGGGGTTACTCAAAACAAACATTTCACCTTGTTGGAAACCTCGGTAATGTAACACACCCAACCCCCTATGTACCCTTTTAAGAGATGGGGTATTAAATTTTTTCTTTTTCTCACTCATCTCAATACCTCTTCTCAATCAAACCATTGTATTTTTCTTAACAAGAGATTTGCAACAATTGTCACAATGCTCCAAACCAAGCTCTGGATCAAAGGTTATAGCCTCTCAAATTTCTTGGGCCTCCATTGGCCTAAGGCCACCTTACTACCACATGGTTTCCATGTGGCCTCTTAATAATCATGCCATCTGATGTGGCATCTGCCACCAAGCACATCAATTTCATGCACCCATTCCCTTGACCTCTCTTCTTCATCAGGGTTTTACTCCCACAGATCCTCAAACACTCCAACACTAAAATTTCAACGATGATTTTGTATCGGGATTGCACCATATCCAACTGTATGTGGGTCAAGCATCCTATGGCTCTGGTTACATCGGTGATCCCAAATAGCATGTCGGTTATCGTCAACACCCCAACCAAAAATTTTGACAAGGATCCATTATCAGACCCATTCTAGATCCTACGGTCCTCAATTTGATCATCCAATGACCCTAAGTGAGTCAGCGACTCCAAAAAATGTGATAGTTAATTATTTCATCCTCTTTTTCCCTGAAAATAACACATCTATATCTAATGGTCCATATCTTCACTTTCCATCAATCGATGAAGGGTCGGGATCTATCAATGACTAGATCCTACGGTCTTGGGGTCAAGCATCTGATGGCTCTAATTTTGTTGGTGATATTAACATGCATAGAGGTTAACGTCCCATCCTTTGACGTTCCTCACGGTACAGAGATGGGACCCACCATGATCCATGACTGAGATTTAACCTAACCTACTCATTGATCAATGGCTCTCATCACGTTTTCAATGTCTTCATCATCGTCAACGATTCTTGGTCAACTCACAGACTTGAAAACCCTCCAAAATCTGAAGAACAAATCATATCTCCTATCAAAGATTTTTCGATCTCGGTGGATCAATGGTCATGATTGCATCTTGGATCTCCTTTTATCTTCAAAGTTTCCACTTGTGCAGTGGTTAACTACCACCTTTTCTGAACTCCCACCGAAATCCATGGATGATATTAAACCTTCCCACCCCTTGATCTATGATCCTTATTCATCCTCAGAATCCCTCTAGTCGGAGTTCACCCACACTAGTAACTCTGAAAATCCTACTTCGAAGAACGGTGGATATATGTCCACTCTCAAATCCAATGGTCAACATTCAAGGGTGACCATCGAAGTTTATTATCCCAATGGGCCCATCCTCTTCCTCTTGAAAAACTAGGTGTCGACACCTGTTGTCCTCCAAGACACGTTGGTTGCCATGTTGGTGAGACATGTGGCACTCATATCATGTCACAGCCACCCCCTCACTATGCCAAAGGACCATGACACGTGGCATAACCATCGTTCGACAAGTGGATCTCCACGTGGATTTGGAATGGCATACACATCATCACAGATGCACTCAACATGTCCATTTAGGTGTTAACACCTATCCTACCCGTGACACGCTAACTGCCAGGAAATCACCTTTGTCACCCTGACGTCACTCCCCTTTGTCAATACTCACTAAGGGAAATGGCAGGGCCCACAACGAATCGATGGCTATCGTTCATTGCATCCACTCTCCAATCAACATTCCAGATAAAACCTCGGAGCACTCCCAACAGAGTCAAACCTTTCCCAAAATCTACAATCACTCTACCAGCTTCCTCCGATGGACGATCAAGATTTCTCCATCTTGGGAATATGACGGTTTATATTTGAAGAAACATGTCCCAAGGTACAATCTGACAAATACTCCCCCTCGATCCTTCCTTCAAATCATACGTTGACATGTGTCAACCTTTGGATATGTCAGCATTACTCGTCAACATGACACGTCAGGTTGATGTCACCTCTCCTCTTAGTCTCACTTAAGTGAGGCCCACAATGATCTATAATGGAGGTCATTCATAGGTTGTCCACCGATAGACAGCCCAAATTGTCCCTCGAACCTTCCCATTGGAGTGCCTCCACTTTTGGCATCCAAGGCTACTCTGACCATGGGACTCTGATGATACTCACCCTTATGATCTATGATTGAGATCTAATCTTCATGCTGAATTCAACGGTTGTAATGACACTGGGTCTTATATGTCATCGGACTCCGACAATATCCACCACAAAATATCTAACGATTTATATTCCACCATAGCCACCCTCTGATAAATCAACAGTCCTCATTAACTCAGGATAAATCCTCTATAGGTATCATAACCTTCTTCGATGAAGGGTCCAGATCTAACCGCCATGCCAAATTGATGGTCATGATCCTCCGAGGAAAACACGGGTTTTTCTCAGACTTAACAGTCTAGTCCAGGACTTATCGAAATTTCACAAGGGTTTTCTATTGTCCTTTTCAATACTTCTGAGTTTTTCGAGAGCTCTTGCTTGGGTCCAAGGCATTCCATTTCCTACCCAGTGTGCCTCTGTTTCATCCTATCCTGAAAGACTCATTTTCTTCGAGGGTTCCAATACCACGATGCACAGGTATACACACATATATACATATATATATAAATGGACACATTAGTACATACAATAAGAAGGGATGTTGTTTCATCTTTCAACTTAATATATAAATGAGATTTAAGTTGTTTACATGATTGAACGATTATACACATTCATCGCTAAAGATTTCTACATACAAAATACTTGAAACTATTTTGTTAAAGACAAAGACTGCCTGAAATCAAGAACACGAGACTTCCCATGCAGATATATTCCATGCAAACACAAGGCCATCTCCAGAAATATACAATCAAGCTCACAGGTCAGACATTCATATCCATAATCACCATATTGATCATTCAACCATATATGTTTTTAAATAAATATACAAAAATAGAATAAGTTACTTATCTACAAATTTGTGAGATGTTGGAAACTATTGAAGGGTGTGTCACTCTCCACCCAACCATAGGCAAGGATGAAATATGCATTTTTATAGCCAGCCAACCCCGATCCAAGATGCAATGTCATGAGGAAAATTCTCTACAGAATTAACCAGGGTCCTTTGTTCTTTTTCTTTATCCATAGAGTTCTTTGCCTCTTTGTATGTGTTCTCCCTTTTGTGCCCTCTTTCTTTTGCGGTACTCTAGCTTTTATCCATCTGTCTCCCTCTCAGTCTGTCTCTTCCCTCCTTTTCATGTATTCTTCCCCCATATTTTAGGGTTAGCGTCAACAAATTCTCAACGGGACTATTTCCATTCATCTCATTGATTTCCCAAGAGGACTCCCCAACTACCAACTTGACTGGTAATCGAAATTCTGGGGAGATCACGGTTCAAGGTCTGTACTCTTTTTAATTTTTTTGATGGGGTATTGTCTTGGCAGGGTCATTTCAACTAGTGAGGGTCTCCCTCTTTCACCATTCCTCTCATCACATCGTAACCCGTGAAGGCCACCCATTCATCAGTAGCTCAACATCTCCCTATTTCATTAACAACAAAATATGCACATTACAAAATAAATCAAAGGGCCATTGTCTTTCAATGATCACATAACAGACTTGTATATAGTTTTGGTCATGATAATAATTATATTTACAGACTAGGGGAAATAGGGGTGTTACATGTAACCCTTGTTGGTACCCCTTCGAGTAGTACCGCATTAGATAGGATATGTACATGGCCATCACTCCCACATAGTGTCAGGTATATATGGAGTCCCCTAGGTCTCCTGAAACCATCCCTAAATCAACCAATCGGCCACCTGACTGTTACAGTGACACTGAGAACAATACTCGGGAAGATACTTTCTAATACCTAGGTAATCGAGTAGTACGACTAAGGGTATGGTTGAACCTCCTTATTTGGTGCCCTGAGATATTGAGTTGAGCACTATTGTTCGACCCCGCATGTATATCATAGAGCTATAGCAAAGGGAAAACCCTTGTCTATAGAAACCCTAAAAACCCTAACACTTGGAAAAGGAACAAAATAGAAAAGGAACAAAAGAGATGTATTGTCATGCAACCCTGCCGCTTGCATTCTAGTGGCAAAATTCCTACACATTTTTTCCTATTAAAAATTTGGGCAATTCATCACTATAGTATTCTTCAGGCAGGAGTATAACTCTACAGGAGTAAGAAAATTTAAAAATTAAAAAAAAAACATATAGTGGTCTCGTTGGAACCCTTATTTGAGACCTATCCCATTGTATTCTCCTCTTCACCCTGATCTTCGTGGTACATATCATTTTTAAGCCTTTCTTTCCCGGTGGACCCGACTCCCTTACCGACACCCTTATTTGGGCCCTATCCCATTGGATTCCCCTTTTCGCCTTGATCGTCGCGATACCTATCACTTGTAATCCTTTTTTATGTGGTCCCTCCCACCTTTCCCGACACCCTTATTTGACTCATATCCCATTGGCTTCCCCTTGTCTCCCTAATCATAATGGTATATACCACTTATCAACCTTTTTTTCAATGGACCCACTCCCCATCCTAAGCACCCCAACTTTTCAAATGGTCACCACTCGCAACCAAGATCTATGGGTTGAAATCAAACAAAACAAGGAGACCACCCAGAAAATGTCTTCTAACTTTGAACAATTTGAGGACCAATTGAGGAATGAATTTTCCAAGGTTGACGGTCGAGTTGACAAATTCAAGGATGAATTTGACACCGTCAATGCCACTCTCAACCATTTTTTGAATCGATCCCAGGGCCGCCCCTTCCCAGACAAACCCTCCCATTTATACAGTGTTGACTCATACTATGGCCTTTCATTCCAACTTCTTACATCATGACCCCATCTTCCCCGAGTTAAGGTCAACAAATTTGATCATTCCAATACCACGGGATGGGTCACCCAAATGGAGCATTATTTTTCTTTGCATGGAATTACCGATGATTTGGAAAAACTTAGTTATGGTTTTCTCTATCTAGATCATGAACGTTGGAAATGGTGGCAATGGCATAAAAATGCACGCTAGGGATATGTTTCTTGGACCCAGTTTGTTGCAGAGATTTATGAATTCTTTGACATCGACACCCACCATTTAGGCCATTTGACCAAGTTGAAACAGTTTGGCATAGTGGAAGACTTTATAACCGCCTTTGAGCACTTAGTTTTCAGATCAGAGAGCATGTGATCTAGGTGGATATCGGTGGCCACCCACCTTTTCCAACTAGCTCAAAACAGTTTTCTGGAAATTTTGGTAGTTTACTATTTTTAGCAGTTTTTCACTTCCGGAGCCGTTTTGAGGCCCTAAATGATGTTTTTTGGGAAAATGGGTTGCAATATGAAATTTCCTTCCATATTTCCCCTAAAATGAATCTCCTTGACGATACCTTTCCAACGGGATATCATACACCTAAAACGGAGATCGTATGCAAAAGTTACGACCCCGGGAAGTTGGTGTACTAACTTACCCAAACGGGGCCCACATGACTTTTGGCGCTTCATCTCCTAGGGTTAGGTTTCTGGATGTCTAGGGTTTTGGGCATTCATGTTTATTGTAAAAATTCCTTCAGAGACTCATTGTAATGATCTTCTTGCGAATGAGCACAGTCGTCGCATCTCTTCTTAGAGATAAGCTGCCACCATTCCAGCAAGCTTGTTTCCGCTGCATTTTACAGTTTCAGCTTATTTCCTTATTGAATAGAAAACCAATTTTACTACATCTATGTTATTTTGTGTTAAGCACTTGTTAATAATCTGTAGTCATTTCGTTCTACTCATAAAATTCGGATCAGCATGACAGATTCCTTATTCAGAGAATGTTTTAACAGTGGCTTGAAGGATGAAATCTAATCCCAATTCCTCATGGCTCACCCCCAGACTTGGTTGGAATCTACTAAATGGGCCAAAGAAGCACAATAGGTTGTATTTTCCTAGAACCGAAAACCCTATTTTCTTCCCTTCCCTTGACCTATCAATCCTACCCCTCATGCAACCCCTCTCAAGATCCAAAAATTAACTCGGGAAAAAATGGTTGAATGTCAACTCAAGGGTCTTTGCTATAATTGTGATGACAAACATTTTTCATGGGGGCACAAGTGTAAGGAACATAATCTTTTTATGGTCATTTTTTAGGATGTTTTTGATGAGGAGGCCGAAGTTTCCCTTGTGGAAGAGCCACCCCCAATAGATGATCCTACTCTTCCTGCTAATCCACTAGAGGTTGAATCGTTGATTTTGTTGCACACCCTCATTGGCTTCTCTGCTCCCTAAACCCTCAAGTTAATTAGCTACATTAAGCATAGAAAATTCATAATCCTTGTTGACAGTGGCAGCACCCATAATTTTATCCATTGTCGCATTGTCCAAGAAATCAATTGTTATATCCATGCCATCAACAATTTTCAAACATGATTTCGAATGGTGGTTCCAGGAAATGTGGGGAGCATTGTGAAAATGTGTTCCTACAAATTGGTCAGCACCACCTGAAACATCATATGTTTTCTATCAGCATGGGTGGTTGTGACATTGTGCTCAGTTTTGAATGGTTACGCACTCTCAGCCCCATCCTCATGGAATTTAAGGACCTCACCATGCAATTCCAACAGGAGGGATAGCAATATAAATTCCAAGGAATCACAACAATCTCACTTGAGATCATCATCTCCCACCAAATGGAAAAGCTATTCAAAAAAGGTCATTCTATCATTATTTCCCAACTCCATTCCATTCATGTCGTTGAGACATCCTCTATGCACCTTGAACTCCAATCTATACTCTCCAGACACCAAGTTGTTTTTAAAACTCCCCATTGAATTCCCCCTTCCTGTAGTGCCCACAATCATTCCATTCCTCTAGTACGAGGTAGTCTTCCTCCCAATGTTCGCCCCTATCATCATCTCTTTGCCCATAAAAAAGAAATTGAGAAAATTGTTCAAGAATTGCTAGAATCTAGTGTTATTTGTCCTAGTACCATCATCTACTCTTCTTCGGTAGTCATGGTACTCAAGAGAGAAGGCCCTTAGCGCATGTGTCCTAGTTTTTGTGCCCTCAACAAACTCACAATCAAAGACAAATTTCCCATTCCTGTCATTGATGACCTTTTGGATGAATTGAGTGGTGCTCAATACTTTACAAAACTTCATCTATATTCTCGCTACCACTAGATACATATGAAAGAGGAATACAACCCCAATACTTTCTTTCAAGCTCATGAGGGTCACTATGAGTTCTTAGTCATGCCCTTTCGTCTATGTAATGCCCCCTCCACTTTTCAAAGTCTCATGAATCATGTCTTCCATCCTTTCCTTCATCATGTTGTCTTAGTTTTCTTTGATGATATTCTCATCTATAGTAAAACTTGGAAATCCCATACCGCCCATGTGGATCAAGTTCTCCATCTATTATCTAAGGAAAAAAAAATCTCAAATAATATAAATGTCCGTTTAGCACCTCTAATGTTGAGTATCTAGGTCATGTTGTAGGAAAGGATGGTGTATGGGTGGATCCTAAGAAAATTGAAGCTATGAAGGATTGGTGTTTCCCTAAAACTCTTAAAATATTGCATGGATTCTTGTGTTTAACGAGCTATTATCACAAGTTTGTCTGGAATTATGGAAAAATTGCAGCTCCTCTCACTGCACTTCTTAAAAATAATTCTTTCAGTTAGAATCTAGCAGGTGATCGGTCCTTCCAATCATTAAAAGAGGCTATGTGCACTACTCATATCTTGGCATTACCCTACTTCACTAATATTTTTTTCCTTGAATGAGATGCGTCAGGGAAAGGCATTGGGGCAGTTCTCATGCAAGATGGTCGAGCTTTGAATTTCACTAGAAAACAACTATCAGAGCGACATTTGGGCCAATCAACCTATGAAAAGAAAAATTTGGCTATTCTGCATGCAGTCGATCTATGGCATCCTTATCTCTTGGGGAAACGCTTCCAAATTAAAATCAATCATCGTAGCCTCAAGCATTTTCTGGAATAAAGAGTTTCCTCCTCGTAGCAACAAAAATGGGTGACCAAGTTGTTTGGCTATGATTATGAGATCATCTACAAGAAGGGAAAAGAAAATGTGGTTGTTGATGCTCTTTCAAAGAAATATGAAGAATAAGGGTCCCTCTTTTACCTATCATTCATTGTAGTGGAATGGCTTCTGGCCATTCACCAAGAATGGTTGCAAGACTCCATACTTTCTATCCTAATCCAAAAATTGCAACAGGATCCTCAAGCTTTTCTTAGGTACTCTTGGCACAATGAAGAGATTCACTATAAAAGTCGTATGTATTTAATCAAATAGTTGAACCTTAAACCCATGGTCCTCTTTGAGTTGCATGCTTCACAGGCAGTTGGGCATTCAGGGTTTACCAAAACCTATGAACGGGTCAAACGTTATTTTTTCTAAGACTGTATGAAACAAGAAATCCACACCTTTGTGGCTAACTGTGATACATGTCAATGCAATAAGGGAGAAACATTCAAATCTCTAGGCACACTCCAACCGTTCTCGATTCCACCTGCTATTTGGAGGGATATTTCTACGGATTTCATTGTTGGCTTACCTAAATTGGGAAATAAGTTAGTCATCATGGTGGTAGTAGATCGTCTTTCCAAATATGTTCATTTATGTGCTCTTCAACACCAATTTACCACATCCATAGAGGCTCAAAATTTTATGGATAATATATTCAAAATCCATGGCTTGCCTCATTCTATTGTCTCTAACCGAGATCCAACTTTCACCATCAATTTTTGGCAAGAATTTTTTCGGATCCAGTGAACCCAATTGCACCTTAGCACCGCCTATCATCCCCAAACTGATGGACAAATGGAAGTTGTCAACAAGTGTTTGGAAATATACTTGCGGTGTTTTGCATATGAAAAACAAACTCAATGGGATTAGTGGTTACCCCTAGCTAAATGGTCGTACAACACATCTTACCATACTACCACTCGCATAACTCCTTTTAAAGCAGTCTATGGGAAAAATCCATCATCGGTTCACCCATACATGTCAGGTGTCTCCAAGGTTTGAGAGGTTGACAACAATCTTATAGTCTGAGCAACCATTCTTCATACCCTCAAAGAAAAATTAGTCATCTCTCATAATCGCATGAAGCAACAAGAAGATCATGGTCATTCTAAACGTCAATTCATTGAAGGGGACCAGGTGTTTCTTCGTCTGCAACCTTATAAGCAGACTTTTCTATAAGCTAAACACTATCAGAAACTTGTCCCCAAATTTTATGGTTCTTATACAATTCTCAAGCAAGTGGGGCTCAAGGCCTACTAGTTAGCTCTTCCCAATCATTCTAAGATCCTTCCTATTTTTCATGTCTCATTC
This sequence comes from Picea glauca, assembly GCA_000966675.3. Classification (NCBI taxonomy): domain Eukaryota; kingdom Viridiplantae; phylum Streptophyta; class Pinopsida; order Pinales; family Pinaceae; genus Picea; species Picea glauca. The sequence goes on from JZKD02S1913490.1 coordinate 70,228, forward strand.
TTAAAGAAAGTGATTGGAACTAAGTGTCAGACTCAAACCAGTCTCTCTGAGTTGGATGAAGAAGGTTCCATTTGGTTGTAACCCCAAGCAATCTTGGACCAGCGTGAGCATCATCTCCGTCAGTAAACCATCAAAGAAGTGTTAGTTTAGTGGAAGGATACAACTCCAAAAGATGCCACCTGGGAGCAAGCTACCATTCTACAACAATTTCTTCATCTTCGGCCTTAAGGACAAGGTTATTCTTTGAGGGGGAGGGCATGTTAGGAACCTAACCTCCCTAACCTCTCGCATAGGTAGAATAATATGTTTTCCATGCAATAAAAGCCGACATTACTTAATAAGGCCTATTTAATAATGTGAACAAGTCTAATGTAAAAAGACTTAATAGAAACTTTCGCTTCTAGAAATATATTTCTCTAGAATGTTCTTTAGAAGGTAGAATTAGTATAAATAGGAGTAGAAGACATAAGAAAGTCTTGTCTTGAGAATTATGTTAATAGAGTTGTGCTCTATTGGAGGTTGTCTCCTCGAAGAGGCAACTGAAATTGGCTTTCTATCAATAATAGTATCATTTTTTGTGTTGTGATTCTCTATATTTTGCTATCCCACTAGTATTTGTTGTAATATTTATGTTTCTACATATTATAATACATCTAGTACGTTACAAATAGAACGTGAATTTCTCTCATTGAAAATATGACATAGAGCCAAACCATTCTTAAATAGAATGTGAATTTCTCTCATTGGAAGAGAAGGATATGGGAGCAATAAGCCTAGCTATATTAAATCAAGCCTCTAAATAGATGTAAAAGGAGTATTAGTGCTATCTACATTATTGAACTTCTTTAACATAAAGACACCATAAACTTGTTTGAATAGATAATATTAAATAAGTTTGAATAGATAATATGCACTTATAATTATGTATTTATGAGTTATGTGTTTTTAATTTGTGACATAGAAATCAAGATATGAAACTCCTCACTTACTTTTCATTGTACTACAAAATTTTAACATAGAATGAACTTTGATCCATAATATATACACAAAAGTCCCCACTTCTTAATAAAGCAAACTCAACACCTATCTCTAAAATGCTTGATGATCTCTAAAATGTTTGATGACTCCCTCAAGGTGAAGGGTAAATCCCTATGAAGACAAAACATGGTCAATAATGTCCATAAGATGGCTTTATAAAAGCATTATTTTTTATTAAATTAATGCATATGAAACCAGACCAGCTTATGATCACAGCCTAGAGGTTTAAACTTTGGACCACTAAAATACCAAACATTGTGTAATTCACATGAACTCTTCCCAGATCCTCACATTGACAAGATAAGTAGATGGAAACTACTAAAATTTAAATGATTCAACATGCTCATGCTGTGTGCTCAAATTTCTTCCCAACTGCAGACGAAAATTTATGAAAAACCATTTTCATTAAAAGCGTGGACGATGGGAAGAGTCCAATGAAAAGGAAAATGCAGCCCCTCAAATGTTCAAATAATTCATTAATGTTCTCAGAAACCAAGAACAGCATACATTTTTAAGTCTCGGCGACAATGGAGTCTATCATCTTCTGTCTCTCTGACACAAGACAGCGTTGCAGGTCCCATATTTTCTTAAAAACTTCTATATTTAATCTTATGTGTTTAGATATAGACCTCTCCAAATCTTCTTGTGAAAACCTAAGATCTGATCTTGCACGCGGAATTCGCATCCTCTCCGCTCGTTTTCTCAGTTTTGAGATTGCTTTCGTATTCTCTAATTCCTTCTCGGATTCTTTCTGAACCTTTGCACTCAGCTTCTGCCGTTCGTTCAGCCTCCACAGATTCTCGACAGTGAGAGCTACCTCCTCCTTCTTAGAATACGAATGCATTTCCACGATGGAACAAGAAAGCAATCCTACCCAATCCACCGAGTGTCGAGGACCTGATCTGCCCACCTGCCCGGCTGGCAGACTTCTCCTATGGCTAGGGTTGCCGACCTCCATAGCCACATAAGAGCTTGTTTGTTGAGAGCGGTGGTGTTATTTATCAATACAAATGCGCGTTACAGATACTCTTTGCGACTCTTGGTATTCTTCACGTATGCAATGAAGCAATGATTAAGGCAATGATCGATTATTTATCTGAATTTGGTTTTGGTTAGCTGTTGTAGGAAATGGTTTTTTTGGGTAGGAATTTGGTTATATAAATTTATACGAATAATTAATATTTGTTATTTAGAATTTATTTTTGAATACAGAAATGGATTCAATAAGCTGAAAAATTTTCAAGGTACTTGGATTTTACAAAAATAATCACTTCAATCTACTAGTCCAACCTGAAAAAATGTAGTAGAATCTTTAGCCTACTGCTTTGGCTATATAGTATATCTGGCCTTTAAGAATGCAAGCAATGAAGCAATGACTATGGCAATGATCAATGATTTATTCACCTAAATTTGGTTATATAAATTTGAAAATTTGACTATTAATTTAAGTAAAATTGGCTATTTATGTTATGTAAATTACATTTTTGAATGCATCAATAGATTTATTTGAATGCATTAATAGATTCAACCTCCTTAAAAATCTTTAACTTGCTCAAAATATCTAGACTCAACTGCTTAAATTTACAGTTTCAATCATAACCAAATTTCAAGCCAAAAAATATACAATCAAAACATCCAAAGACTTGCTCAAATTATATAGACTCAACTGCTTAAATTTACAGTTTTAATCATGACCAAATTTCAAGCTAAAAAATATACAATCAAAACATCCAAAGAAATTTTTTTGATTTTGATTCTTTTTAGGGGATTTTTTTGTTTAATTTTGCCTGAAATCCAGTGAAGAATGGTTTAATCTACAGATTTGGAGTAACTAATTCAACATGCTGAATTCATTTATGCATTCAGAAATACAATTTAACCAACAAAAAATAGCTACTTTGTCCAAATTTACATGGTTAGATTTCAACTAAAAACTCAAAAATAAAAAAATTAACCAATAACTATAACATCCAAAACATAAAATATTTATACTAAACCTTTTATATAATAACAATAATTTAATTTAAAAGAAAAGTTGCCATAGATATGACTAGCAACAACCACATTTATGTAAAAAGTGGTTGATATACGCCAATCGCGTCATTTTCCACTTTTTTAAATTAATGGCGAACCATTTTTTACATAAATGTGGTTGTTGCTAGTTGACTGACGGCATGCCTGAAATAACATTAATACATTAAATACATTAATTAATTAATGTATTAATTAATAATTAATAATAATGCTTTAATTTATTATTATTTTAATGCTTTAATTTATTATTA
>JZKD02S1913501.1:42021-68562 GCA_000966675.3 Picea glauca
GATATAAATAATTACGTAATCAATTAAGCGCCAAATCATAATTATGTTTTTTATTAACCAAAGATCATCATCGCAATCTCGGGTCTTAGAGGTTCAAAAGGTTAAAGTGAAAAATACCGATGTAGCGAGTACCGAAAGATTTATTAACATTGATAAAACCTGATTAATTGAGCTAATGCCAGTATTTCTCATGATTTGATGCATGCACTGTTTACGAGGTAGTCCTAATTCTTCCTTACGCCAACTGACATTTCGAACTGCCAAAATTTATGGCATTAATTAGAAACAAAGCGAATCGACAAGTAAAGATTGGGTTTTTATTACTAAATTTATATTTAAGCATGATTTGACCGATCTGTTCTTAAAAAGTACTGAGTTTTTGAATATATAGAGTTGTTATTTGTTATCACAAATTCATTTCTATATTACGCAGAGAACACTTTTCTCAACGAACTAATTTCTGTATGTATACATATTTTTATCGCAGAAGAGATAAAGCAGGATCCCCCGCCATGGCCCTGCGAAAAGCATCTAAAGCCAACATTGAGATTTCAGGACAAGATTCATACAATGTCGTTGATACTTCACCTAAAAGTTTCGACTTTGTTAGGACTTGGTTGTTTTTTTCTGATGTTCTACAGTCCGAATTGGTAGATTATTCTGATGATTTCAGTGACAATGAAAAAGACGATCTAACCACCAAATATAAGATCGTCGTCCAATTGGGAATGCATAAAGTAGTGGCCAGGCCACGAATTCTCCCTTACTATGATATGGTCTGGTGGGCCTTAGACCATGTTGACATACCAACTAGAACCATCATCAATGAACAAAAAGTAACTATTGGGACTTTCAGACCCGAACAACTGTAGGCTATGTACAAGTTTCCTACCGTGTCGGACCTTACATACGATGTTGAATTCTTGGAGAACTTCAAACAGAATGAATGTGTGCAGTATGATAAGACTGTGTCCATTTTAATTAGAGATTGGGTTTCACACCCTGTGAAGTTCAGGGCAGACAGTAATGGTATATATTCAATAGCTTCCTTAGAACCACAGTTCAAATATGTAGCTATGATGACCTGCAGATTATACGGGAGAGAGGACACCACACATTTATTTCTTCAGTGGGTGCCTCTATTACATCAAGTTGGCGAAGACTGTTCCTTTGATTGGGCGAAGATGTTGTCTGACAGCTTGACCAGTCAAGTTACAAAGTATCGAGCGCAGATGGAGAGCGGAAAGATGGCTTCATTCTTTATGTCCACATACATTATGGACGCCGTGTGTTTTCTAATTCCCTTTCCCTTAATGAGATAGAGTTGGACTCCATTAGAGGCCGAGCCCATCCATGTCTACCATTAAAAATTGTGGGAAAACAAAGTGGCAGATTTCGCGTATGAAATTTTTAACTGGGTAGTGGTATTGCTGCATGTCACTATTTTCAGCCACCCGCCACCTAGGATCTTAGATAGTGTAGTGATGAATTTGAGCAGTATAGCCGACTGGTATGTAGAAGTAGAATTCTCATATCTCAGGGTTTTCAGGGCTTCTGTTCCCCCGCATGCATTACCACTATTCATACCCGACAAGATGGCTTGTCGTGAGGTTGCTAGGAAAATCGTAATCAGTGGCATAAGCAAGGAGCTTAAGGTATATTCAAAGAAGGTATGGCCACCTTTTCCTGTTCATCTAAATTCATATTCTTTGTTAGATTTTGAGCATGCTAAAGCTGAGGTAGCATCCCTGGAAGACCTAAAATTGGTTCTTATTGAATTCAAGAAGCACGATCTGTAAAGGGTCGTAAGTAATCATTTGGCCAGTTGCGGACTCAAAAGGTTCGAACATGAGAATTCACCCTCGGATGATATTTTCTGAGGCACAAGATCTTATGACGAGATTTTGGCTCGGATGCAAGCTATGGCACCCGAAGAGAGGGATGATGTTCTAAAATTCCAAGAATATCAACGCAGTTGTCTTCCTGCAGTATTGCGGGGTGAGAATCCAAGTACAGCCGAGGTAAAACTAAAATAAGTCGAGGGCTCCAAAGATACGACACCCAGCCAAGAAAAACACCAGGATGGGGAAGAGCAAACTAGGAGTTCGAAAACAGAGATAAAGACTCCCGACCCACCGAAAACGCAGACTTCAATTACTACTTCGGGGCAACCAGCTAAGAAAATTGGAGATCCCATCGCATCCATTACTCCCTTCCAGTCAACTCAGGGAAACATAGACGCAAGATGGATTATAAATGAAGAATTGAGACCTATAAGGGTGGAAGAGCTCCCTTCAAATGAGTTATTTTTTGATAAGAGGAGAAAGGCTGTGGTAAAAAGATAATTCTATCAGGAAGGGGGATCAACAGGAAAGAAGTACAAAGTGTTGAATGATGGGAAAGACAAGAAGAATAAACAGTTTTCTACAGAGATAGCTGGGACTTTAGGGGCATATGCCAAAACAAACCAATTTTCAATCGGGGTTTTGAAAAATCAGCTGAAGCGAGAAAAACGCCTCATCAAAACCTTAGAAGTTAGACTAGCCACGGTAGAGGAGGTTGCTAAGGACCAGGTGAGTGCAGGAATAGAACAAGCAAGGATGGTTGATAAAAGCGAGATAGAGTTGCTCAAAACTAGGCTCGAACAAGCAGAGTCGGTAGTTCAGAACGGTCAGATACAAGCGGGCCAACAAAAGCACTTGATTGAACAACTACAGGCTAGAGTGCAAATTGTCGAAAGTAAAGTTATAGATATCAGGATGTTCCAGTCCTAGGTGATGGAGATTTGGAGTAGGGTTTCTGCACCCCAACAAAATTTACTCGCCAAGGTAGATATAATTCAGGACAACTGCTTACTCGTTGATGAAGTATTGTAAAATTTATTTTTCAGAGAAAGAGAAGCTGGAGAAGCTTGGGTTGCTTTTCAAGAAGCTGTGATAGCTACAAACAAAAGGGAATCAGGAAGTACTCCCAGGTTTTCCATTTTGGAGCAGACTAGAGGAAATATTTTATTGAAAGAGTGGGAGCACAGTATATCAAAAGGTAAACTACAAACCAAGAAGGTAATGAAATCCTTTGAAGAGGTTTTTGGCTCTATAGATGGTAATCTGTTAGGTATTGATAGTGAAGGTAGTGCTGAGACATTGAGTCAAATGAATATAGCGAAAATCTCTCTTGATATAAATGAAAAAGAAGTAAGAGATTCGACTGAAATCTCACAAGTAACTATGACAGACATAGTGCAAATAGATAAATGTATGATTAAACCAAGTGTGAAATTGTGCGCTATTGACATCATAGACAGACAAATGGAATAAAGGTTGTCGCAATTAGCCCAATATTGTTACTATTTTGAGGCAAATTGTTAAGCAGAACCGTCGAGGTTGATATCTCGGCTAGTAGAAAGATGTGTTACTTGTACTGAGCATGCGAGAGGGCAAGCTTCTGGTACCAAATGAAGACAGAGATAAGGAAATGAAACAATTGATCTCCTTCTTGTTGCAACTGAAAATCCTAGAACGATTGAGATTCCATCATATGTAAATCTATATAAATATACAATAGAAAGAAGGAACACGGGTTGGACCTTTTTGTGTCGATTGTAATAAAGGTTTTCTATTTTGAGAGTTAATATAAAGAAAATCCGAAGATTCTCAATTCCGTCACTACTGTGTTATGAGTTTGTTTCCTTGTATCTCATATTTCATTTCATTTCATATTTGTATCTGATGACTGCTTTGCTATAATTTAGTACAACCTCTACTATAGTGAATGAATTTTTGTTTTCTATATTGTTTACTGTTTTTCCTCTGTACCAGCTATCAGCAGGTATAAGACCAGTCAACACTTTAAGAATTCTATATGTATTTTATGCTTCATCGGATTATTTACTTACATTTTTCTTCTTCTGTTTATAAGTGAGATTCTCCCTTGATAGGAGCCTAACTCGATAGACAACTTAATTTTTTCTCCCACTTCATACATTTTTATTAAAATATAACTCAGTTATGGGAAAGGGCCTTTGGTTGGCACCCTATATTCACTCCTAGAACTGTAAAATCTCTTTTATACGACCGAATTGAGACAACACCTAAATTTCCCTCGAGTTTTTCTTACCTTTCTGTTCCTCTATGACTGTCCTTGTAACAAGATAACCTAATATCGAACCCGGACTATCATACCAAACACATATTGCCTTAAATATTTTTGATACTATTCTTAAAACAACCACTACCCAGGTTGAACTTGAACGTTCATGGGTAGTGATTGAACAAGATATAAACATCTTGGAACAGTTGGAAGCTAGACAACGCCAACCCATAAATCATCCCTAGCTTCCCTTGCTAAAGGTTGACTTTCTTCCTTCTTTATCCCTCATTCACTTTCGGATGCCTAGACACTATACTTCTAAGCCTTAAGTACAAACTTTGGAACAACATATTTTTGGCNGATATAAATAATTACGTAATCAATTAAGCGCCAAATCATAATTATGTTTTTTATTAACCAAAGATCATCATCGCAATCTCGGGTCTTAGAGGTTCAAAAGGTTAAAGTGAAAAATACCGATGTAGCGAGTACCGAAAGATTTATTAACATTGATAAAACCTGATTAATTGAGCTAATGCCAGTATTTCTCATGATTTGATGCATGCACTGTTTACGAGGTAGTCCTAATTCTTCCTTACGCCAACTGACATTTCGAACTGCCAAAATTTATGGCATTAATTAGAAACAAAGCGAATCGACAAGTAAAGATTGGGTTTTTATTACTAAATTTATATTTAAGCATGATTTGACCGATCTGTTCTTAAAAAGTACTGAGTTTTTGAATATATAGAGTTGTTATTTGTTATCACAAATTCATTTCTATATTACGCAGAGAACACTTTTCTCAACGAACTAATTTCTGTATGTATACATATTTTTATCGCAGAAGAGATAAAGCAGGATCCCCCGCCATGGCCCTGCGAAAAGCATCTAAAGCCAACATTGAGATTTCAGGACAAGATTCATACAATGTCGTTGATACTTCACCTAAAAGTTTCGACTTTGTTAGGACTTGGTTGTTTTTTTCTGATGTTCTACAGTCCGAATTGGTAGATTATTCTGATGATTTCAGTGACAATGAAAAAGACGATCTAACCACCAAATATAAGATCGTCGTCCAATTGGGAATGCATAAAGTAGTGGCCAGGCCACGAATTCTCCCTTACTATGATATGGTCTGGTGGGCCTTAGACCATGTTGACATACCAACTAGAACCATCATCAATGAACAAAAAGTAACTATTGGGACTTTCAGACCCGAACAACTGTAGGCTATGTACAAGTTTCCTACCGTGTCGGACCTTACATACGATGTTGAATTCTTGGAGAACTTCAAACAGAATGAATGTGTGCAGTATGATAAGACTGTGTCCATTTTAATTAGAGATTGGGTTTCACACCCTGTGAAGTTCAGGGCAGACAGTAATGGTATATATTCAATAGCTTCCTTAGAACCACAGTTCAAATATGTAGCTATGATGACCTGCAGATTATACGGGAGAGAGGACACCACACATTTATTTCTTCAGTGGGTGCCTCTATTACATCAAGTTGGCGAAGACTGTTCCTTTGATTGGGCGAAGATGTTGTCTGACAGCTTGACCAGTCAAGTTACAAAGTATCGAGCGCAGATGGAGAGCGGAAAGATGGCTTCATTCTTTATGTCCACATACATTATGGACGCCGTGTGTTTTCTAATTCCCTTTCCCTTAATGAGATAGAGTTGGACTCCATTAGAGGCCGAGCCCATCCATGTCTACCATTAAAAATTGTGGGAAAACAAAGTGGCAGATTTCGCGTATGAAATTTTTAACTGGGTAGTGGTATTGCTGCATGTCACTATTTTCAGCCACCCGCCACCTAGGATCTTAGATAGTGTAGTGATGAATTTGAGCAGTATAGCCGACTGGTATGTAGAAGTAGAATTCTCATATCTCAGGGTTTTCAGGGCTTCTGTTCCCCCGCATGCATTACCACTATTCATACCCGACAAGATGGCTTGTCGTGAGGTTGCTAGGAAAATCGTAATCAGTGGCATAAGCAAGGAGCTTAAGGTATATTCAAAGAAGGTATGGCCACCTTTTCCTGTTCATCTAAATTCATATTCTTTGTTAGATTTTGAGCATGCTAAAGCTGAGGTAGCATCCCTGGAAGACCTAAAATTGGTTCTTATTGAATTCAAGAAGCACGATCTGTAAAGGGTCGTAAGTAATCATTTGGCCAGTTGCGGACTCAAAAGGTTCGAACATGAGAATTCACCCTCGGATGATATTTTCTGAGGCACAAGATCTTATGACGAGATTTTGGCTCGGATGCAAGCTATGGCACCCGAAGAGAGGGATGATGTTCTAAAATTCCAAGAATATCAACGCAGTTGTCTTCCTGCAGTATTGCGGGGTGAGAATCCAAGTACAGCCGAGGTAAAACTAAAATAAGTCGAGGGCTCCAAAGATACGACACCCAGCCAAGAAAAACACCAGGATGGGGAAGAGCAAACTAGGAGTTCGAAAACAGAGATAAAGACTCCCGACCCACCGAAAACGCAGACTTCAATTACTACTTCGGGGCAACCAGCTAAGAAAATTGGAGATCCCATCGCATCCATTACTCCCTTCCAGTCAACTCAGGGAAACATAGACGCAAGATGGATTATAAATGAAGAATTGAGACCTATAAGGGTGGAAGAGCTCCCTTCAAATGAGTTATTTTTTGATAAGAGGAGAAAGGCTGTGGTAAAAAGATAATTCTATCGGGAAGGGGGATCAACAGGAAAGAAGTACAAAGTGTTGAATGATGGGAAATACAAGAAGAATAAACAGTTTGCTACAGAGATAGCTGGGGCTTTAGGGGCATATGCCAAAACAAACCAATTTTCAAGCGGGGTTTTGAAAAATCAGCTGAAGCGAGAAAAACGCCTCATCAAAACCTTAGAAGTTAGACTAGCCACGGTAGAGGAGGTTGCTAAGGACCAGGCGAGTGCAGGAATAGAACAATCAAGGATGGTTGATAAAAGCGAGATAGAGTTGCTCAAAACTAGGCTCGAACAAGCAGAGTTGGTAGTTCAGAATGGTCAGATACAAGCGGGCCAACAAAAGCACTTGATTGAACAACTACAGGCTAGAGTGCAAATTGCTGAAAGTAAAGTTATAGATATCAGGATGTTCCAGTCCTAGGTGATGGAGATTTGGAGCAGGGTTTCTGCACCCCAACAAAATTTACTCACCAAGGTAGATATAATTCAGGACAACTGCTTACTCGTTGATGAAGTATTGTAAAATTTATTTGTCAGAGAAAGAGAAGCTGGAGAAGCTCGAGTCGCTTTTCAAGAAGCTGTGATAGCTACAAACAAAAGGGAATCAGGAAGTACTCCCAGGTTTTCCATTTTGGAGTAGACTAGAGAAAATATTTTATTGAAAGAGTGGGAGCACAGTATATCAAAAGGTAAACTACAAGCCAAGAAGGTAATGAAATCCTTTGAAGAGGTTTTTGGCTCTATAGATGGTAATCTGTTAGGTATTGATAGTGAAGGTAGTGCTGAGACATTGAGTCAAATGAATATAGAGAAAATCTCTCTTGATATAAATGAAAAAGAAGTAAGAGATTCGACTGAAATCTCACAAGTAACTATGACAGACATAGTGCAAATAGATAAATGTATGATTAAAACAAGTGTGAAATTGTGCGCTATTGACATCATAGACAGACAAATGGAATAAAGGTTGTCGCAATTAGCCCAATATTGTTACTATTTTGAGGCAAATTGTTAAGCAGAACCGTCGAGGTTGATATCTCGGCTAGTAGAAAGATGTGTTACTTGTACTAAGCATGCGAGAGGGCAAGCTTCTGGTACCAAATGAAGACAGAGATAAGGAAATGAAACGATTGATCTCCTTCTTGTTGTAACTGAAAATCCTAGAATGATTGAGATTCCATCATATGTAAATCTATATAAATATACAATAGAAAGAAGGAACACGGGTTGGACCTTTTTGTGTCGATTGTAATAAAGGTTTTCTATTTTGAGAGTTAATATAAAGAAAATCCGAAGATTCTCAATTCCGTCACTACTGTGTTATGAGTTTGTTTCCTTGTATCTCATATTTCATTTCATTTCATATTTGTATCTGATGACTGCTTTGCTATAATTTAGTACAACCTCTACTATAGTGAATGAATTTTTGTTTTCTATATTGTTTACTGTTTTTCCTCTGTACCAGCTATCAGCAGGTATAAGACCAGTCAACACTTTAAGAATTCTATATGTATTTTATGCTTCATCGGATTATTTACTTACATTTTTCTTCTTCTGTTTATAAGTGAGATTCTCCCTTGATAGGAGCCTAACTCGATAGACAACTTAATTTTTTCTCCCACTTCATACATTTTTATTAAAATATAACTCAGTTATGGGAAAGGGCCTTTGGTTGGCACCCTATATTCACTCCTAGAACTGTAAAATCTCTTTTATACGACCGAATTGAGACAACACCTAAATTTCCCTCGAGTTTTTCTTACCTTTCTGTTCCTCTATGACTGTCCTTGTAACAAGATAACCTAATATCGAACCCGGACTATCATACCAAACACATATTGCCTTAAATATTTTTGATACTATTCTTAAAACAACCACTACCCAGGTTGAACTTGAACGTTCATGGGTAGTGATTGAACAAGATATAAACATCTTGGAACAGTTGGAAGCTAGACAACGCCAACCCATAAATCATCCCTAGCTTCCCTTGCTAAAGGTTGACTTTCTTCCTTCTTTATCCCTCATTCACTTTCGGATGCCTAGACACTATACTTCTAAGCCTTAAGTACAAACTTTGGAACAACATATTTTTGGCGTCGTTGCTGGGGACCAAAGTTACGAAATCGTTTTCCCTGGGAAAACAACATTTATTTCGTTGAAAGTGCCACCCTTTGATAGTGAATAAAGAGTGCACACATTTTAAAGGCTTTCCAATCTTTCACTTGGCGACTCCATGATTAATAAGCTGGCACCCGGACGAAGGAATACCAGGAAAAACCCAAATGCTAAATAGACCACACCCGTTACCGACCCTAAGAAAATTTTAAAGGTGAGAGGCTCTATTAAGCTGACCCCTACAGTCTATCAGCCTAAGTACCCACAACTAAAGACCAAAATTTCTTCTGAACCATCGACTTCACACAACCCTCTCTTCTACACTAAAGATCTAACATCGAACTACTCTAAAGTTAGAAGTGAAACCCATCTGATAACCCATGTAGAACATAAAGGAAAAAGTCCTGCAGAAAAATTATCTACTGTCGATATATCATAGACTCTTCAGCTGAATTTCGTGACCTCACACGGTCTCAAAGAATATTTCACACATCCAGCTTCCACACCCATTGGTTCCCCTGACTACATCTCTTGCAAGTTCGAAGATCCAATCCGTCACATCCCTTACCAGTCATCCTCAGATTTTTCNGATTGAGATTCCATCATATGTAAATCTATATAAATATACAATAGAAAGAAGGAACACGGGTTGGACCTTTTTGTGTCGATTGTAATAAAGGTTTTCTATTTTGAGAGTTAATATAAAGAAAATCCGAAGATTCTCAATTCCGTCACTACTGTGTTATGAGTTTGTTTCCTTGTATCTCATATTTCATTTCATTTCATATTTGTATCTGATGACTGCTTTGCTATAATTTAGTACAACCTCTACTATAGTGAATGAATTTTTGTTTTCTATATTGTTTACTGTTTTTCCTCTGTACCAGCTATCAGCAGGTATAAGACCAGTCAACACTTTAAGAATTCTATATGTATTTTATGCTTCATCGGATTATTTACTTACATTTTTCTTCTTCTGTTTATAAGTGAGATTCTCCCTTGATAGGAGCCTAACTCGATAGACAACTTAATTTTTTCTCCCACTTCATACATTTTTATTAAAATATAACTCAGTTATGGGAAAGGGCCTTTGGTTGGCACCCTATATTCACTCCTAGAACTGTAAAATCTCTTTTATACGACCGAATTGAGACAACACCTAAATTTCCCTCGAGTTTTTCTTACCTTTCTGTTCCTCTATGACTGTCCTTGTAACAAGATAACCTAATATCGAACCCGGACTATCATACCAAACACATATTGCCTTAAATATTTTTGATACTATTCTTAAAACAACCACTACCCAGGTTGAACTTGAACGTTCATGGGTAGTGATTGAACAAGATATAAACATCTTGGAACAGTTGGAAGCTAGACAACGCCAACCCATAAATCATCCCTAGCTTCCCTTGCTAAAGGTTGACTTTCTTCCTTCTTTATCCCTCATTCACTTTCGGATGCCTAGACACTATACTTCTAAGCCTTAAGTACAAACTTTGGAACAACATATTTTTGGCATCGTTGCTGGGGACCAAAGTTACGAAATCGTTTTCCCTGGGAAAACAACATTTATTTCATTGAAAGTGCCACCCTTTGATAGTGAATAAAGAGTGCACACGTTTTAAAGGATTTCCAATATTTCACTTGGAGACTCCATGATTAATAAGCTGGCACCCGGACGAAGGAATACCAGGAAAAACCCGAATGCTAAATAGACCACACCCGTTACCGACCCTAATAAAATTTTAAAAGTGAGAGGCTCTATTAAGCTGACCCCTACAATCTATCAGCCTAAGTACCCACAACTAAAGACCAAAATTTCTTCTGAACCATCGACTTCACGCAGCCCTCTCTTCTACACTAAGGATCTAACATCGAACTACTCTAAAGTTAGAAGTGAAACCCATCTGATAACCCATGTAGAACATAAAGGAAAAAGTCCTGCAGAAAATTTATCTACTGTCGATATATCATAGACTCTTCAGCTGAATTTCGTGACCTCACACGGTCTCAAAGAATATTTCACACATCCAGCTTCCACACCCGTTGGTTCCCCTGACTACATCTCTTGCAAGTTCGAAGATCCAATCCCTCGCATCCCTTACCAGTCATCCTCAGATTTTTCACCCCTCGAAGAAAGTAAAGATTCACTTTTAATCTTCCAAAACCCCCTTTACAACTTTCCACTAATAACGATGGAAGCTGCTGGAGGAGGAGGTGGAGGGGTTGTCAGAGGAGGAGGTGGAGGTTCTCCTAGGGGAGGAGTTGGAGGCCAAGGGCCTGCCCCCCCTTCCATAGTGTTTCCTAAAGTGGCAGCAAGATACACTCCCTTGGTATTGCTCGCTCCTCTGTAGGGCCTTCCCGAAAATTATACAAAAAATTTTCCAAAATTCACTGGGGAAGGAGATCTGACCGCAACCGAACACATAATTTTTTTTTATCAATTCACAGACATCCTAGGTATCGAACGTTAAGACATGTATTCAAGGCTTCTTGTCCAAACCTTCGAAGGTCAAGTCCAAACTTGGTTTCAGATTCTACCTGCAAGATCTATCTTGTCATATGACACCTTGGAAGATACATTCCTTAGACAATGGGGCGAAAGAAAGGACCACCTATATTATTTAACCGAGTTTGGGTCTTTAAGAAAAAACAATTCAGAAACAGTTATGGAGTTTATTCAAAGATTCAACAAGCTGTATAACAAAATCCCAGCCGAGGTTAAACCGTCCCAACCCACAACCAAAGTAACTTTCGCGGGGGCTTTCGAACCAGATTTTGCGCTCCTTTTGCAAGAAAGAAAGGGAGCTACTGTAAACCAAATGCAAGATGACACTGTAGAAATTGAGTCAAATATGATGGCTTCTGGTAAGCTAAAAGATAAAGTAGAAACAATAAACTGAGAAACTAGACGCTTTAGAGAACAAGAAGGGCCGTCAGGGTCTAATAGATACACAGATGACAAAGTAGACGGTATGGCCAGGGTAATTAAGGAGCTGTCTAATAAAATATCTAGAATGGAGCTAGAACAGGCCAAAGCCGATTCTTTCACCAAAAATGATTTCAAAAGGAACCCCAACCCCCCGAACCAGTAAAGGCAGATAAAAAATGAAGATCAAAAAATACAAGCTCCCCTAAAGAACAAAAATTTTATAGGAGCGAATGATCTCCAAGATTTCGAAGATTCAGATGATGATGTCACAAACTTCGGTGATGACTGCACACAACTGTATCTGACTAGAGAATATTATGAAAAATCTCTAAACACTCAACAATGGTCAGTTAAGGGTGAAGAAAGAGATCATATTGACCTTCGTAGCTCTCAAGAAGAAACCAAAATGATAATGGCTGAGGTACAACCTAAGTACAATCTGAGATCTAAGAGTAAGCCCATTTCAACTACTCAACCTAAGAAAATTCTCCCAAGAGGTCAAACTTATGAGCCTACTCTGGAAGAAACCTTGCTACCTAACAACAAAGCGAAAGTAGTAAACTCACAAGAACCTGAGGTGGGAAAAGTTGAGGCCCAAACACAAGGAACCAAAACAACTAATACAATTACACCTTCAACCAAGATCATGAGTAATAAAGAAGTCCAGAAAAATAAGTTGGAAAAGAAGGATTCAGAAGTCCCAACTAGAGAAATAGACAAGGTGAGCGAACTTTTCAGTTTCAAAAATGAGATAAATAAAATTAAGATACCAATTCCTTTGGTAGAATTAGAAAAAACCCAGTTTATTGAAAGCAAATTACCAAAGTGATAGGTGTCTTAGAGCTAGAAATCCAATCTGACATTTTAAACCTAGAAGATGATAAACCCAACATCACTTTTGGTCCACATTTTGAAGCGGCCAAAGACACTANGCTTCCCTTGCTAAAGGTTGACTTTCTTCCTTCTTTATCCCTCATTCACTTTCGGATGCCTAGACACTATACTTCTAAGCCTTAAGTACAAACTTTGGAACAACATATTTTTGGCATCGTTGCTGGGGACCAAAGTTACGAAATCGTTTTCCCTGGGAAAACAACATTTATTTCATTGAAAGTGCCACCCTTTGATAGTGAATAAAGAGTGCACACGTTTTAAAGGATTTCCAATATTTCACTTGGAGACTCCATGATTAATAAGCTGGCACCCGGACGAAGGAATACCAGGAAAAACCCGAATGCTAAATAGACCACACCCGTTACCGACCCTAATAAAATTTTAAAAGTGAGAGGCTCTATTAAGCTGACCCCTACAATCTATCAGCCTAAGTACCCACAACTAAAGACCAAAATTTCTTCTGAACCATCGACTTCACGCAGCCCTCTCTTCTACACTAAGGATCTAACATCGAACTACTCTAAAGTTAGAAGTGAAACCCATCTGATAACCCATGTAGAACATAAAGGAAAAAGTCCTGCAGAAAATTTATCTACTGTCGATATATCATAGACTCTTCAGCTGAATTTCGTGACCTCACACGGTCTCAAAGAATATTTCACACATCCAGCTTCCACACCCGTTGGTTCCCCTGACTACATCTCTTGCAAGTTCGAAGATCCAATCCCTCGCATCCCTTACCAGTCATCCTCAGATTTTTCACCCCTCGAAGAAAGTAAAGATTCACTTTTAATCTTCCAAAACCCCCTTTACAACTTTCCACTAATAACGATGGAAGCTGCTGGAGGAGGAGGTGGAGGGGTTGTCAGAGGAGGAGGTGGAGGTTCTCCTAGGGGAGGAGTTGGAGGCCAAGGGCCTGCCCCCCCTTCCATAGTGTTTCCTAAAGTGGCAGCAAGATACACTCCCTTGGTATTGCTCGCTCCTCTGTAGGGCCTTCCCGAAAATTATACAAAAAATTTTCCAAAATTCACTGGGGAAGGAGATCTGACCGCAACCGAACACATAATTTTTTTTTATCAATTCACAGACATCCTAGGTATCGAACGTTAAGACATGTATTCAAGGCTTCTTGTCCAAACCTTCGAAGGTCAAGTCCAAACTTGGTTTCAGATTCTACCTGCAAGATCTATCTTGTCATATGACACCTTGGAAGATACATTCCTTAGACAATGGGGCGAAAGAAAGGACCACCTATTTATTTAACCGAGTTTGGGTCTTTAATAAAAAAGAATTCAGAAACAGTTATGGAGTTTATTCAAAGATTCAACAAGCTGTATAACAAAATACCAGCCGAGGTTAAACCGTCCCAACCCACAACCAAAGTAACTTTCGCGGGGGCTTTCGAACCAGATTTTTCACTCCTTTTGCGAGAAAGAAAGGGAGCTACTCTAAACCAAATGCAAGATGACACTGTAGAAATTGAGTCAAATATGATGGCTTCTGGTAAGATAAAAGATAAAGTAGAAACAAGAAACTGAGAAACTAGACGCTTTAGAGAACAAGCAGGGCCGTCAGGGTCTAATAGATACACAAATGACAAAGTAGACGATATGGCCAGGGTAATTAAGGAGCTGTTTAATAAAATATCTAGAATGGAGCTAGAACAGGACAAAGCTGATTCTTTCACCAAAAATGATTTCAAAAGGAACCCCAACCCCCCGAACCAGCAAAGGCAGATAAAAAATGAAGATCAAAAAATACAAGCTCCCCTAAAGAACAAAAATTTTATAGGAGCGAATGATCTCCAAGATTTCGAAGATTCAGATGATGATGTCACAAACTTTGGTGATGACTGCACACAACTGTATCTGACTAGAGAAGATTATGAAAAATCTCTAAACACTCAACAATCATCAGTTAAGGGTGAAGAAAGAGATCATACTGACCTTCGTAGCTCTCAAGAAGAAACCAAAATGATAATGGCTGAGGTACAACCTAAGTACAATCTGAGATCTAAGAGTAAGCCCATTTCAACTACTCAACCTAAGAAAATTCTCCCAAGAGGTCAAACTTATGAGCCTACTCTGGAAGAAACCTTGCTACCTAACAACAAAGAGAAAGTAGTAAACTCACAAGAACCTGAGGTGGGAAAAGTTGAGGCCCAAACACAAGGAACCAAAACAACTAATACAATTACACCTTCAACCAAGATCATGAGTAATAAAGCAGTCCAGAAAAATAAGTTGGAAAAGAAGGATTCAGAAGTCCCAACTAGAGAAATAGACAAGGTGAGCGAACTTTTCAGTTTCAAAAACGAGATAAATAAAATTAAGATACCAATTCCTTTGGTAGAATTAGAAAAAACCCAGTTTATCGAAAGCAGATTACCAAAGTGATAGGTGTCTTAGAGCTAGAAATCCAATCTGACATTTTAAACCTAGAAGATGATAAACCCAACATCACTTTTGGTCCACATTTTGAAGCGGCCAAAGACACTATTKCTCCCTTTTATATCACCTTAAATGTATACGATCAACTGCTTCATAATTGCATGCTAGACTCCGGAGCCTCCCATAACGTGATGCCTAAAATTATTATGGACAAATTGGGTCTCCAGATCACYAGACCTTATGGGGATATTTACTCTTTTGACTCGAGAAGAGTTAAGTGTATGGGAATGATAAAGGATTTAGTAGTTACCCTAGCACAGGTCCCAGTTAAGAGTATCTTGATGGATGTGGTTATTGTTGATATTCCCCCCAAGTATGGATTACTGTTGTCTAGGTCATGGGGAGCCAAGCTGGGGGGTTCCCTTCAACTGGATACGACGTTCGCCACAATTCCTATGTTTGGTGGGCAATTTACTCAGTTGTACAGGGAGACGAGGTTAGCATATACAGTAAGCGACCCTCAAAATCTGAACAATTTCCCTATTTACATTGCAGATCAAGATTTAGGAAATTGTATTTTATCTTTTGACGATGGTTTGGATGGTTGCATAGAGGAAAATGATATAGAGCATGAAGAGTCAGGTTACATGACTGAGGATATGTGTAGTATCGGTATCTGGAAAAAAAAAATTGACAGTGCCTCATCTTGCGAAAGGGCTAGTGCAGGAGTGCTTTTAGTGGCTCCTGAAGGAAAGTTCTTTGTTCCTTTTTCTTACAGACTACAATGGGATATAGATTATACTAACAACGTATGTGAATATGAAGCCTTGGTATTAGGATTAGAGGCTTCCAAGAAGATAAAAATAAATAACCTAGAGGTATACAGAGATGCAGAGTTAATAGTCAAACAAATAAATCGATAGTACTAAGAGAAGCATCCTAGATTAAGATCATACAGGAATTGTGCTTGGGATCTGATGGAAAACTTTTTCTCATCTGTAGATGTCCACTTCATCCCATGTGCAGAAAACTTACATGCTGATGCATTAGCTAAAGCAGCTTCAACTTTCACTCCTCCTACAACTTTTAAATTAAAGTATCACATAGAGATAAGACACAGACCATCTATACCAGATAATATCCAACACTGATAGGTTTTTCAGGATGATGAACAAATTAAGACGTTTCTTGAAGCAGTAGGTGAATTTTACGAAACTCATGCAGATCAAGAAAATCATAATGACCAGATATGGATCATGCAAGAAGGGGAGGATCCTCAATCTTTCCGAGACAAAATCGAAAATCATCGTATGTTGGTCCTAAAAAATAACCAGATTCTGAAGGGACTGATCCCTCTGGAAAGACTGTTTGATCAAAACGACATACTTGTAAAATCCACCTCACAACCCCAACCAGAAGAGGTTGAGGACTGTGACATAGGAACCAAAGAAGAATCCAGGATGGTTAAAATATCTAAACTCCTCCCCCTTGAAATAAAGGACAAATATAAGGACCTACTCAGACAATTTAAAGACGTTTTCGCCTCGTCTTATGACGAGTTAAGAACTTACGACACTACCGTGATCGATCATAAGATACCTTTAAAGCCTGGGGTCAAACCTTTTAGACAAAATATTAGTCAGATCAACCCCATTTTATTACCTGTGGTCAAGAGAGAAGTGAAGAAACTTTTGGAGGCGAAAATTATAGTACCTCTGAGATATTCTAATTGGGTGGCGAATTTGGTTCCGATCAGAAAAAAGAGTGGAGAAATCAGACTGTGCGTGGATTTCATAAATTTAAATAAGTCCTCTCTTAAAGACAACTATCTGCTGCCTAAAATGGATCATGTGCTAGAAAGGTTAGTTGGGGCGAATAGAATGTCTATGATTGACGGTTTTTCTGGATATAATCAAATTTCCATGAATGAACAAGATAAAGAAAAAATTGCTTTTACTACTCCTTAGGGTGCGTTCATGTATGATAAGATGCCTTTCGGTTTGATGAACACAGTAGGCACGTTCCAACGTGCTATGGACATCGCTTTCATCGAAGAGAGGGATAAGTTTGTAGTCATCTATCTCGATGATTTAACAGTTTTCTCCAAATCTGATGAAGAGCATCTGGTACATCTTAAACAAACATTCAAAAAATGTCGCAGGTTTGGTCTATCCTTAAACCCCAAGAAATCACACTTCGCCATGCAAGAGGGTAAATTATTGGGTCATGTTGTATCTAAAGATGGAATTAATATTGATCCTAAGAGGGTTGAAGCGATAGACACTATAAACATTCCTAGAAATGTAAAAGAAATTCAATCTTTCCTAGGAAAAATAATTTTTTTACAAAGATTTATCCCAAATTTCGCTGAAATTGTAAAATTGATCACATATATGCTAAAAAAGAACAGCGAAGTAAAGTGGACAACAGAGGCCAAAGCGTCGTTCACACACATTAATAAAGTCATAGATGAAGCACATGTATTGGCAAGTCCTGATTATCTAAAAGACTTTCTTATTTTTTCATTTGCCTCTGAACACACAATTGTTGTGGTGCTTCTCTAAAAGACTGAAGAGTGTTTCGAATAACTGATCGACTTTTTCAGCAAGAGCCTAAGAGACGCATAAATCAAATATGATATAATAGAAAGAAAAGTATATGCCATGGTAAAAGCACTGAAGGAATTTAGAACATATGTATTGCACTCCAAGATCATTGCGTACGTACCAACCAGTTCTGTGAAAGATATTTTGGTACAACCAGACAGTGACGGGAAAAGAGGACGATGGCTGGCCAAGATTCAATAATTTGACCTGGAAATCAAACCTACTAAATTGATAAAAGGACAAGGCCTGGCCAAACTTTTGGCTGAATCAAATCTTAGAGCTCTGGATATAAACTGCCTACAGGGATATGAGTAAAATATGAATGTAAACAAGCTCGACAAACCAACAGATGCAATCAAGATTGAGGAGAAGTTTGTATCATCAGAATGGTATAGAAACATAGTATCTTACCTACTGACTCTAAAATGCCCTAGTGAACTATCACCATCAAAAGCCAGGACCTTAAAGCTTCATTCGGTTAAGTATTGTATCACCGACAATCAACTATATTGGAAAGACCCGCTCGATTTCTTGTTAGTCTGCTTAGTCGAATCGAAAACAGAAAGGGTTATAAGTGAATTTCACGAAGGAGTTTGTGGAGGACATCATGCTTGGAGGGCCACAGCTTACAAAATCCTGAGGGATGGGTATTACTGGCCAAAACTCTTTTCAGACGTTAACACCAAGGTTTAAGCTTGTAGCCCTTGTCAGCTATTTGCAGGTAAACAGAAACTCCCTACCTTTAGTTCCGGTCAAAACTAAAGCCGCTTTTCAACAATGGGGGCTAGATTTTATAGGAGATATTAATCCACATTCTAGCGCCCAACACAAATAGATCTTAACTTCCACAGACTACTTTACCAAGTGGGTGGAAGCTATTCCAACTAAAAGGGAAACTGACTCGGTGATAGTAGATTTCTTAGAAGACAATATCTTGTCAAGATTTGGCTTCCCCCAAAAGATAGTCATGGATAATGCCCAGGCTTTCAAATCTATGGCTATGATCAGCTTCTGCCAAAAGTATAATATCATCCTTGGTCATTCTACAGTGTACGACCCCCAAGGAAATGGACTGGCCGAGTCGTCGAACAAGAGCCTGATCAATATAATTAAGAAAGTGTTGGATGAAAACAAAAAGTCTTGGCATGTACATTTAAAGTACGCTTTGTGGGAAAATTACATAGGCACTAAAAATTCCATCTGCATATCTCCTTTTCATATGGTATATCAGACAAATGCGGTGTTACCTATAAATCTAGCACTCCCCGTGATGAAATTATGGCAAGATCAGAAAGAAGAACCAAATCACGTCACCATGAGGATAAATCAACTAATCGAGGTTCAACAACACAGGGTCGAAGTAGATGAAAAGATGAAGAAGTATCAGGATGACATGAAGGAATTGTTCGACCATAGGGAAAAGGACAAAGATTTCCTCTCAGGTGATTTAGTACTAAGGTGGGATGCAAGGAGGGAAGAAACAATGAAACATGGTAAATTCGATCACCTCTGGTATGGGCCATTCAGAGTCTCAGCTCTCGAAGGAAAAAATTCTTTTCAACTGGAAAATATAGATGGTGAAATCCTCAACGCCCCTGTCAATGGGCGTTATCTGAAGCATTATATGAGATAAACAGTCGTAAAAAAAAAATCCTTAATTTTAGACTTATATATTCATATATAGAATTTTTACCTATGTATATATATTTTTCATTTTGCTTTGTTATTCTGAATTTTTTTTGTGAATTTTCGACACCTTTCAGATATCCTTTATAACCTTCATTTGCCTTTTACAGGATTCCAACTGCAAATAAAACAAGCAAGAGAAGTAAACCGAAAGTTGGGTGTTAGAAATAAATTGGCTTAAACAGGTGATACCAAAGATTTTTGATATTGTGCAAAGAAAATGAAACGATAAGGTAAAGGTGAGATTTCCTAAAAGACTTGTTCTAAAGGGATATCAAAGAAAATCAAGATAACTTCATTCAGACAACAACATCGTCCAGACTAATAAATAACAATATGTTTCCTTGTTTAATCGTTTACGAAAGAATAAGACAAAATAAACAAGTCACTCAAATTAAAGCAGTCAGTCGAAGTAAAGCGCCCCCAAAAAAGATTTTCAAGAGTCAGTTTTGATTTTTGACCTCTGTTTTTTCAAGTCCATAAATCTCTATCTGTCACCCTTTTCTGTTTTTGGGTTTACCCTTTAAAAAGTCTGCATCTTTCTGGGTTTTTTTTTTTTTTCATATGTAGGGAGAAGATATTTTGTTTCAACCTCAAGAGCTTCAAAGAATATTGTGGAAAGAAAGTGGGTCTTCACAACTCCTCGGTCCCTTGCTAAACAAAGGGACGCTTAAAGTGATCCTGACTTTCCTAGGTTTTTCAACAGTTTCGGAGGATTGAGGCTTGCTCAAATAGAATACCCTAAAAAAGTTATTTTTCCCTTTTTTCCTGAGAACAAAGGTGTTGTGAAGGTCAAGGGAAGGTTGGTACCGAGTAATAAAAGTAATTTGACAGACCTATAATGCAAAATATTACACAGATATCATCCCTGATACAAACTAATTTCCCCCATCTTCGCACTCTAAAAAGAAAATTATAAGATAGGTGGTGAAAGAAAATTCAAGAATGATTGCCCCCATCTAGTACAAGATATGATGAAAGGAAATTCAGAAATGATTTCCCTCGTCTCAGAATTTAAATGCATAAATATTTTCTGAAGTGTTGAAAGGAAATTCGGTAAGAAAGGGCCAGATAACTTCACCGGGGTATTGAATAGGCTTGCTGGAAGTGAAGAAATATTTGAGATATCTGTAAGGCTGTTATACATGAATACCACTCTACTATGGTAACCAATTCTTTCCAAAACCTGATCTACATTCCAAGTTCAGACAGAGCTTCCTGATTAAAAATGTATAATTTTCTTCTTTTGATGCAAGACAATAACCACACGATCTGTTGGGTCTCCTAGAACTGTTTTGATTGTCTTGAGGCAAACCTGAATTCAGTAACGGGAAGGAGAAAGTTGTGAAAGGGACTACAACTAAGTTTAAAAAGTATCTGAGTTTTGAAAATCTTTTCAAAGGTAAAAAACGAAGTACCTTTCCCCTTTGGTATCCTGTTCTCAAGAAATTTTTCGCTAGATTAAAGCCATTGACTCCATTTACCCAATATCGGCACATGGTCTACTGTTCTTCCCATCTTACCAAAAAATGGGATCCCTAGTTGGAGCCTATGTTGGAGCCACCTTTGTTTTTTAGCCCGTTTTGAATTTCATAACTTAATGCTCGAAATCGAAATATGGTTTTCGTATTTTCCTTCTTTTGTTCCAAAATATTTGAAGGCTCATCACGTGAACGACGACGGTTATCATACTCTCAAGGCGAGTTCTACTTTTTATTCAAATGATTTTCCCTTTTTTTTTTACCTCAGGATTTCGTATGTCAGATGTTATAGATCACTTAGTTCGCAAGTCCCGAAGAGTGAAACAGCGAGATCACTTTAAAGTTTTACCCAGGTCAATAGAGAGAGTAAAATTTTTCTAAACGATGGTTAAGAATCCTCGGGGTTTTTCATCTCGGTGTTTACTAACTCCAAAAGTCTTACTGTCATAACCCCGATAGCCAAAACCTTGAGATTCTTGTTTTAGTAACCTGCGTTAATGATAAAGGTAAAAATCTTAGCTGTGGTTAAGCTCTGTCGGAAATTCGCAACTCGATGTATTTTCCTTTTAAAAGCTACACTATCAAAGCTCCAAGTCATGAAGTTACGATAAAGATAGAAACGTAATTAATTAAACACTTAATCCGGTTTTATCCCCCATTTTAATTAAATCATATCATCACAATCTCGCGATTTTTCAACTCGGCATACGAAATTCCCGGAAGCTATAACTTCGAAGCTTCGAGTCATGAAGTTGCGATATAAATAATTACGTAATCAATTAAGCGCCAAATCATAATTACGTTTTTTATTAACTAAAGATAATCATCGCAATCTCGGGTCTTAGAGGTTCAAAAGGTTAAAGCGAAAACTCCCAATGTAGCGAGTACCAAAAGATTTATTAACGTTGATAAAACCTGATTAATTGAGTTAATGCCAGTATTTCTCGTGATTTGATGCATGCACAGTTTACAAGGTAGTCCTAATTCTTCCTTACGCCAAGTGACATTTTGAACCACCAAAATTTATGGCATTAATTAGAAACAAAGTGAATCGACAAGTAAAGATTGGGTTTTTATTACTAAATTTATATTTAAGCGTGATTTGACCGATCTGTTCTTAAAAAGTACCAAGTTTTTGAATATATAGAGTTGTTATTTGTTATCACAAATTCATTTCTATATTATGCAGAGCACACTTTTCTCAGCGAACTAATTTCTGTATGTATACATAATTTTATCGCAGAAGAGCTAAAGCAGGATCCCCCGCCATGGCCCTGTGAAAAGCATCTAAAGCCAACATTGAGGTTTCGGGACAAGGTTCAGACAACGTCGCTAATACTTCACCTCAAATTTTCAACTCTGTTAGGACCTGGTCATTTGTTTCTGATGTTGTACAGTCCGAATTGGTAGATTATTTTGATGATTCCAGTGACAATGAAAAAGATGACCTGACCACCAAATATAAGATCGTCGTTCAATCGGGAATGCATAAAGTAGCGGCCAGGCCATGAATACTCCCTTAATATGATATGGTCTGGTGGGCATTATACCATGTGGACATACCAACTAGAACCATCATCAATGAACATAAAGTAATTATTGGGACTTTCAGACCTGAACAACTGCAGGCTATGTACAAGTTTCCTACCGTGTCGGACCTTACATACAATGCCAAATTCTTGGAGAAATTCAAACAAAAGGAATGTATGCAGTATAATAAGACTATGTCCAGTTTAATCAAAGATTGGGTTTCACACCCTGCAAAGTTCAGGGAAGACAGTAATGGTATATATTCAATAGCTTCCTTAGAACCACAGTTCAAATATGTAGCTATGATGACTTGCATATTATACGTGAGAGAGGACACCACACATTTATTTCTTCAGTGGGTGCCTCTAATACATCAAGTCACCGAAGGTTGTTCCTTCGAGTGGGTGAAAATGTTGTCTGACAGCTTGACCAGTCGATTTACAGAGTATCGGGTGTAGAGGGAGAGTGGAAAGATGGCTTCATTCTTTATGTCCACATCCATTATGGACGCTGTGTGTTTTCTAACTCCCTTTCCCTTAATGAGCTAGAGTTGGACTCCATCATAGGCCAATCCCATCCACGTCTACCATTCAAATTTGTGGGAAAACAAAGTGACAGATTTCGCGTATGAAATTTTTAACTAGCTAATGGTACCGCTGCATGTCACTATTTTTGGCCACCCACCACCTAGGATCTCAAACAATATAGTGATGAATTTGAGCAGTATAGCCGACTAGTATGTAGAAGCAGAATTCTCATATCTTAGGGTTTTCGGGGCTTCTGTTCCCCCGCATGCATTACCACTATTCATACTCGACAAGCTGGCTTGTCGTGAGGTTGTTAGGAAAACCATAATCGGTGGCATAAGCAAGGATCTTAAGGGATATTCAAAGAATGTATGGCCACCTTTTCCTATTAATCTAAATTCATATTCTTTATTAGATTTTGGGCATGCTAAAGCTGAGGCAGCAGCCTTGGAAGACCTAAAATTAGTTCTTATTGAATTCAAGAAGCACGATCCACAAAGGGTCGTAAGTAATCATTTGTCTAGTTGCGGACTCAAAAGGTTTGAACACGAGAATTCACCCTCGGATGACATTTTCCGAGGCGCAAGATCTTATGCCGAGATTTTGGCTCAAATGCAAGATTTGGCACCCAAAGAGAGGGTCGATGTTATGAAATTCCAAGAACATCGATGCAGTTTTTTTCCCACAGTATTTTGGGGTGAGAATCCAATTACAACCGAGGCGAAACAAAAAGAAGCCGAGGGCTCCAAAGATACGACACCCAGCCAAGAAAAACATGAGGACGGGGAAGAGCAAACTAGGAGTCCAAAAACAGAGATAAAGACTCTCGACCTGCCAAAAAAGCAGACTCCGGTTACTACTATGAGGAAACCAGCTAAGAAAATCGGAGATCCCATTGCATCCATTACTCCCTTGTAGTCAACTCAGGGAAACATAGATGCGGGATGGATTATAAATGAAGAATTGAGACCTATAAGGGTGGAAGAGCTCCCTCCAAATGAGTTATTTTTTGATAAGAAGAGAAAGGTTGTGGTAAAAAGAGAATTCTATCAGGAAGGGGGATCAACAACCAAGAAGTACAAAGTGTTGAATGATGGGAAAGACAAGAAGAATGAACAATTTTCTACAGAGATAGTCGGGACCTTAGGGGCATATGACACAACAAACCAATTTTCAGTCAGGGTTTTGAAAAATCAGCCGAAGCGAAAAAATCGCCTCATCAAAACCTTAGAAGCTAGACTAGCCACGACAGAGTAGGCTACCAAGGACCAGGCGAGCGCAGGAATAGAACAAGAAAGGCTGGCCGATAAAAGTGAGATAGAGCTGCTCAAAACTAGGTTCGAACAAGCAGAGCTGGTAGTTCAGAATGGTCAGATACAAGCAGGCCAGCAAAAGCACTTGATTGAAAAACTACATGCTAGAGTGGAAATCTCCGAAATTAAAGTTATATATATCGTGATGTTCCAGTCCTTGGTGATGGAGATTCGGAGCAAGGTTTCTGTAGCCCAACGAAATTTACTTGCGAAGGTAGAGATAATTCAGGACAACTACTTACTCATTGATGAAGTATTGGAAAATTTATCTGTTAGAGAAAGAGAAGCTGGAGCAGCTTGGGTCACTTTTCAAGAGGTTGTGATAGCTACAAACAACAAGGAATCAGGAAGTACTCCAAGGTTTTCCATTTCGGAGCAGACCAGAGGAAATATTTTATTGAAAGAGTGGGAGCACAGTATATCAGAAGGTAAAGTACAAGCCAAGAAGGTAATGAAATCCTTTGAAGAGGTTTTTGGCTCTATAGATGGTAATCTGTTAGGTATTGATAGTGAAGGTAGTGCTGAGACATTGAGTCAAATGAATGCAGAGAAAATCTCTCTTGATATAAATGAAAAAGAAGTAAGAGATTCGGCCAAAATCTCACAAGTAACTATGACAGACATAGTGTAAATAGATAAATGTATGATTAAACCAAGTGTGGAATTGTGCGCTATTGACATCATAGACAGAAATATGGAAGAAAGGTTGTCACAATTAGCCCGAGATTGTTACTCTTTTGAGGCCAATTTTCAAGCAGAACCATCGAGGTTGATATCTCGGCTAGTGGAAAGATGTGTTACTTGTACTAAGCATGCAAGAGGGCAAGATTTTGGTACCAAATGAAGACAGAGATAAGGAAATGAAACGATTGATATCCTTCTTGTTGTAACTGAAAATCCTAGAACGATTGAGATTCCATCATATGTAAATCAGTATAAATATACAATAGAAAGAAGGAACATGGGCTGGACCTTTTTTTGTCGATTGTAATAGAGGTTTTCTATTTTGAGAGTTAATATAAAACAAATCCGAAGATTCTCAATTCCGTCATGACTGTGTTATGAGTTTGTTTCCTTGTATCTCATATTTCATTTCATTTCATTTCATATTTGTATCTGATGAATTCTTCGCTATAATTTATTATAACCTCTACTATAGTGAATGAATTTTGGTTTTCTATATTGTTTACTATTTTTCCTTTATACCAGCTATCAACAGGTATAATACCAGTCAACACTTTAAGAAATCTATATATAGTCTATGCTTCATCGGGTTATTTCTTTGCATTTTTCTTCTTCTGTTTATAAGTGAGATTCTCCCTTGATAGGAGCCTTACTCGATAGACAAATTAATGTTTTCTCCCACTTCATACATTTTTATTAAAATATAACTCAGTTACAGGAAAGGGCCTTTGGTTGGCACCCTATATTCACTCCTGGAACTGTAAACTCTCTTTTATACGAACGAATTGAGACAACACCTAAATTTCCCCTGAGTTTTTCTTACCTTTCCGTTCCTCTATGACTGTGCCTGTAACAAGACAGCCTAATATCGAACCCGGACTATCAGACCAAGCACATATTGCCTTAAATATTTTTGATACTATTCTTAAAACAACCACTACCCGGGTTGAACTTGAACATTCATGGGCAACGATTGAACGAGATATAAACATTCAGGAATAGTTGGAAGCTAGACAATGCCAACCCAGAAATCATCCCTAGCTTCCCTTGCCGAAGGTTGACTTTCTTCCTTCTTTATCGCACATTCACTTTCGGATGCCTAGACACTGTATGATGCAGGAGCATAGGCTCATGAAAATGAAGTCACCCATGACTTCATCAAAGTTGAGTAAATCAAAGGAGACCTAGGGTCTCACACTTGTATAATTTGTTATTTTGTGGAAAATTTGAATAATGGACAAGGATTCTAGATCCTTTCCACTTGTAAAAGATAAGATAGGGTTTGTTAATGAATAGTGAGTCACTGATGACTTGTAGGGGTCAGTTGAGTTTGTTAAGGACTCTGTTCCTTAATCATAGGATCTGGTAACATAAATCCACTGTAATATAAATACAAGTTTTGGTTGATGATTAGATAGCTAAACCTAGTTTAATCCAGTTTATTCTAGATGAGGGTTAGCTCACAAAGCTCGAGGAAGAAGCTTGAATGTAGATGAAAAGGAGAAGCTCGGAATCTAATTCCAGGAGCATGCGCAGAGATACATCTCTGTTTTGTAAACTATCTATGGGCGAATTCAAGTT
>JZKD02S1913512.1:32884-48431 GCA_000966675.3 Picea glauca
CACGAGCCGACCCATTATGTTCATAGGTATTTAGCGGTATGACATTGCCACTATCTGGTCACCAAACTAGGGCAGTGACCTTTGGTTGCATGGCCAAAGGAAAGGGGGTCTCATCTATAGTCCATGCTAATTCATGCTCTGCATGTTGCTTGAATATTTCATGCAAGTCGACAAAGTCCTTGGGTGAGTTGAATTCTGGGAGGCCTATGCCTTTCATCTCTCAATTAATCTTTACCCATCTCCTTTCGCAATCGGCCCATTTTTCTTGAATCTCCTGCTAAGGTTCCTGGGCCATTTTCACCCAGTATTCGGCTTCTTTCCTGATCCGACCTATGTTGTCGTCCCTCAGCACCCGAATGTCGTGCTCTTCGGTGTCTCGACCCTTTTGAACCACGTTGATGTAATCGATCATTTCCATTTCTTGGTGAGCCTTCTCATACCACCTTTCCACGTCCTTGTAGATCGCTAGCATCATAAGGATGTCTTCTTGGAAGTCGGTTATTCCTGGAGTGAAAAGGTGTCATTCATTTGTGAATTTTTCATACGCGTCTTGGAACTCACTTCTCAAAAGCATCGTGGCTTGTGTGGAGTCCCGATAGTATTTTTCCAAATGGCACAGATGCTCCAACTCCTTAAGCGCAGCGACCAACTCATTTTCATCTCTTCTTGCTCTATCCAAGGTGGCATTTGTGATAGCCATCCATACGTCGATAAGTTCGGACGTCTTGGTGTGTTATGTGCTAAACATTTTTTCCTCTATGGTGCTGAGAATCGAACTATCCAATGTAATCCTCCTTTTCTTAGTGGTTCTCTTCATGATGGATTTTTTCTTTCGGTCATAGGTGATTGCTTGTATATCGACAACCTCATCAACAGGTTCAGGGATTTGTTGTTCTCCCCAAGTTAGAGTATTTCCCAAGCTCCCGACTGTGTGTATCTGTTCTAGGTTGGGTTCCTGAACCTATTCCATATGTCTCAATGGTGTGACTTCCATTTGTTGCTCATCGGTTGGTAAGGTATCGACCGAAACTAAGGAACCAGGGGAAAGTTCAATACTTACTTGGTACTTACTTGGCAATCAGTTGTTGAAATGTCGATTTCTTGTTGTGGAATTTCTTCTTTCTGTCTGTGTGATCCTAGATCATCCCTCGAGTTGTCCATTGGGGTTCCCGATACGTCGAGTAGCTCAATTTTTAAGGTGCTTTCAACCTCATGCTTACTCTGCGAAAGGCTCTGAACTGGAGCATCGGGACCCGGGGTAGATGCTCTCTCAGGTTCTTTCTCCTCTGTAATCTGCATTGGCGTCATCAAGGACACCTCTGAACTCTCCTCTTCATCATAGATGGTTATCAAATCAAACAAGGGATTTGGTACACTTGTTCTTCCTGATGTCCTCGCTATCTCACGCTGGATCAAAATTTCCCCTGGTGATCTGATTTGTGGTGGTGGAACTTCAGGGTATTCTGATCCGATGATTTCTTTAAGTTACATCTTCTCTATGCCACTTGGCTCTCCTCGGCTTTTGATTAGGTCATCAGCAGGAATCCTCGTCATTTCTATCAGATCAGGGTCACTTTGCAATTGATCAATGATTCTCTAAGCCCCTTCTAGCAAGAGTAATCGCCTTCTTTGTGCCTATGTGATCTCTACCGCTCTGATTTCTTCCCTGGCTCTTAGGGCCTCTTAAGTCGACTGCTCTGTTGTCTCCACTTGTTCATCCATGCTGATGGCCTTGAACCTGGTCATATTTGGGTTGGTCATTCTCTGTACTACCTTGTCCCTGTATTAAGCGCACTCTATGAAGATTTCATCCTCAAACTTATCATGAGCGTATGGCCAACAAGATGATACCTGTGAAGCATGTTGGAGGACCAGGCCTTTAGGGTCGTGTTTGCGGAATCGGCCTGTCGGGAACCTGAATTCAAGTTTCCTTAGCCCTTCTTGTTTGGATTGAGCAATTTCCTTTACTAGATAAAAACCCACATGGAAACCGTAGGGTATGAAAGCTCGCTTCTTGTCCTTTACTAATGTGGCGTTATAGCCCTACAGGATAGTTTGATAGCATATTTCTCCCACAATGAGCTAGTCTAAGACGTGAGCGGGTAGTAGATGTGGCACTCTGGTGGCCCCGAACACTCTCATATAGGTTGAGTGTTCATCCAAATACCAGTGACCCTCTTTTGCTACCATTTTCTTGGGCATTCCCTCTTTTTTTTTGCGGATAATCTTGGGCATTCCCTTTAAAATATAATAAAATGAATATGAGCGATGAATTCATCGTAGATGAGTGCGTAGGATTTTTTGTACCTGTTCTCCCAGAGTATGCTGAAATAAACGTGACCAGGGAGCTCCGCAACATGCCAGCATAAATTCATGTCGGCGAAGACATTTCTCGCACAGATGACATCAAGCAAGTACAAGGCCATGTTGAAAGCGGGTGTTTCCCCTTCTTTCGGTGCCTGAGCCTACTGTACACAGGTGCTCAATTGTTTGGAAATTATTGCTCCCCCGTTGAAGTTGCTCCTGGAGATCGCCAATGTGTATGCCAAGGGCATCCATGCTTTCAAAAACTTGGAGCGGTCCTCTTCTCCATATAGTCGACAGATGATTGCCATCAAATAGATGTAAGGCTCCCTCAAGTTAATCGTCCCATACCAACCATTGCTCTGGTTGGTAAAATTCTTTTCCTCCAACCATGAGGCCATCAGTCGGCTGGTGTCGTGGAATTCGTAGAACTTCACCACGAAGTCTATGTTTAGTCGCTCCTCTAGGTCTCTGAGCTTGTAGTATTTATGGACTTCTCTCGGGAGGAAAACTCTGATACACCCGCCATTCTCATCATTGATTAAACATTTATGTGTGTCTGTATGGTCGATTAGCCACTTCAGAACCTCTATGCAAGGAAAAATAGGGGTTCATTTGGATACCATATGCAAAATAAGATAGTCAAATGTTTGGGAATACATGGTCGTCGAGCGCCCTTACGTTTGGGTCATTGTGTGGGATATACTCCAGGTACTCCTCTCAATTGATTCTATTGAAAAGGTCCCCCCACTGTGGAATCATTACTTTGGATACGGTGCCTGCCTCTGTATCAACGAAGACCATAGGCTCGACAAAAGATTTCTTTGTTGAGGTTCTTATGACTGGTTCTTCCTTAGGAGTGTATTCCAGCTGCCTCGCCGAACCAGGAGAAGAAACTTCGGCTGTATCAGCTTCCTTTATCTTGGGCGCTCTCAGCGAACGTCTAGTGGTTGGCTTTCTCGGCGACATTTTAATTGCAGTTAGAACATAGTTTAGAGACTATGCAAGAAAATCGGATGCATATATAAATCACGACCGCTGAATTTGACAAACTTGAACACATACCTCTGCAGCTTGTTTAACCTAGTTTTGATAATTCGAGGATCAACACAATCTCAAGACGCTCACTTTGCTCCTTCAGATGCTCTGTAATTCAAACTTGTGCGCAAAATGAATTTGTTCAAAACCATTCTAGATATTTAAATAGGGATGAACTTACCTTGTCGCATCAACCATTCAATTCGGGTTATGAGTGTAATTTCAGTAAATCTGTCGCCATATCTTCAAAGATGTTTAAAATTAAATTCATCATGGGTTGACGACGCAAGCGCAGGTTGTAACGTGGGCTATCGGCGGTTTCAAATTGTGGTTGTTCAATCGGTGCATGAAGTAGCAACAAATGCGGGATGAAGCATTAACTGGTTTATTAAATGTCAGAATCCGATCATATCTTATGCTGGAAACATCCCATCATTTTGCTAGTCGAGTTGGCGAGTCGGGGGTCAGGATTCTAATTCAAACACTTTTCATTGATATCTTCTTGCAAAATCTCTGACATCGATCGATCTTTCCGTACAGAGTTGACGTGGCAAAGCTTACTAGGAGGAGTGACTAAGATGCAGGGAACCTTAATATGACTCGGGACGAAACTAGCTCGTACGACACCCTTACGTGATAAGGACACGTGGCATTCAAGACCGATGACTTCATTTACTCATGTTAATCGGAATCGGGACTTTCTTTAAGCTATACGTTCTAAAAACCGACCCTATCTTGTCGAAGCTGAAAAGTATCGAGGATCGGTGATCGGTGATAAACCTACCCAACTGCTCTTAGATCGACTCTCGCAAAAATTCTCGATGCTGAAAGTGTATCGGGGATCGACAATCGACGATATGTTTTTCACGGACAAAACGATTGTTTTAACCTTTCTAGATTTCCCTGACCCCAATAAACTGCATCGTTCATCGGCTATCAGTGGTTTCTTTACGTCCTTTGCCAATGTCTATCCTTCCTGTATTTTGCTGATGCCGATGGGGATCGTCTATCTCTTGAAACTTTGTGTGAATAAATTACACAAACCAACTTCGCTTCTGCTGATGTTGATGGGCCATCAGCAGTCGATGATTAGTGCAACTATGTGGCCACTTTACCTGCTTGAATTTTTCCGACGCCGAACCTAAGCGCGTTAGGTGCAATGTTAGCTGGCGATTCTTAATTCGGGTGTCAAGTTATTTTAGACATGAGGTTTCATAAGTTCAAACAAACCTCACTTTATGATAAGAGTCATGAAAACAAAACAAAGATAAACCATTCCCCAAAGTGAAATCGATTTAGAAAGTAAATAAAACAAGTGGTACCCAAAAAGTGATAAAATTTCATAAGGTGTTTAGGGTGTGTTGAGCTCTCAACAAATGGCGACTTACTGGGCGAAAGAAGAATCTCTGTTACTTCCTCGGGCTTAGTTGATGCAGAAGCTGGTTAAGAACTTAACTGGTTTTGTTTTCATCAGATTTTCTTCTATCCTAGCGTTTAAAATTCCCTCGATTCGTGAATCAAGGCCCGCCTATGGGGTTTCAACCTTTATTCCACCTTCGTTCCTTTTGACCACTCCCAACGCCCCCTTTTGACAAGAACTAAGTAAAACATTCACTAGCACCGGGCCTTTTAGTTATCATCATTCATTTGCTACGGTGTCGCTCTGCTGCCAGCGAGCGTCCATAGCCCCGACGAAGTCACCCCCACGTCACAGACTTTGCTCCGCTGCCAGCGAGCGTCAATAGCCCTAGCGGATTTATCTGCATACCCTCTCCTACTTCATTCTCATTTGATATAATTGATTTTATTTTTTTCGGCAGAGATGCCCTGAGCGAGTGGGAGAGGAAGATGTTTGTTATCTGCAAGATGAGATGGTTAAGGTGAAGTTTTTCTAGCTCTGTCTTGAGGTACATATGGTCCTTTCCAATTTACCATATTTCCCTTTAGGTTTTACCAGACCACTAGGCGGATACTTCATCACTTGCCAAGGTTGTTTATTTGCAAAGGTTAGATACAAAACTCTTTAAGAAAACCACAGTTTGCCCAACATTTCTTGTGTTGCATGTAAGCATGAGTCAGGAAAAGAGTTTGCTATACCGCATTGATTAAGGTCAACTGATGCCTTGCGGAACACAACTTTATTGCACAAAAATACCACACAAAGAAAAACACAAATAAAGGATTCTACAATCATCGTACCTAAAAGTAAAATAGCATGAAAACACACACAATTTTTTTTTAATAGAAATATTGTTTTGGGGCTTGGCCATCCATCGGGAGGGCGTCAAGTTCCCCCCTTAGATTTTGCAACTGATACGTTCCTCCCCCAATATTCTCGGCTACCTGAAAAGGTCCGAGCCATAGATTCTGAAACTTTGAATGTTTTCTCTTTGGTTCATTTACCCTATCCCATTTCAGGACTAAGTCTCCTACTTCAAAATTCTTCTCTTTGGCTTTGTTCTTGTCAAACTACCTTTTAACTATCTGTTGATGAGCGACAAACTTTGATTTTTCTTTCTCGCTTTCTTCTTCCAACATGAGTAGAGTATCAATCCTTTGTTGACTAACCAATGAGGGTTGTCCTCTAGAACCCTGAGCAAGATGAAGAGACGGAAGATATAACATGTTCGGGAGAATGGCTTCTTATCCATATACCAGAAAGTATGGGGAGTTCCCTATAGCTTCCTTGGGTGTTACTCTATCGACCCATAAGGCATTATGAAGTGAAATATGTCAGTTCCTCTGATTGTCTGCAACTTTTTTCTTCAATATCCTTACTAGGTTCTTATTGGTTGATTTTGCCACTCCATTCCCCTGTGGATAGTAGTTTGCAGAGTATTTGATTATGATTCCCTTGTCTAGAGAAAACTATGTTAATAGGGTGGAAGAAAAGTAAGCGTCATTATCAAAAACAAGAACAGAAGGCATGCCGAACCTTGTGATCAGTTGTTGTTCTATGAATTGAATTACCACCTTTTCATTTACATGAGTCAGAGGGATGGCCTCTGCCCATTTCGTGAAATAGTTCATAGCAGTCAGTATGTATCTATGTTGTTTTGAACAACTCAGCGTAATTTCTCCTATGACATATAACCCCCATTTCTCGAATGGTCTAGATATGGCCACTGGTTGGAGTGGAACAACTGCTCTATTTTCCCTCCTCGCACTTATTTGACAAGTTTTACAGTTTCTAGCGTATGTATGAATGTCCCTAAACAAAGTAGGCCAGTAATAGTCGGCTCTTAGTATCTTGCGAGTGGTGGTATTCCCAACAAAGTGTCCACCTGCAGGACCATCATGGATCTCCTTCAGAACCTTGTCTATGTCTTCACGTTCGAGACATCTCAAAAGTACCCCATCATAATTTACGTGGAAGAGCACTGAATTTATGAGATGATATTGTGTTGATTTTAGTCTGAGAGCTCTTCTTTCCTTAGGGTTTAGGTTTTCTGGGAAAGCCTCGTGATGCAGGAGATAAGTTAATTTCCCATACCAAGACTCCTGCCCTGGGGGAACATATAAAGATTCACTGCACCATAACGTCAATTCATTCTCCCACCCAGAGTCCTCGTTTACTTGGTCTTGGGATTCAATGACCAGTTTACACAATCTTTGTCCCTTAACCAATTTGACAGGTTTTATATCTAGATCAAATTCTTGGACCACTACCATCCAGTTTCCTCTTCTTTACCCCATCTCCTGTTGAGTGAATAGGGATCGGACTGCAGGCTGAGGCACAATGACTTTGGTGTGAGTTTTCAGAATGTAGGATCTGAAATGTTTACTGCTTTGTACACCGCATAAGCATGTTTGTCTATAGCAGGGTAATTTATTTCGGCCCTTTGGAGATTAGTGCTCATAAATGACATCGACGCCTCATTGTTGTCATCATCCTTCTAAATCAATACTACAGCTAAAGATTGGTCGGAGACAAAAGTATAGAGGAAAAAATATTTGCTAAAGTCGGGACTTCGCAACCCTGGAGCTTGAGATATTGCAGTCTTAATGTTG
The DNA here is from genome assembly GCA_000966675.3 of Picea glauca. Classification (NCBI taxonomy): domain Eukaryota; kingdom Viridiplantae; phylum Streptophyta; class Pinopsida; order Pinales; family Pinaceae; genus Picea; species Picea glauca. The sequence goes on from JZKD02S1913512.1 coordinate 40,238, forward strand.
TTGAAAGCACTTTTTCGTTCGTCATCCCACTTAAATTCAACATCTTTGTGGATCATTTTTTGTAAGGGTTTGATAGTTTCAGTGAAATCGAGAGTGAACTTCCTCACAAAATTGATTTTCCCAAAGAAGGATTGCATAGCTTTTTTGTTGTGGGGTAAGGGAAGTTGAGCTATTGCCTTAATTCGTTCTGGGTCTATGTGAATTCCTACTTGAGATATAATATGACCTAGTAATTTCCCTCCTCGACACCAAAGATTGTTTTCTTAGGGTTTAAAGATATATCGTATTTTATACACCTTTCGAAAATCTGGGTAAGATGTTGGATGTGATCTTCTTTATTCTTTGAGTACACAGTCACGTCATCCAAATAAACTACTACACACTTGTTGATTAGTCCCTGAAAAGCCAGTCCATGGACCTTTGGAAGGTTTCCCCTGCATTAATTAACCCAAAGGGCATGTGTTTATAAGCAAAGGTTCCACACTTGGTTCAAAAGGTAGTTTTTAATCGGTCTTCCTCTGAAACTAGAACCTGGTTGTAACCTGAAAAACTGTCTAGCAGGGAGAAAACCTCATAACCAGACACGGTCTGCAAGAGGTGTTCCATCGATGGGACTAGGTAGTTATCCTTCTCTGATGCTCTGTTGAGGTTTTTGAAATCCACACATAGGCGGATCTCCCTAGACTTTTTCCTAACAGGAACCAAATTTGCTACCCAGGCAAAGTCTCTAACCTGAAAGATAATTTTAGCGTCTAGTAATTTCTTTAACTCCTGACACATGAGGGGTTCCAAAGATGGGTGGTACTTCCAGAGCTTCTGTTCGAAAGGTTTTATTCCGGGTTTCAACGGGATTGTGTGTTGGATAATGTAAGTTTTATAAGTTTTCAGATCTCGGTAGGACCATGCAAAAACATATTGATATTCTCTGAAGAGTTTGAGATAGGCTTTCCTTTTTTCTTTAGATAATGTCTTGCCTAGATTTATATTCTTAGGGTTTCCCGAGGTTCCTAGATTTATAGTCTCGTACATAGGACACGAGCTCCATGTCTTTGTGTTTGTTGACCCTCTAAATCTTTCCCTTAAGTCAAAGAGGTTCTCCAAATTGGCTACCCCTTTCGGTATCGTGTGAAACCTTGGTTTGTCCATTGAGTGATCTGTTTCATCTCTTTGTTCATGGGGATCGATGTCTACTAGTTTCTCTTAGAATATTTCATCGTCAATAGCCAGATCTTTAAAATTTTCCTGATTGGTTAAAAAGTTTATGATCTGTTCATCTCCTTCAAAGACCTTCCAATTAGAAATATTGTTGGGCACTGATGGTTTGTAGAGTAGTTCCACAGTGAACTGGGAGGCTTCATAGTCTTCTAAAGGGGATAGCCTCGAGGCAACAGTGGCCAGGGAATCAGCAAGAGTATTCTTTGTTCTAGGGATTGTTGTAATATTGAAGGCTTCAAGATGTTCTATTAGCCTGTGCACTTCTTGTTGATAATTCCTCAAGTGGTGAGAGTTGAAATGTATAGTATTCTTTTCTTTACTTGCCTAATGATAATTTCAGTCTCCTTAAACCTTTAGTTTTTTAACGTTTAAGTCTATGGCTTTCTTTAGTCCTTGCACTACAGCTTCGTACTTGGTAGTGTTATTAGTGGATTCAAATTCTAGTCTGCAGGACAGGAAATTTCGTTTCCCCTTCAGATCAATGAGGATACACCCCGCTCCTGATCCTTCTTGCGATTTAGACCCATCAACGTTCCAAACTTGTGAGCGAAAACCATCAGCTTCTCCTTGCCTACTAACTTCTTCCCCTCCACCTATTTGCTCTGTGGTTTCCAACATAGGTTCTTGACAGAAGAGGGTTTCTTCCATCGATGTCGGTATATTTTCTTGAAAACTCATTTCAAATTTTTGAGTAAGAGGCACATCAGATGAGAGAGGGGAGAAATTACCAAAATCCGAATCGTAGTAGTAGTTTCCTAGCACGGGGAAATATGTCGACGAGAGTTCGTTGAGGAATTCTAAATCGGTGACAGTATGTTTGAGATACCTTTCCCTATCGATCCTAATCATGTTTGCGTGTCCCTTTAATGGCAACCAAAGGTGAGCCCAGTCTGTGCTAAAGTATCCATTCGACTTCTCGGACCAATCTCGACTAAGTAGCAGTCCATAAGCTTCTGGTATATCTACTACAATGATGTGAATTACTTGAAAAAATTTCGGGTGTGTAGTCATTCTGATCAGGACATCCTTGAGTTCTCCAATAACTTTCACCTGGGTCTATCCAATTGTATCACATGTTTGTCACTTTTGAGCGGGACTGGATTTAGTTTCTTGCAAATATATAATGGCATAACATTAGAGGATGCCCTTGAGTCAACTAAACAATTATGGAGGTTTTTGTTGAAGAATTCAAACGTTAAAATGAATGGTAGGACAAAAGGCTTTCCTTTTTTATCTACAGAGCAAGCATTCGCATTAGGTTTATTCTTTAGATCTGTGTGGGATGGATTTTCCCCTTGGTCAGTGTTTTTCATAAAATTTTCTATTGACTTCCAGGCTTGTAACAGAAAGTCCTTTTGTTGGTGAATTCTACACATGTCCATGACTGATACATTTTACTTCAATCTTTTTAAATCTTCTACTATGTTGTAGTCTAGCTTGGGTGAGGCTCGTGTATGGATGTTTATAGGATTTTTTTGGGAGACAAAAGGTGCTTTTAGGTGATCGGTTGTTTGTTTTCCTCTTGAAGTTTGGGCAATGGTAAGGTCACTTGAGACCGATGACCCATACTTTGTGTTTTCACAGCCAAGACCTCAGCGAGTGGTTCTTGAACCTCAAATATATTATCGAAAGGCATTGCCAAATCAAGATCCCACATCAGCATGGTTGTTTCTTCAGGTGGGCCAACTTCTTCCTGATCGACAATATTCATCGTTGAGCCACTTGATTGTTCGGTAAGGGAAACTTTGTCTAGGAACCGATTGGCCATCAAATTCATGGTGTGCACCCATTGTGGACAGTCTCTTTCAGAATGTTTCTCTTGATGATAGGTACAGAAAGAGTCGGATGTTACATTGCTCAGGTCAATGTTTAAGTTGGTTGGGGGCGGTTCAATTTCTTTGAATGGCGGGTTTCTTTTAAAAAAAGGTTTATAGGGACTTTGGCCTTGGTTTCCTTCCCCTGCACTTCTCTTCATGTCTACGATTTCATTTGACAACTTCTTTATCATTCGTTGTAGATATTCTATGTCTCCACTTCCCTTTTCGGGACCTTTTTATATTTGTTTCCTTGGGGGTCTAGTCAACAAGAGTCCTCTCCTAGGTGGAGGTTGAGGTTCCTTCTTAACTAGTGAGACATGGCCCTCTTTACATCCCTTCATTTGGAATTCAATTGTTTTGGCTCCCTCGAAATTTTCAGCTAGGGTATGCTTGGAAGCCCTTTTTACAAACACGAAAATAGAAGCATTGAGAGCATTAGCGTATACTTCAATTTGCAACTCCTGAGTGGGTTTAGCTTCGGGCTGAAATTTGTTCAGGATAGTGGTGAATCGTTGATTGAAGTCTTTAACCTTTTCTTTTGAACTCATGGTGGCGGCGAACAATTCAGCCATTAAATCTCCTCTAGTGGTTTATTCTGCAAATTTGTCTAAAAAATCTTTTTGAAACTTCGTCCAACTAGTTATGGACACTATAGGCAAGTTAAAATACCACGTCGAGGTTGAATTCTCAAAGGTATAGGGAAAATACTGCATACTACATCCTCATGTTGGACATTCATCAGTCTAATAGCTAGTATGAACTTTTTAATGTGGTCTTCAGGCAATCTGGAGGTTTCAGGGTTGAACTTGGGAAGTGACTTTTTTGGAAGTCAAGGGAGGTTATGTACCCGTCCGGGGATTGCCAGAGCATCTCTGGCCAACCATGGTTGATTATTTTGAGATGGGTTTCCCCTTTCTTCATTATGATCATTGTTATCCTCCGTGTCATCCGACTCCGAAGCTGAGCGATCCGAGTTAAACCCTTCCTCGTCAGATTCAATATTGTCGGGCTCAGAGTAGTTACCAGCTGGTGTTTCAAGGATTATATTAAGGGGATGTTCGATCTCGGTGAGGGCGAAATCGGTCAGGTCTTCTACTATGTGAAAAAAAACCTGGTCGAGGGTGTCGACCACTAGTCTGCTTACTTGTTTTCTACGAGGAAGTAACAGAGCTAAGGGTAATGCTCCAATTTGTCGAGCGTAAGCTCTTGGGATTCTTATGAACTGGCTCAACTCCTCGTGGGGAAGAGAGTAAGGTATTTCAGAGAATAGATGTTCTTCCTCTTGTTGGGGTGAGTTACTCATTTCAAGAGTACTCAGTGGATGTGGGTTTTCTTGAGAATGACTAGCCATGCATGTGGGTTTTCTTGGGAATGACTAGCCATGCATGTGGGTTGTTTTGAATCTATAGGTTGTGTAAAATATTATTATCCATTCATTCAACAGGCCCTCCTTCTAGCGCCAATTCTGTTGAGGGGTACTAAATCCCTTTAACTCAACAACAAGAACCAAACCCGCCACTGAGGCCCAATTAGACTCTGTAGCGTTTGATAGTGGAATGGTTCTCCATATCTTTCGATCCAGCCGATTTATCGATGGGATTTACGTAGTGATTGACAAGATATCTTCTTATGAAAATTCTTCCTTTAGTCTAGACGTTCTTTTTTGTATTTTTTCCTATTAGATGGGGTTGATTAGAAGATGTGTGCTGGTATAAACTAGCTGGTAAAAGGGGGGTTCTTAACTACTGAAAAAGGTTGAGCTTAGGATAACCCTTGTGCTCAAGCATGCAGACAAATATTTTCACACCTGTGACAAATCTAGTACTAATACATTAACTTGTTGGTATTTCAATTATTGATTGAGATACAATTATCGAAAGAAAACATACATGCAATAAAATTATGGCAAGAAAAATAGTTTCCTTAGCTTTAGCATTAATCACACATTAACACAACGATTTGCTTTCATCATTAGAGACGAGAACTACAAAAAATATTGAAACAACTAACTTATCAATAGATTCAAAAATTCTTACTTATTACAGCATCCATTCATGAAATAAAGTTGGAAGTAATTCCTGCTCAAATCCAATCCCACATGCCTTTGATGAAAAACATAAGTTTGTTTCTGGTCCTAAACATGACTTCTCAATTAAGGTAGTTTGGAAATAGTTCTTTACAATTCCAAAAAATGAGGGTCATTGCAAAAACCATCGACATCTACTAAAAGGTCAATCCTCTTATTTATAATGAATCATTAACTAAAAATAGCTATCAAAAGCGCAAGCTAAGTAAAACAAAACATCGTCGCATGGTGCTTCCATCTCTCTGTATTCTAAGAAACATCAAATAGTTTCACTGAAGTGGATTACTCTTCTCATACTCTGACCATTTGACGAAGAGTTCCTCACATGTGTTGGCATACGGGAACTTGTGTTGGTCCATCGAGGCTGAAAGGATTTCTTTTACTTCTAATGCACGTGCTCAATACTTGACTATTTTGACACTTAACCGCTGCAATACTGCTCGAGCCTTGATTCTCCATGAACTGTTGCAAGTGACTTGGCGCCATGCTCGCCACCTTTGCTATCTCTGCAGTCCATGTCAAGTCTTTCTCTGCATGTTTCCTGACTATGTCATGCAAGTCGACAAAGTCCTCAGGTGAGATGAATTCTGGAAGGTCGATGTCTTTCATCTCTCGATTAATCTTTACCCAGCTCCTTTCACAATAAATCCATTTTTACTGAATCTCCCGTTGATGTTCCTAGGCCATTTTCACCCAGTATTCAACTGCTTTCATGATCCGATCTATGTTGTTGCCCCTCAACACCCGAATGTTGTGCTCTTCAACGTCTTGGCCCTTTTGAACCGCGCCGATGTAATTGATCCTTTCCACTCCTTGGTGAGCCTTCTCATACCAACTTTCCACGTCCTTGCAGATCGCTAGCACCATAAGGGTGTCTTCTTGGAAGTCAGTTATTCCTGCAGTGGAAAGGTGACGTTCATTTGTGAATTTGTCATATGCGTCTTGGAACTCACTTCTCAAAAACAATGTGGCTTGTGTGGAATCCTGATAGTATTTTTCCAAATGGCGCAGATGCTTCAACCCCTTAAGTGCAGCAACCAACTCATTTTCATCTCTTCTTGCTCTGTCCAAGGTGGCATCTGTGATAGCTATCCCTACGCCGATAAGTTCAAACGTCTTGGCGTGTTTTATATTGAGCAGTTTTTCCTCTGTGGTGATGAGAATCGAACGATCCAATGTAAGCCTCCTTTTCTTAGTGGTTCTCTTCATGATGGATTTTCTCTTTCGGTCATAGGTGATTTCTTGTATATCGACGACCTCATCAACAGGTTCAGGGATTTGCTACTCTCCCCAAGTTAGAGTATTTCTTAGGCTCCCGACTATGTGTATCTGTTCTAGGATGGGTTCCTGAACCTCTTCCATATGTCTCGATGGCTCGACTTTCGTTTGTTGCTCATCGGTTGGTAAGGTATCGACCAAAACTAAGGAACCAAGGGCAGGTTCGATACTTGGAAATCGGTTGTTGAAATGTCGATTTCTTATTGTGGAATTTCTTCTTTCTGTCTGCTCGATCCTAGATCATCCCTCGAGTTGTCCATTGGGGTTCCCGGTACGTCGAGAGCTCAGTGTCTAAGGCTCTTTCGACCTCATGGTCGCTCTGCAGAAGGCTCTAAACTAAAGCATCGGGTCCCGGGGTAGATTCTCTCTCTAGTTATTTCTCCTCTGTAATCTGCATTGACGTCACCAAGGAGACCTCCGAACTCTCCTCATCATCATAGATGGTTATCAAGTTGAAAAAGGGATTTGGTCCACTTATTCTTCCTGATGTTCTCACTATCTCAGGCTGGGTTAAAATTTCCCCTAGTGATCTGATCTGTGGTGGAGGAACTTCAGAGTTTCCTGACCCGGTGATTTCTTCAAGTTTCATCGGCTCTAGGCCACTTGGCTCTCCTCGACTTTCGATTGTGTCATCAGCGGGAATCCTCGTCATTTCTATCAAATCAGGGTCACTTTGCAATTGATCAATGATTCTTTCTGCCCCTTCTAGCAAGAGTAATCCCCTTCTTTGTACCTCTGTGGTCTCTACCTCTCTGATTTCTTCCCTAACTCTGAGGGCCTCTTGATTCGACTGCTCTATTGTCTCCACCTATTCATCCATGCTCATGGCCTTGAACCTGGTCATATTTGGGTTGGCCATTCTCTATACTACCTCATCCCAGTCTTGGGAACACTCTGTGAATATTTCATCCTCAAACTTATCATGAGCGTATGGCCAACAGGATGATACCTGTGAAGCATGTTGGACGACTAGGCCTTTAGGGTCGTGATTGCGAAATCGGCCTGTCAGGAACCTGAATTCAAGTTGGGTTAGCCCTTCTTGTTTGGCTTGATCAGTGTCCTTTACTAGATAAAACCCCACATGGAAATTGTAGGGTATGAAATCCCGCTTCATGTCCTTTACTAATGTGGCGTTATATCCCTGTAGGATAGTCTAATAGCATATTTCTCCCACAATGAACCGGTCTGGGACGTGAGCAGGTAGTAGATGTTGCGCTCTAGTGGCCCCGAACACTCTCATATAGGTTGAGTGTTCATCCAAATACCGGTGGCCCACTTTTGCTACCATTTTCTTGGCTACTGCGGATAATATTGGGAATTCCCTTTTAAATATAATAAAATGAATACGAGCGATGAATTCATCGCAAATGAGTGCATAGGAATTTTTGTACCTGTTCTCCAAGATTATGCTGAAATAAACATGAACAGGGAGCTCCACAACATGCCAACTTAAATTCATGTCGACGACGACATTTCTCGCGCAAATGACATCGAGAAGGTAAGAGGCCATGTGGAAAGTAGGTTTTTCCCCTTCTTTCGACGCATGAGCTTGTTGTACACAAGTGCTCAATTTTTTGGAAATTATTGTTCCCCAGTTGAAGTTGCTCCCGGAGATCGCCACTGTGTACGCCAAGGGAATACATGCTTCTGAAAACTTGGAGCAGTCATTTTCTCCTTATAGTCGGTGTTATCGCACGGTTTGTAGGAAAGGTCCAAGGGCTTGAGTCAGGGCTTGAAACCGGCGTAACAGGAGCTTCCCCACCCACTGTCACCTCGATGGGGGGCTCTTTCTATTTAG
>JZKD02S1913523.1:43426-55386 GCA_000966675.3 Picea glauca
TAGATTTCATGTGTGATTTCATCTTTCAGCAGTTTGCTCAGTGGTTTAATAGCATAGAAGTAGCATTCCATTTGATTGCACAGAGGTTTAACATATCAAGATTCCAGTTTAGACATTACATTTTTCAGCCATTGATTTCATCTTTAGTTCAGATTGGCTGGATATCTCATGAGATAGAGAAGTTTCTTTTGATTGCAATAGAAAGTTTCATAGAAGGTTGCTGAGTTGTGTGGAGTGATAAGTAGCCAGAACTTAGCTGTTTTCAGTAGATCTCATACATGCATATACAGAATAGTTTTATGAAGTTAGTACAGAACAGTAACGAGTAGTGCCAAGTAGTGCAGAACAGAGTAGAGTACAGTAGCTTCTTTCAGCAAGTTTCTGTTAGCAGTTCAGGGATTAGTTTGGCATCCTTTAAACCCCCTCTTCAGCCCTACATTTCCTGTGATGGTTCCTCTTCGTCTACCTTCCCGGGTTGACAATTAAATGTTGATTTACATGGTATATCTGCAGCTCGACAGGTACCAAACTTCGGCTAAGTTAAGCCCTTTCGAGGTACTGTACGACAGAAAGTGTACAACTCCAATTAGTTGGGATAACCTGACTGATAGACTCATGGTATGCCTAGAGATGCTCGAAGAAATGGAGAACATGGTAAGGAAGGTGCAACAGAACTTAAAGGAAGCACAGGACATACAAAAGAGCTATGCAGATCAGAAAATAAGACACTTGGAATTTCAAGTGGGAGACCATGTTTATTTGAAGGTAAAAGACCGAAAAAGTTCATTGAAGTTAGGGAATTGTGCCAAGCTAACACCCAGGTTGTGTGGGCCCTTCGTGATACTATCTCGAATTGGACTCGTAGCATACCAACTTGCACTCCCAGCTAATCTAAGAATTCATAATGTATTTCATGTTTATTTGTTGAAAAAGGATGTACATGACCCTACTCATATGATTGATTCGAACTTGGTGCAGGTGGAACCTGAAGGTGAGTTCCAGGTGGAACCCCTATGTATTCTGGACCAGAGAGAAATAACACTTCGGAATAGAGCTGTCTCTCAGGTAAAGGTGCAATGGAAGAATTTTTGTCTTGAGGAGGCCACTTGGGAGTTGGAGGGAGATTTGTAGAAATATCATCCAATCATGTTCCAATAAAGGAACGAACACTGAGGGAATTTTTTTATTGAAGTGGGAAAGAATGTGTCATCCCCAAAAATAAAGTATTTTTGAAATTTAAAATTTGTTGGAAAATTATTCCATTTTTAGTAAATTTGAATTTGGAAAACTTTTGCCATTTATGGCAATTCGAAATTTCGAATTTGATAATTGTAATAAATTATTATGACTGTTAGACATAGATTTGATTTGAACCAACTAACTATTTAACTATGACACTTGTATGAAAACATAATATTTTATATTAATTGTAGGAGGACAAATGGAACAACCATGTTAAAAATCAACTGACCATGACTCCATGAGTGGGGAACATGTTGGAACTACCTTTGGGCTGATTGTTACAAGTGGAAAATTAGAGATCTGGCCATTGGTAGCCTATGAAAATCAGGGATTTAGAAAGCTGCGAAAATTCCCAAGGGGGAAGAAAGGCCTAGGCAAAAAGGATTGTTTTATTATATAGCATATGTGAGGAGGCAGGATGCTGCCTAGTATGCTAGGGGGAAAAGAGACTATTGATTTTTCTTGATGTTATGAACACTACTAATTGAGTGTGAGGAAAGAGGAATATGTTGGAGTTGAAGGACATTGTTGAGGAGGAGTTTTCCAAGTTCGCCCTCATGGATTCATGGTCAGGCCAGGGGGTGAATTGGGCCAGTGATTTGGCTATCTTATTCTACGATTGGGAGGAATGTGGTTGTTCCTTTTGTTTTCTAGCGAATTGATTTAGATATGTTATCCTAATCCTCCTCTATTTAAATCATTACATTGTTCAATGGCTAGTGTAAGGCATCTATTAATTCTGAATTGAATAATATTATGGATGAAAGATCGAATCAAATGTTATCATCTTTGTTGTATCCTATTACTGGGTAAATACTAATTTCCATCAACCCACTAGTTGTGAGAATATGCCTGGTTAAGTCCTGAAAGAATCATTTTTGTGGGTTAGTTTATTGTTGTATTAGAGTGAAAGAGGTAGGCAAATCCCCACAACCAAATGGTACTTATAGAATTGTACTAATTAAGTGTGTAGTGCAAATGGGAATTGAATAACGAAAATATACAGATATATAGACCTATGTTTACTTTCTTGTAGGTTACAATACACACAGAAATATAATAAGTAAATGAGATCCCTTTCTTATACATATTAAATAGTTATGATTTAATAAGGGATATTTGGGTATGAAAACACCTAGGATATAATTATGTATGGAAATAACCAAACGAATTGCAAAATTCTCTACAGGAAATTATATAGTACATAGATTATAAATATTTCAATAGGTATTGATAAGAATTTGTAAGCCGACTAGGTCTAGTTAACTACATGTTAAAGTACTGGAATAAATTGGAAATAACACCGTTTAACACAGAGGAAATTCTAGAACTAAATACGAAGGGCGCGAAGGCCCCAAATGAAATCTAAGACATCCTGGAACCCTTAAGGTTTATATATGTTCTGGTAAAATTCACAATTTTATAAACAACAACAGAAATCGCCTCTGTATCTGTAATAGTTTGATCATTAATGAAGTAAAAAAAAGGAGAAAACAACAGACTCTACTAGATTACAATGAAGTTGTTTGCCTTTAAGAAATTATATTGATATCAGAATAAATTACTAAGCTTTGACAGTCATAAATTTAACTGTTCTATATTTATTTTTTTCACTTTCATCATGCGATATACAAAGAGAAGAATCCTAAACCTTGAATAATTAAATACAAGCAAATCAAGAGCCCATAATTAGGGTATCTCTGAACTACGCAACTGTTGTAATTATAATTAATCTATATTTTATATTATTATAATAATTGTTTGCTTGCTAATTAAGAATCAATCTTAAAACTAGGTACATTACGATTTCAGGCTGAGAAACTTCCACTTTTGCATTTGGGACAATTAAATCCTGAAGGGTTTTTTTTAAAGGAACTCGAGTACCTTTTCCCACGAAAAGATGGCCGATGTTCCAAAGGTTCGGAGAATTCTATCCTACAAAGAAAACAAGAAATTGTCATTAGCATTTGGAATTGGATAGTAAAGTGTTTATATAAAGTGAATAAAATTAAATCGCCGATGTAGAATGTTTATAGAGAAACAAATTAAAAAAAAAAAAAGGAATAAAAATTAGAATTATATTTAACTTGGTCGTGGCACAGGCTGTCCCTCGCATCATAACAAAGGATTTCACCCTCGAACTCGATGGGGAAAGGAAGCCAATATCGATCTGATGGGTACCTCGCAAAAACAAATTAGAGGCCCCATCATTAGGACGTATTGTATACAGCCCTCAAAAAACTTACTCACCAAAGTAAAATAGAGAAAGACTGTTAGGGTTTAAATTAATCAAGAAATAAAACATGAAACTCAGTATGTACATCTAACTAAATCCGAGAGTCCAACAAAATAGAAATCATGCTTTTTCTGAATGATATAAGTGCCAAGAATTGTATTATCGGTTTATTATATTGCCAAATGTATTTCTTTAGAATCGTTTTGGACATAGAGTTACCCTCTGCCTTACTTACTCAACAAAAATACCTTTCATGTATCTCTTAAACTAACGGGTGGTCTATCACGAGTTATCTTTTTCTCTCAATATTCGAAGACTTGTTCTCGGCAGGACTCTATCCTAGCAAGTTTTTATTTGGAGATTATTACTACGGTGGAAATTTGTATAGGGGTCAAAAACGTAGATAACAAGAGTTTTGAAAGGGTCAAACTGAAATATGACAAGAAGGATATGAAGAAACCATCAATAAATCACAACCTCGTAGCCCACTAGATAGACTATGCCAAAATGTATATATAGGAGTAACGAAAGTACACCGAAGAGGACCCGAGAGGGTTTGGAGTCTTTCATTACTAAAGGGAAGTTTCCCTAGTAGCATTCATAACCGGGATTGTAAGACAACTAACAAGCCACATCAAGTAAACTATCAAAGGAAAATCATAACCAGAGCTATAATAAAAAAAGAACTCTTACACTTTAAGGAAAACCGAGTATTTATTTCAAAAAATTTTAAGGTTACAGGAGGGTCGCGAACTTACCAAAGTGAATGGGTAGGGATGCCTGGTTTCCACCTGGTTGGTATCTCTACACGTTCAAAGATTCCCTCACGAAGGAAATACAAAAGTTCTTGTGGGAACAGGAAAAATGAAAAGACTATGTGAATTTCATTGGAATGACTTTTAAACCTAAGAGCACCCTTATTATGCAGAGTAAAGGAGGCCAATACAATGGAGGGTTCTTCCCATGTGAGGGGGATTAGTTGGAATGTGCCTATCGGCCAAGGGGTCAAGTGAAACCATCATTTTTTGAACTCACACAAGAATTCATTAAAGGTTGGACTACAACTTTAACTCACGCCTGTCAAGATTTTGACCACACACTATAGGCGCATGAACTAAGGAGGGTCCCCTCTCGACTTGACTAACTAGAAATGGTGAACTACATCTGTGGTGGGACCTGTCAGTATCTTGTCTGAAGAGAACCATCATTCAATTGAGATATCACACAGTTTAGTTAGGGTTAAGTGAATTTGTTCGGATGGAGTCTCATAGTTATAAGCTCTTATATAAATAGCAACTGACAGATCGGTAACCAACCATGGGACTTAGTTTATAAGATTGGACTATAAATAACAATGCTACTACTTAGGTTAAGCCTATAGCCTATTTTCTAAGGTAAGTATCCTGATTTACATTAGGTTGTGGATCATTTTGAACCTTTTCCCTTTTAAAATAATATTGAGATCCCATTGTGTATAAGTTTAAGAATTATTTTGTTTGCGTAGGGAAGAATTCTTGGATCATGAATCCTAAGTCCTCCATAGTCCAAGTTCATTATAGTATATATATGATATGTATGAATATTTGGAAGATTTAGGACTTATGGAATTGTTAGAGTAATGGGTGGTTATCTTAGCATGACCTAGATCCCTATGTGTTGGGCTGGATAAAAATGTCAACATGGATAACCATAATATAAGAAACTTATCAGAGTTTAATAGTAGAGAAAAAACTGCCATCTTATCCTAAGAACGAATCTATCAAGTTAATTAGGATTAATGTTCCAGAGAAGACTTTTTTTTTATGTCAAAATTTATGTATATTACATGGCACATTATGTAGATCAAAGAATTGTTGTATCTAAAGTATCCATGTGATTGGGTCCTTTCCATCAAACTTTCTCATATCAATCTTATGAACATGGTTGGTCTTCAACCCAAAGTTGGAGTTTCTCCATTCTTGATTCACCTTCCTTGTGTCCTCATCATGAATTTCATAGGATGAATTTTCACTTTTAGGTGTCTTCTCTGTTACGAAATTTTTCAATACTTCCATGATCTTCTCTTTTAAACCATCCATCTTTGCCTCCAACTTAGCTTCCATCTCTTTTAGTTCATCTTTTGTTACTATCTTCTTTTGTAAGTCATTTATGTCCCTAAGCATTTCTTCACCTTCATCAAGAGTCCAAGTAGGATTGTCTAGAGGCTTATTTGGTGTATAGGTTCCCTTTTTGGGTGGCATGTTGGCCAAGTATCACTTTTGAACCTTGATTTTGAGGTGGTTCTGCTAGACAATATTTATTCTATTGTATCTCCCAAGTTTTGTCCCTTATGGGTATGAAACTTTATTTTATGTAGTTCTATGATATTTCTTATCTGCAATTCCATAGGTTTGATCAAAATTGGATGTGCCAAGTGGAATTTACGGTAAATTCCCCACAACTTGTTGATTTTTTTCCTTTCCAGGAGATCTCACTTGCATAGCGCACCCCACACAAAATGATTGATATAAAATTCTGAAACTCGTACTCGAAATACTAAAGAGTATCCCCTATCCCATTAAACTGGTCTCACTCAATTTCGATACTCTAGGAAGAAGTTGTGATTGTTTTATCTGGAACGCCTTCTTGAGATTAGTCAATAGGACTAGCCAGATACCCTATCTTCCATAGGGTGTATCTACAAATGTATGACCGCCGAGAAGCTAAAATTTTTACCACAAATACCTTACTAATTTCGGTGGATAGCCTTTGAAGTTTAGGGTCTGAAACGCTATAGAAAAAATTTTATAGAAAAAATTCCACAATGACTCAGTTCAGGATGATTCCATAACCCTATATTTCATAGGCTGTATCTCCAAAATTATAAGGCCTCATAAGATGAAATTTTAACTCAACGTACCTTAATCTGTCTACTAAATATCCTCCAATCCGTTCCTTCTGAAACATTGTAGAAAAAACGTTATAGTAAAAATTCCAATGTGTCTCTGATGTAGCAGCAAAACCCCAAGACCTTGAGCTCTAATACCATATGTTAAGAACCAAATATCAATATAGCATAGAAAAACCTCATAATAAGTACTCAACACCTTGAAAAATAGATAATTTCAGATAATAAGCCTCTTCTAGGGGGCAACCTCCTTTTACCCCACATAAATGTTCAAGTACAAAATGATTCCAAATGAAAATGTCTCCTTCGTATATATAGGAGGCTAGGAGGTATAATTACAACTAATGGAATAAATACGACATAAATAAAATAACATTACTAATGTAATCTACCCCAATTAAGGGGTAATGATCCAATATTAGGTCTTAACAACTTCTATAATCTATCATAGACTGTGCACAATTATCTTGCAATAACAAAAATTCCCTGGGTTTGACAATTTATATTGAACACCTTAATCATCTATTTAATTAGACAATTAAAGTGCCCAACATTTTGGTGTCATTTCCAGGGAATATAATTATAGATTTTTGTAAGCACATTAGTTTTATTTTCTTAGGAATGAATAAGTCTACATGAATCGAGCAACAAGAGGATGTATTCCCAAAAATACTAACCCTACAGGTATCAGAGGATGTGGAGGAAGGAACCCTACACTGGGTAGACCAACCTTTTTTGATGAGATTATAGCCAGAGAAGATTCTTCTTTAGGATCTATCTTCCACCCTTCAAATCCTCCAAGGAGACAAATTCCTCATTCATCAGAACTGCCCCAGTTCGAAAAATCGCTTTCATCAAGGGTTGAAGCTGAAATTTTGTCACCAACAAATCAGTAAGCAACATTGGAGAATATTGAAGATCAAGGAAGTATAGCTTGGCCAAGAGAAATACCAGAAGAATTTGTTTATCATATTAATGGACATATAGTCACTAAGGAGGAGTGGGACACTTACCGTATTGAGTGGATAGAGAGAGAAGTCATGTAAAATCAATGAGATAATGAAGAGGAGTTCAATTGAGAGGATCCACAAAACAATGRAGATCARGTAAATGATGAAAATACTATCTCTACCCTAGTTTTTCCTATTACTAATATTCCTACAAGGGAGATAGMTACTATGAAGAACATACCTCTTTCATCCCTACCAAATTTCCATSGATTTTCTACTGAGRATCCATATGAGTTTCTGTTTGAATTTGATATTAAGTKTAGAAGATATGACTACACCACTACTGCGMAAAAACTTAAACTATTTCTAGCCACATTGAAGGGAAATKCATTAAGATGGTTCATKAGCCTTGAAGGAGAGAATATCTCAACATGGGTATAGATGAGGCAACTTTTCCTGAACAAGTACCAAGACTACTGTCGAACAAGGGAACGAAGGGARGAATTTTTCAAGATGTCTTAKAAAGAGGATGAGACCCTTGAAGATTTTGTAGAGTGACTCCAGTACAATCTACAAAGGTCTGTACATTCRGATGTGAGTAAGGGAATTCTGAAAACTRTTTTTCTAAAAGGGGTTAGAGATGATTGTTTAGGCATGWTGAATATGCTTGGCAAGGGATATATATCTAAGGAATCCTATGAAGACATTGTAAATATTTGCAAGAGTTGTTCTCGAGGAACTACAAGAAATAAGTCAATTACCAAGGGTASAGAAATCAGCCAAYGGAGGGGAAACAAGAGAAGAAATAGGTAATATATTAGAATATTTAAAAACATAAATGATTAASTCTTTTTCTTCATAAATTGATACTCTACAGATTAAACAAAAACAAGMAGAAGAAGAAACAAACATCTGGAAAGGGAATGCCCATTGAATAGTCTTCAGGTATGYCTTATTTGTGAATTGGATCATCCTACTGACAAATGTCCCTCTTTACCAGGTGTAAAAGAATCAATGAAGGTGACTAATGAAGAWGAAAAGGATACCTATMTAATTACACAAAGAATACAATGGAAGCCAAGAGGCCAAGGTATGAACTCTCAATTCTCCCCTATAGCACTTAATTATTGGAACAATCAGCTACCTTATGGCCAAATGAATGCTCCCCCTCCAAATCTAATTCTCCCTCCTTATCAGGATCGCAATGCATGGTTACCTATGCCCCAACAATAGAGTCACCATGGTCAATGTAACCCATATAGGAGAGGCCTTCAACAACAACTTAGCTATCAAAACCATCAACTGAACCTCTATCAACAACAGTTCCAACCTTAGTATCAACAGCAACAACTACAGTTACCTCCCAATGCCCCACATAACAATCCCCCCTTATGAACTCAGATGCATGTGCAACCTAACCCAAACCAAAATAATAAGGACGTTCATAATATTGATATATACAATGTGCCATCTCTGTCTATTACTCCTATGCCTTGTGATGAGATAAAATTAAGATCAGGGAGAATAGTTGAGCCCATAAATGAAGATGCCCCATCTTCAAAATCAGAAAAGGAATTAGGGGAAAAACCATTTTCCGATACAAAAGAAATTGACCAACCTATTAAAGAATCAAGAGACCCACATTCCCTGAAATACTGGAAATTACCAAAACTGTGGAATTACCTTCTTTCAATCTCTTAGGAGAATTGAAAAACTTGCATGGTAACATTCCACTATTGCAATCAATTAGAGATGTCCCTATTTATGCCAAGATTGTGAGATATCTATGTATCAGAAGACCGGGAAGGAAACCTAGGGACCCCCTCACAGTGCATGTAGTGGGGGACTTGTCTGAACTGATGTTAGACAAAACCCCACCCATTAAATATGGTGACCCAAGAAACCCTACAATCACTCTCAAAATTGGACAAACTCCTATTCCCCATGTGTTAGTTGACTTAGGGGTAGAAATTAATATTATGCTAATAGAAACTACACAATTGTTGCAACTCAGAATGCAAGCCCGACCTACTCCTACTATTTTAGAATTAGTTGATCGTTCCACCATTAGACCAGAAGGAGTAATCAATGATTTAGTCAATTCAGTTGATTCATGGGAGTATCATGTTGATTTTTTCGTTTTGCAACCCAAAACCTGTCTAGGGGGCCACCCTCTAATTCTAGGAAGACCATGGTTAGATACAGTTGATGCCTTCATTGGTTGTATATTTGGTTCCATGACCATCTCTAATGGTTATGACATAAAGATACTTACCCTGTATCCTCATGCTACACCCAGTATGGAACCCAAAAATTCTTTATGGATGGACTTTGAGGATGAAAGTGCTCTGCATGTGTTAACCATAGGAAAAGCCTTGAGTTTCAAAGATGAGATAGAGGATGAGTTAATCAATTGTTTTATTTGTGACCCGTTTGTTGTTACATAGAACACGCACCACCGATTGACTGGAATCTTTGACCCTAATGCCTAGGAATAGATGAGACCAGAAATGTTCTCTGAAACTACTGTAAATCAAATCGATTCAGCTATAACAACAAACGTTGTAACATAAATGTTGAAACTTCAACAATTGAATTATTTCCCAAAGTTAGTTCTAAGAGCATCATTATACAAATCGAACCTGGAAAAAACCTGAACATCAATCCCGATTTATCTATTGTTGAAACTCGTCAATTGATGAAGTTACTAATTGAACATAAGGAGTCATTTGCCTGGGATTACATGGTTATGAAAGGAATTTCCTCTGAACTATACACCCACCATATATACATCAAGGAAGAATGTCGACCCATTTTCCAACCCCAAAGGAGAATGAACCCTAATCTTAAAGAAACAGTTAAAGAGGAACTCCAGAAACTTCTCAATGATGGATTCATCTATCCTATATTAGACGAGTGGGTTTCACTGTTGGTTATTGTACCTAAAAATAATGGTAAGTGGAGAGAGTGTGTGGACTATATAGCCCTGAATAAGGCCATGCAGAAGGATCACTTCCCTCTTCCATTTATTGATCAGGTTATAGACAACCTAGCCGAGAAAAAGATTTTCTCTTTCCTAGATGGATTCAGTGGCTATAACCAAATAAAAATTTCTCCACAGGACCAATATAAGACCACCTTTACCATCCCTTGGTGTACATTTTCCTACAAGGTTCTCCCATTTGGCTTGTGTAATGCACCAACCACTTTCTAGAGAGCAGTAATTGGTATTTTTTATGATATGGTGAATGATTGTATGGATATATTCATGGATGATTTTACACCTTATGGTATTTATTTTGATGAATCTTTGACTAATCTGGAAAAAGTGCTCAAAAGATGTATACAGTCTCATATTTATTTAAGCACATAAAAATGCAATATGTTGATGAGAGAAGGTGTGGTGCTGGGACACTTCATTTATTATGCATGATTTCAGGTAGACCCAGCCAAAATCCAGGTAATTTTGGACATTCCAATTCCATCAACTCAGAAAGAGGTAAGAATTTTTTTAGGGCATGCTAGATATTACAAGAGATTCATTAAAAAAAATTCCAAACTTGCCTCTCCCTTGTTTTTTCTATTAAAAAAAGAAGTTGACTTTCGTTGGACTGACAATTGTGAAGTGTCTTTTACAGATCTAAAACAGAAATTATCCACAACTCCCATTTTGAGAGGGCCCAATTAGGATTTTACTTTTCACATTTCTTCAGATTCCTCAAATATTGCAATTGGTGCAGTACTAGGGAAACATGAGGACAAAGAACCCTATTCTATCTACTATATCAATAAGAACATGGCTCCTGCTGAGTTAAATTATACAATTATTGAAAGAGAATTCTTAGCGGTAGTTTATGAAATCAATAAATTCAGGCATTATGTCACTGGTTATCCTACCTTTATTCATATTGATCATACAACAATTAAATATCTGATGAGAAAACCTATTACTAATTCCAGAGTAACAAGATGGTTGTTATTACTTCAATAATTTGACATCACTATAGTAGATAGACTAGGGGAAGAAAATGTGATTGCTGATTTTCTCTCAAGACTACATATAAATGATGCTAATTCACCATTAGATGATTCCTTTCTGGATGAACATTTGTTTGAAGTATCTGATTGCTCACCTTGGTATGCATACATTGCTAATTACTTGGTTATACGAAAGGTACCTCCACATCTATCTCCAAGAGAAAGAAGGAAATTCACTTAGAAGAGTGCTCGGTATAGTTGGATAGAAGGATACCTTTTCTACATAGGCCTGGATCATGAAATTAGGAGATGTGTGAGGGTTGATGAAGTTTATGAGATGATTAAATCTTACCATGATGGCCCTTGTGGGGGTCATTTTGTTGATAAAAGGACTAGACATAAAAGTTTAAGGATGGACTATTTTTGGCCCACCATATTTCAAGATGCCAAGAAGTATGTCCAGACCTGTGATATCTTCCAATGAATGGGTCATCCAAATAATAGGTATGAGATGCCTCTCTAGCCTCAAGTAGTGTTAGAGCCTTTTGAGATATGGGCCATGGAATTTATAGGGCCCATTAACCCACCTTCTAATAAAAAAGTTTATATATTGGTCTGTACAGATTACATGACCAAGTGGGTGGAGGAAAAAGCACTCATCAGGCTT
>JZKD02S1913523.1:62751-73547 GCA_000966675.3 Picea glauca
GACAGCGCTACCTAAAGTATGACAGGACACACAGGTGGACGCTACCTAAATTCGCTACCAAATTTCTGGCAGAGACAGAATTTTCACAAAGATGCACCAGAATGGTGCTACCGAAATTTGCTACCTAAAATTTCGCAGAGACTAAAGTCTGCACGAAGGATACAAATATTTGGAGCTACCTATTTTGCTACATGTATATTTTTGAGGTTGCACTACAGAGTCTCATAAAATTTGGTGACGACACAACGAAGTGTGATACTCAGAATGCTACCCAAAGATGCTACCAATAGATACCAAGAATCCATAAGGGTTGAGCTAACAAGGGCATTGATTTAATTGGTCAAGAGGGGTTGATGATGTTCTCCTATTAAAATTCAATTCCAATGTGTTAACACATGGATTTTCCACCTGCTTCATAGGAATCAAGTAGTGATTGAGATTTACCCTCAAGAGAATTATGGTGTAAATCATGTGGCATTCTGCCCATGATTTCCATAGGAAGAATGAAAATGATGAGGTCTGAAAAGCTCAAGAACCCTCAAAATCTAGTCAAAGGGTGTGTTTTCGACCCCTTGGTGAAAAAATGAAATAACATAGGCTAAAAATCCATTGTCGCTCCACATCATCCTGCCTCAGTGCACTTTTGTCTCGCTACATCATCACACAGACATTTCGTAATGCTATTGCGCTACAAAATTGTCCAAAGCGCATACGCTATGAGCCTGCCACCTATAGCCCTCGTATTGGTCATAGAAGAAGATCTGCAGAGCATTGAGGCACTGGGATTACCTTGAAGAAGTCATGGGCACTACCTATAACATTCATGGGTACCAAGCATCATCCTGATCCCGATGAATGTAGTTATTGAAAATGGGTGCCACAATTGAGACTCGTCTCGTCCCATAAATGGAAAACATGAAGAGAGAGGTTGTGAAGGTGGAATGTCCATCTGAAGATTCCTTATGGACAAATTTTCTCGTAAAGAACATAATTACGCCCGGATCGCATCTGACATGGGGAGGCCTGCACATTCTGACAGAGTAGGCACCAACTGGAAAATTTGAATGTGGGGTTCTGATCACAGTCCTAGTGGTTGCAACATTGTTGGGTATTTATAAACATTTTTTTTATTTTGTTAAGGTCGATGGTTGAGAAGTTCTCTCGTATTGTAAAATTTTGATGAAGAACATTGGTTCTATGGTTATGTATTTTTTTTGGGACATCTTGGTTAATCTAAGTCAACTTTATTACTCCATCTTATTTTCCTCTGATACTGAGAGAGTTCATGAATGGATGATTCACATGGATTGTTGTAACTATATTATGATGAATGTTTGATTATCGTGATGTTATAATTTCTTTCAGTTTCTTTGAGATTTGAATTCAAGAGGATATTTTGTTTAATTTTTTCCTCCTTAGGTTGTTGGAAGACTTGATGTCCACAACATACCTCTACACTCTCCTCACCAATGTATTCCCTCTATTCACCCTTACTCAAACTTACTGATTGGAGTTAATCAAGACCTCACCTACAAGTGCATACCAATCAAGTTTTTTGAGTTAAAATGATATCATCTTGAGTCTGCAACTATTTGACCTCTTTAAATCCAACCTGTGACATAAAACTATGATGGGTACTGGGCTTACTTCCATCGCAATCTGGAGGTGACTTCTAGTGCTAACATTTCTGGCATCATTGTCAGGGAATGAATTGAAGACCTTTCCTTGGGATAGAATGAAAAAGAGCTTCTGATTTTGAAGGTGCATCAGATATCAGAACCATTGAAGATTACATTTTTCACCTAGTGACTCCACAATCAAAGACTCCACTGGGGAGGATCCTGTTGACAGAAAGATGATCATACATAAAGGGATGACCAAGTATTAGTTTATGATCTTACTTCATGAAATCGTTTTTTTCCTTATCATCTCAATCCTGTCTTTCCCTTTACACATAAAGAGGATTATCCTCTAATTTTTCTATTCAGAAGATTATAAGCCTTCCTTTATTCATCCATCTTTGGAATAAGAGCACATCCCTTCTTCTTGTGTTGTAGATGTTGATCTTGTGTCTTCACCGCAACCTATTCATAAGGATGAACTTCATATTGAAACCCCCCTGAATTAAATCACCCTTGCAACATTGAGGAGGTCAAAATTGATCCAAAACCTTCTCAAATCTCATCACATCATCTTGTTACTGTTGAACCTTTCCATCAATGTGTTAAACCTTATATTCATCCCACTAGTTTTGAAACTAGGATCAAATATAATATGTTTAAAAATTTAAAGCTTCCATATAATCTTTATCCTTATCGTCTTGATTTCTTTGAGTGCTTTCCTCAGTTTCTTGGAAAGCATCATGTTACAACTGAGAGGCATATGGAGGCTTTAGAGAACTTTATTGATCAGTTTGAGATAGTTCATGAGGATGTTACAATGAGGTTGTTCTCCAAATCCTTGCTAGGAGATGTTGTTGTATGGTTTAAGGGTTTGGGAGTTGATTCCATTGGTTCTTGGATTGAATTATGCAATACATTTTTAAATGTTTGGGGTAAGAACAAGTCATTTGATCAATACCTACATGAGTTCACTACTTTGAGAAGGGGAAAAAAGGAAGTTTTTTCTTCTTTTAATCGAAGGTTTCAGAGCTTGTATTGTAGTCTGCCCCTAGAAATTAAACCTTCTGATACCGCTGCCATGGTGTATTACATAGTGTCTCAACACTCTAACCTTGTTTTGTATCTTAGGGAAAGAAAATCTACATCTCTATCACATTTATTCATGGATACTGAGGAAGTGGAGGAGAACCTCTGAGCTTGTGGCAGGATTCAAAGTCAATATCATGTCAACTATGAACATGAGACAAGTTTTAATTGTTTTCCCTATAAAGGAAATACTATGGATGATTTTTTCCTCAAAGAAGGTATCTTGGACAACCTTGTTTATGAGGAAGTCACTATCTCAAACATTGACCAAGAGTTGTTTGTTGTTGACAATCACTTTGGTGATGAATTCTTTGCTGGTAGAGAGCACCCCAAAACAAGACGTTTTGAATGTCAAGAGTCAAAGGTTTGTTGTGAACATACCAATGATGGTGATGAACAAAATTTTTNAAAGACAAGATGTTTAAAAATTTAAAGCTTCCATATAATCTTTATCCTTATCGTCTTGATTTCTTTGAGTGCTTTCCTCAGTTTCTTGGAAAGCATCATGTTACAATTGAGAGGCATATGGAGGCTTTAGAGAACTTTATTGATCAGTTTGAGATAGTTCATGAGGATGTTACAATGAGGTTGTTCTCCAAATCCTTTCTAGGAGATGTTGTTGTATGGTTTAAGGGTTTGGGAGTTGATTCCATTGGTTCTTGGATTGAATTATGCAATACATTTTTAAATGGTTGGGGTAAGAAGAAGTCATTTGATCAAATACCTACATGAGTTCACTACTTTGAGAAGGGGAAAACAGGAAGTTTTTTCTTCTTTTAATCGAAGGTTTCAGAGCTTGTATTGCAGTCTGCCCCTAGAAATTAAACCTTCTGATACCGCTGCCATGGTGTATTACATAGTGTCTCAACACTCTGACCTTGTTTTGTATCTTAGGGAAAGAAAATCTACATCTCTATCACATTTATTCATGGATACTGAGGAAGTGGAGGAGAACCTATGAGCTTGTGGCAGGATTCAAAGTCAATATCATGTCAACTATGAACATGAGACAAGTTTTAATTGTTTTCCCTATAAAGGAAATACTATGGATGATTTTGTCCTCAAAGAAGGTATCTTGGACAACCTTGTTTATGAGGAAGTCACTATCTCAAACATTGACCAAGAGTTGTTTGTTGTTAAAAAACACTTTGGTGATGAATTCTTTGCTGGTAGAGAGCACCCCAAAACAAGACGTTTTGAATGTCAAGAGTCAAAGGTTTGTTGTGAACATACCAATGATGGTGATGAACAAAATTTTTCTATGTTTTGTTTGGATCCTTTAGGAGAAATTCTGGTTTATGATGACGATTTTGATCATTTTAAATGCTATGGAGGTGTTGAAAGGGATTTTCATATGAAACTCATCTCTCATCCATCACCCACAAATGAACAACCATGTCTTGATGAAAATCATGTGTATGAACATCTAGAAGTAGCAGTTACTGTTGTTCCTAAAATGGATATTTTTCATGGTTATATTCTTGATGAAATTATTGTTTTAGAGATTGATCATAGATATGTGGGGCAACCCATTTTTGATGAATATTCTAGTGATGATGAACATCAAAATATCCCCATGGTATGTGCAGAGATGATCAATAATTAGCCCATGGGTGTGTCTGAAGTTTCGAAGCATCTTCTTGACCCACAGATGTATGTGTTTGTCATTCAATCAAGTGTTCCTATAGTAAACATTAAACAAACTATCAATAGCTATGACACAATGAAGGTAACCTTCCATAAGTTAATCATATGTTGCCTTCAGTTTTGTGACCCTGTTGATGAGTACATAGAGTTATAATTCTCAAATGCTTTGGAGCATGCAAGATTGATATTTTTAGCAGCATTTGAAAGTAATATGGTTGATCATAAGAATGAAATTAGTGAACCACTACACTCTGCTTTTTTTTTATGGATCACTTGCAGTGAAGTGAAGGATTCGATTATCAAACAGTTTGAATGGCTCTGGCGGAATTTTTCCTTCACCTAGCCCATTGTAAAAGTCAATTAGCTTAGGTTTTGTACATAAATAAGCTTCTTATGGAGCATGTGTGTTTGTTTTCCTTTCCTAAGTAGAATAGTGTACCTGTGATCCTCAGCAAGATGTTTTTGAGCATGACTCCATAGGCCAATGCATAAGGCAACTAGAACTACCGAATATCTTAGAGCCTCATAGGGAGGTATCTATCCCCCATGGATCTTATATGTTAACACATGAATTTTACACCTTCTCCATAGGAAGCAAGCAGTGATTGAGATTTACCCTGAGGAGCATTATGGTGTAAATCATGTGGCATTCTGCACATGATTTCCACACGAAGAATGAAAACATTGAGCTATGAACAGCTCAAGCACCCTCAAAATCCAGTCAAAGGGTGTGTTTTCGACCCCTTGGTGAAAAAATGAAAGAACAGAGGCTAAAAACCCACTGTTGCTCCATATCACCCTCCTTAGCACATTTTTCTCTAACCACATCATCACACAGACATTTTGTAGCACTATGGCGCTACATAATTATCTAAAGCGCATACGTTATCAGCCTCCCACTTGCAACACTCGTATTGGTCACGGAAGAAGATCTGCAGAGCGTCGAGGAACCGATATTGACTCGAAGAAGTCATGGGCACCGCTTGGAACATTCATGGGTGTCAAGCATCATCCTGATCTTGAAGAAGGTAGTTATTGAAAATGGGGGCGACAGTTGAGACCTCTTCTCACACCATAAAAGGAAAATATGTAGAGAGCGACTGTGAAGGTGGACTTTCCATCTGAAGCTTCCTTATGGACATATTTTCATGTAAAGCACATAACAGCGCCTGGATCACATCTGACATTAGGAGGCCTACACAATATGATAGAGGAGGAACCAACTGAAAACTTTGAATGTGGGGTCCGATCACACTCCTGGTGGTTGTAGCATTGTTGGGTATTTATAAACAATTTGGATATTTTGTTAAGGCCAGTGCTCCCATATTATAAACTTTTGATGAAGAACAATGGTTCTCTAGTTATGTATTTGTTTTTGAGACATCTTGGTTAATCTAAGTCAGCTTTCTTACTCCGTCTTCTTTGCCTCTAATACTGAGAGATTTCATGAATGACTGATTCACATGGATTGTTGTAACTATATTATGATTAATGTTTGATTATAGTGCTCTTATAATTTCTTTGAGATTTGAATTCAAGAGCATCTTGTGTTTATGTTTCTCCTCCTTAGGTTGTTTGAAGACCTAATGTCCATAGCATACCTCTACACTCTCCTCACCAAAGTATTCCCTCTATTCACCCTTACTCCAACTTACTAACTAAACTTAATCAAGACCTCACCTACAGATGCATACCAGTCCAGTTTTTTTAGTTAAAACGATATCATATTGAGTCTGCACCCATTTGACCTCTTTAAAACCAACTTGTGACATAAAACTCTGATAAGTATTGAGCTTACCTCCAACACAATTTGGAGGTGACTTCTAGTGCTAACACAATGAAATAACAAAGCTCTAATAACCATTAATTCCACTGAAAAA
Organism: Picea glauca; assembly: GCA_000966675.3. NCBI lineage: Eukaryota > Viridiplantae > Streptophyta > Pinopsida > Pinales > Pinaceae > Picea > Picea glauca. Next base: position 68,987 of record JZKD02S1913523.1, read on the forward strand.
TATAATTTTCTTCAAGTTTTAAAGAATATCTCGTTTCTTAATAATGTTAAGTGTATATCATATTTATAAAAAAATATGTTATGATACTTCCAAATAATTAATATGCTACAACCTAAAAGATACATATCATAAAAATTTCACATATTTACAATGCTACAACCTAAAAGATAGATATCATAACAATTTCACATATTTACATTTGTAAATAAGTTTAATAGAAAGAAAAATNGAGTTCATGAATGGATGATTCACATGGATTGTTGTAACTATATTATGATGAATGTTTGATTATCGTGATGTTATAATTTCTTTCAGTTTCTTTGAGATTTGAATTCAAGAGGATATTTTGTTTAATTTTTTCCTCCTTAGGTTGTTGGAAGACTTGATGTCCACAACATACCTCTACACTCTCCTCACCAATGTATTCCCTCTATTCACCCTTACTCAAACTTACTGATTGGAGTTAATCAAGACCTCACCTACAAGTGCATACCAATCAAGTTTTTTGAGTTAAAATGATATCATCTTGAGTCTGCAACTATTTGACCTCTTTAAATCCAACCTGTGACATAAAACTATGATGGGTACTGGGCTTACTTCCATCGCAATCTGGAGGTGACTTCTAGTGCTAACATTTCTGGCATCATTGTCAGGGAATGAATTGAAGACCTTTCCTTGGGATAGAATGAAAAAGAGCTTCTGATTTTGAAGGTGCATCAGATATCAGAACCATTGAAGATTACATTTTTCACCTAGTGACTCCACAATCAAAGACTCCACTGGGGAGGATCCTGTTGACAGAAAGATGATCATACATAAAGGGATGACCAAGTATTAGTTTATGATCTTACTTCATGAAATCGTTTTTTTCCTTATCATCTCAATCCTGTCTTTCCCTTTACACATAAAGAGGATTATCCTCTAATTTTTCTATTCAGAAGATTATAAGCCTTCCTTTATTCATCCATCTTTGGAATAAGAGCACATCCCTTCTTCTTGTGTTGTAGATGTTGATCTTGTGTCTTCACCGCAACCTATTCATAAGGATGAACTTCATATTGAAACCCCCCTGAATTAAATCACCCTTGCAACATTGAGGAGGTCAAAATTGATCCAAAACCTTCTCAAATCTCATCACATCATCTTGTTACTGTTGAACCTTTCCATCAATGTGTTAAACCTTATATTCATCCCACTAGTTTTGAAACTAGGATCAAATATAATATGTTTAAAAATTTAAAGCTTCCATATAATCTTTATCCTTATCGTCTTGATTTCTTTGAGTGCTTTCCTCAGTTTCTTGGAAAGCATCATGTTACAACTGAGAGGCATATGGAGGCTTTAGAGAACTTTATTGATCAGTTTGAGATAGTTCATGAGGATGTTACAATGAGGTTGTTCTCCAAATCCTTGCTAGGAGATGTTGTTGTATGGTTTAAGGGTTTGGGAGTTGATTCCATTGGTTCTTGGATTGAATTATGCAATACATTTTTAAATGTTTGGGGTAAGAACAAGTCATTTGATCAATACCTACATGAGTTCACTACTTTGAGAAGGGGAAAAAAGGAAGTTTTTTCTTCTTTTAATCGAAGGTTTCAGAGCTTGTATTGTAGTCTGCCCCTAGAAATTAAACCTTCTGATACCGCTGCCATGGTGTATTACATAGTGTCTCAACACTCTAACCTTGTTTTGTATCTTAGGGAAAGAAAATCTACATCTCTATCACATTTATTCATGGATACTGAGGAAGTGGAGGAGAACCTCTGAGCTTGTGGCAGGATTCAAAGTCAATATCATGTCAACTATGAACATGAGACAAGTTTTAATTGTTTTCCCTATAAAGGAAATACTATGGATGATTTTTTCCTCAAAGAAGGTATCTTGGACAACCTTGTTTATGAGGAAGTCACTATCTCAAACATTGACCAAGAGTTGTTTGTTGTTGACAATCACTTTGGTGATGAATTCTTTGCTGGTAGAGAGCACCCCAAAACAAGACGTTTTGAATGTCAAGAGTCAAAGGTTTGTTGTGAACATACCAATGATGGTGATGAACAAAATTTTTCTATGTTTTGTTTGGATCCTTTAGGAGAAATTCTGGTTTATGATGACGATTTTGATCATTTTAAATGCTATGGAGGTGTTGAAAGGGATTTTCATATGAAACTCATCTCTCATCCATCACCCACAAATGAACAACCATGTCTTGATGAAAATCATGTGTATGAACATCTAGAAGTAGCAGTTACTGTTGTTCCTAAAATGGATATTTTTCATGGTTATATTCTTGATGAAATTATTGTTTTAGAGATTGATCATAGATATGTGGGGCAACCCATTTTTGATGAATATTCTAGTGATGATGAACATCAAAATATCCCCATGGTATGTGCAGAGATGATCAATAATTAGCCCATGGGTGTGTCTGAAGTTTCGAAGCATCTTCTTGACCCACAGATGTATGTGTTTGTCATTCAATCAAGTGTTCCTATAGTAAACATTAAACAAACTATCAATAGCTATGACACAATGAAGGTAACCTTCCATAAGTTAATCATATGTTGCCTTCAGTTTTGTGACCCTGTTGATGAGTACATAGAGTTATAATTCTCAAATGCTTTGGAGCATGCAAGATTGATATTTTTAGCAGCATTTGAAAGTAATATGGTTGATCATAAGAATGAAATTAGTGAACCACTACACTCTGCTTTTTTTTTATGGATCACTTGCAGTGAAGTGAAGGATTCGATTATCAAACAGTTTGAATGGCTCTGGCGGAATTTTTCCTTCACCTAGCCCATTGTAAAAGTCAATTAGCTTAGGTTTTGTACATAAATAAGCTTCTTATGGAGCATGTGTGTTTGTTTTCCTTTCCTAAGTAGAATAGTGTACCTGTGATCCTCAGCAAGATGTTTTTGAGCATGACTCCATAGGCCAATGCATAAGGCAACTAGAACTACCGAATATCTTAGAGCCTCATAGGGAGGTATCTATCCCCCATGGATCTTATATGTTAACACATGAATTTTACACCTTCTCCATAGGAAGCAAGCAGTGATTGAGATTTACCCTGAGGAGCATTATGGTGTAAATCATGTGGCATTCTGCACATGATTTCCACACGAAGAATGAAAACATTGAGCTATGAACAGCTCAAGCACCCTCAAAATCCAGTCAAAGGGTGTGTTTTCGACCCCTTGGTGAAAAAATGAAAGAACAGAGGCTAAAAACCCACTGTTGCTCCATATCACCCTCCTTAGCACATTTTTCTCTAACCACATCATCACACAGACATTTTGTAGCACTATGGCGCTACATAATTATCTAAAGCGCATACGTTATCAGCCTCCCACTTGCAACACTCGTATTGGTCACGGAAGAAGATCTGCAGAGCGTCGAGGAACCGATATTGACTCGAAGAAGTCATGGGCACCGCTTGGAACATTCATGGGTGTCAAGCATCATCCTGATCTTGAAGAAGGTAGTTATTGAAAATGGGGGCGACAGTTGAGACCTCTTCTCACACCATAAAAGGAAAATATGTAGAGAGCGACTGTGAAGGTGGACTTTCCATCTGAAGCTTCCTTATGGACATATTTTCATGTAAAGCACATAACAGCGCCTGGATCACATCTGACATTAGGAGGCCTACACAATATGATAGAGGAGGAACCAACTGAAAACTTTGAATGTGGGGTCCGATCACACTCCTGGTGGTTGTAGCATTGTTGGGTATTTATAAACAATTTGGATATTTTGTTAAGGCCAGTGCTCCCATATTATAAACTTTTGATGAAGAACAATGGTTCTCTAGTTATGTATTTGTTTTTGAGACATCTTGGTTAATCTAAGTCAGCTTTCTTACTCCGTCTTCTTTGCCTCTAATACTGAGAGATTTCATGAATGACTGATTCACATGGATTGTTGTAACTATATTATGATTAATGTTTGATTATAGTGCTCTTATAATTTCTTTGAGATTTGAATTCAAGAGCATCTTGTGTTTATGTTTCTCCTCCTTAGGTTGTTTGAAGACCTAATGTCCATAGCATACCTCTACACTCTCCTCACCAAAGTATTCCCTCTATTCACCCTTACTCCAACTTACTAACTAAACTTAATCAAGACCTCACCTACAGATGCATACCAGTCCAGTTTTTTTAGTTAAAACGATATCATATTGAGTCTGCACCCATTTGACCTCTTTAAAACCAACTTGTGACATAAAACTCTGATAAGTATTGAGCTTACCTCCAACACAATTTGGAGGTGACTTCTAGTGCTAACACAATGAAATAACAAAGCTCTAATAACCATTAATTCCACTGAAAAATATAATTTTCTTCAAGTTTTAAAGAATATCTCGTTTCTTAATAATGTTAAGTGTATATCATATTTATAAAAAAATATGTTATGATACTTCCAAATAATTAATATGCTACAACCTAAAAGATACATATCATAAAAATTTCACATATTTACAATGCTACAACCTAAAAGATAGATATCATAACAATTTCACATATTTACATTTGTAAATAAGTTTAATAGAAAGAAAAAT